>JARQOC010000005.1:63122283-63285270 GCA_033576535.1 Allobates femoralis
ACAAAAATTTTCTTTTTTCATTATTACGGATCAATTTGTGAACCACCTGGGGGTTGAAAGTGCTCACTATGCACCTAGTTACGTTCCTTTGGGGGTCTAGTTTCCAAAATAGGGTCACTTGTGGGGAGTTCCAATGTGGAGACGCACAGGGGCTCTCCAAACGCGACATGGTGTCCACTAACAATTTGAATGCAAAATGAGCTCAAATTGTTAGCGGACACCATGTTGCGTTTGGAGAGCCCCTGTGCGTCTCCACATAGGAGCTCCTCCACAAATCACCCCATTTTGGAAACTAGACCCCCAAAGGAACATATCTAGATGCATAGTGAGCACTATCAACCCCCTGGTGCTTCACAAATTGATCTGTAAAAATGAAAAAGTACTTTTTTTCCGCAAAATTTTTTTTTTTTTTCATTAATTTGGGAAGCACCTGGGGGTTTAATATGCTCACTACCCATCTAGATACGTTCCCTGGGGGTCTAGTTTCCAAAATGGGGTCACTTGTGGGGGAGCTCCAATGTTTAGGCACACAGGGGCTCTCCAAACGTGACATGGTGTCCGCTAACAATTTGAATGGAAATCAGCTCAAATTGTTAGCTGACACCATGTTGCATTTGGTGAGCCCCTGTGTGCCTAAACATTGGTGCTCCCCCACAAGTGACCCCATTTTGGAAACTAGACCCCCCAGGGAACTTATCTAGATGGGTAGTGAGCATATTGAACCCTCAGGTGTTTCACAAATTAATGAAAAAAATAAAAATTTGCGGAAAAAAAGTACTTTTTCATATTTACGGATCAATTTGTGAAGCACCTGGGGGTTCAAAGTGCTCACTATGCATCTAGATACATTCCTTGGAGGGTCTAGCTTCCAAAATGGGGGCACTTGTGGGGGAGCTCCAATGTTTAGGCACACAGGGGCTCTCCACATGCGACATGGTGTCCGCTAACAATTGGAATTGTTAGCGGACACCATGTTGCGTATGGAGAGCCGCTGTGTGACTAAACATTAGAACTCCCCACAAGTGACCCCATTTTGGAAACTAGACCCCCCAATGAATGTATATAGATGCATAGTGTGCACTTTGAACCCCAGGTGCTTCACAAATTGTTCTGTAAAAATGAAACAATAATTTTTTTTGTGGAAAAAAAAGTTTTTTTTATTTTTATGGATCAATTTGTGAAGCACTTGGGGGTTCAAAGTGCTCACTATTCATCTAGATACGTTCCTTGGGGGGTCTAGTTTCCAAAATGGGGTCACTTGTGAGGGAGCTTCAATGTTTAGGCACACAGGGGCTTTCCATACGCAACATGGTGCCCGCTAATAATTGGAGCTAATTTTCCATTCAACTTGTTAGCGGACACCATGTCGCGTATGGAGTGCTCCTGTGTGCCACCAGCACAAGGGCAACTGGAAGAGTTGGGGTACAGCACCAGAAAATGGCACCTCTAATGTGCTATTTTCTGTGGTGGCTGTGAGTTGCAATTTGCAGCCTGGGGGGCCACAACATTTGCGTCTCTCCACGATGAGGATTGCAGCCCCCAACTGCCAAGTTGTACCTGGCTGGCAACCAAAAATATGGCAAAGCTCCTTGTCATTTTATTGGTAGAATAAAAAAAATGATATGGGGCTTCGCCATATTTTTGGTCCAGCCAGGTACAACTTGGCAGCTACGGACTGCCAGCAACTCCCAGCTACCTTGTCGTACCTCGCTGGCAACCAAAAATACAGCGAAGCAGTTTTTTTTTTTTTTTTTCTAGTACCGATTCTAGAAAAAAAAATGGCGTGGGGCTCCGCCATATTTTTGGTCCAGCCAGGTACAACTTAGCAGCTACGGACTGCCAGCAACCCCCAGCTGCCTTGTTATACCTGGCTGGCAACCAAATAATACAGCGAAGCCTTTTTTTTTTTTTTTTTTCTAGGACTAATTCTAGAAAAAAAAAATGGCATGGGGCTCCGCCATATATTTGGTCCAGCCAGGTACAACTAGGCAGCTGGGGGCTGGAATCCGCAGCATGGAGAGGCCCAAGCGTTCTGGGCCCCCCATGCTGCGAATTGCAGCCCGCAGCCACCCCAGAAAATGGCGCATTCATTGAAGCGCCATTTTCTGGCGCTGTACCCAGACTCTTCCAGTCGCCCTGGTGCCGGTGGCAAACTGGGTAATAAAGGGGTTAATGCCAGCTTTTTATTGGCAGCTGGCACTAAGCCCGAGATTCATAATATAGGGCCAATGTTAGACCCGCCATTAGGAATCTCTGGTAAATAGTCAGAAAATACACACAGAGAAAAATCTTTTTATTTGAAAAAAAAAACACAAACAAAATTCGGACTCCATCTTTATTATAAAGATCCGACGTAGTCCACAACGAAGGTCCCACGACGCTCGATCGCCTCCGACGTAGTCCACAATGAAGGTCCCACGACACTCGATCGCCTCTGCTCAATCCACAGAGACTGCAGCAAGGGATCAAGTGTCCTCTTCCTACAGCCTCTAGGGTCAGAGTTATGGTGCACTGTATGACAATGATCTGTCATACAATGCACCATGACTATGATCCCAGAGACTACAACAAGAGGACACTTGATCCCTTTTTGCACCCATCCATCCACCTATGCACCCATCATCCACGCACGCACACATCCACAGACGCACGCACACATCCACGGACGCTGACATTCACACATGCACACATCCACGGACGGACGCACGCACGCTGGAATTCATGCACATCCACATACACACATCCACGCACGCACACGTCCACCGACGCATGCACACATCCACACACGCTGACATTCACACATGCACACATCCACGGAACCACGCACACATGCACGCACGCTGGAATTCATGCACATCCACATCCACGCACGCACACATCCACGGACGCACACACACATCCATGCACGCACACATCCATGGACGCTGGAATTCACGCACACATCCACGGACGCACACACACATCCATGCACGCACACATCCATGGACGCTGGAATTCACGCACATCCACAGACGCTGGAATTCACGCACATCCACATATGCACATCCACGCACGCATCCACGCACGCATCCACGTACGCACACATCCACGGACACACTAACACACATCCACGGACGCACGCACACATCCAGGGTCGCACACACACATCCACGGACGCTGGAATTCACGCACATCCACATATGCACATCCACGTACGCACATCCACGCACGCATCCACGTACGCACACATCCACGGACGCACGCACACATCCAGGGTCGCACACACACATCCACGGACGCACACATCCATCCATCCATCTATTCATTCATTCATTCATACTTACCCATGAGGAGGAGGAGCCCCTGAGAGGAGGAGAGGCCACACCGCAGCTGCAACGGAGGCCGACCGGAATAGGTGAGCGGGGCTGCAGGTGGGGGGGGGGGGGAGAGTGAGCAGGGGAAGGGGGGGGGGGGAGAGTGAGCAGGGGAAGGGGGGGGGGGGGAGATGAGAAGGGGGAGAGGAGCCTTTGCAGGCTGATCGGCGGGCGCATGAGCCCGCCGGTCAGATGTATACAGAAGGAGGAGGACGGGTGATTGGCGGGGACGCGGGGGGGGCGCAGGCCAGACATAAGGGGGCTGGAGGGAGGGGGACAAGACACAGGGGGGCCTGGAGAAGGGAGGGGGCGGGGGCGCAGGATGGGATGACGGGGGGCCCCTAATGCTTCCTGGAGCTGGGGGGGGCTGAGTAGGGGAGGGCACCCGCCGATCCGCCCCTCCAGATCTGATTGGAGAGCTCCAATCAGATCTGGGAGGGGGGAATCGCTCTGATTTCTCCGATCTGCAGTTTCACTTTTAAACTGCAGATCGGAGGGGCCCTGGGCACGGGGGGGTTAATCCACCCCCTGAGGGGTTAACTTCAAGTTGTCACCTTGCAGTAGCAACGGTGACACCTGAGTTAACCCGCTCACACGCGCCGCAGGAGCGCGATCATTTCATGGCCCACCGTTTGGGCCAAAGGTCGGGAATGAACTTGTTTTCATGGCCCAAACGGTGGGCCAAGGGTCGGGAAGGGGTTAAGGAAGGACCAGACAGACACATTGAGGCCATGGCGAAATCTGCTTTCGAAGCCTCGGGCGCCTCTTTGCTCTTCATTCGCAGCCACCTGGGTCTCCCTGGCTGTGACCTCCTGGGCCAAGAACCTCCATAGGGGTATTCTGTCCCAAGCACCTCCCGCGGAACTAGCGGGCCTGGCTGATCAGATCGCTCAGGCGGGTAAATACATCTCCACAGCTTGCCTCGATGCCGCATCCTGCGGCGCCCAGGCCTCCGGGAACATGATATCCATTCGCAGGGCCCTTTGGCTGAAGGCCTGGAATGCCGATTCAGCCTCTAAAAAATTATTCGCCAATCTCATCCCACATTATCATCCCCATTCCACAGCATCAACACTTTTTTGGATTTTACTCAAATTATTTTGTGGTCCCAAAAACGGGAGGCTCCATTCGTCCCATTTTGGACTTGAAGCTTCTCAACACCAAGCTCCGGTTGAGACACTTCAGGATGGAGTCCTTTTGTTCAGTAATAGCATCTTTGGAGCCAGGGGAATTCATGGCCTCCATAGACGTCCAGGACGCCTACCTCCACGTTCCCATCCTTGCGTCTCACCAACGATCCCTGTGCTTCGCAGTAGGGTCCCAACATTACCTGTTCACCGCTCTACCATTCGGCCTTGCCAAGGCTTCCCGGGTATTTACAAAAATCATGGCAACAGTAGTGGCCATCCTTCGGTCAAAGGGAATTCTAGCAATACCCTACTTGGACGACATCCTGATAAAAGCCCCCTCTCGCTCAGGGTGTCTCGAAAGCCTGCAAATATCTCTGGATTCTCTCCGTCGCCTGGGCTTGATCATCAATGTCAAAAAGTCTTGCCTTGTTCCGACTCAGTAGATCACCTTTCTGGGCATGATTTTCACAGCCCAGTCCCACATTTTCCTTCTTCCAGAGAAGCGGGCCTCCCTGCTGTCCGGGATTTACAGTCTCAGGCAGCCCTCTCCTCGGACACTTCGATTCTCTGAGGATTCTGGGCAAAATGGTGGCCTCCATCGAAGCGGTTCCATTTGCCCTACTTCACACCAGGTCCCTCCAGCGCTTTCTACTGGCGACTTGGGACTGCTACCTCAGCAGTCTCGATCGCCCAGTCCACCTCTCCAGATCAGCGAGACAGTCACTCCTCTGGTGGATCGAGTCCCGCCTTCTCTCTCGCGGCAGATCGTTTTTCCCGATCACATGGACAATCATTTCCACCGACCCCAGCCTCTCCGGTTGGGGCGCGACCTTTCTCGGCCACACAGCACAGGGCACGTAGAGCTTCCAGGAATCCTCCCTGCCCATAAACATCCTAGAACTCAGGGCGATCCTTTGAGCCCTCCTGCACTGGCAATTCTACTTGACAAGCCGGCATGTCCGAATCCAGACGGACAATGCAATGGCAGTGGCGCACATAAATCGCCAGGGAGGGACTCTGAGCCGCTCAGCCATGACGGAAGTGACTCAAATCCTCCAATGGGCCGAGCTACATATTCCCGCAATTTCAGCAATCCACATTCCAGGCGTGGACAACTGGGCGGCCAACTATCTCTGTTGCGGGGGGTTGGACCAAGGAGAGTGGTCCCTGAACCCAGAGGTGATCCACCAAATTTGCCTCAGATGGGGCTTCCCAGACGTAGACCTGATGGCCTCCAGGGACAATTACAAGCTCCGTCCCTTCGTCGCCATGTCCAGGGATGCCCAGGCCCTCGACGCGAACGCTCTTGCGATTCCATGGGCCCAATTCTCCCTCCCTTATCTCTTTCCCCCATCCCTCATTCCCAGGATTCTCTAGAAAAACAGAGCAGAAGGAGTAACTGTGATCCTTGTAGCTCCAGATTGGCCCAGACTGTTCTGGTATGCAGAGGTAGTCAACCTCCTCGCGGATTCTCCATGGCCACTCCCCAATCTCCCGGACCTCCTGACTCAGGGTCCATTTCAACACCCGAATTCTCAGTTGCTCAATTTAACGGCGTGGCTGTTGAAGCCGCGGTACTGAGATCGTCAGGTCTTTCTGAACAAGTCATTCAGACTGTTAAAAGCCAGGAAACCATCCTCATCACGCGCTTATCGCCGCACGTGGAAGGCTTTCTTCCGATGGTGTGAGGACCGCAATCGTTCCCCAATGGTTTTTTATCTTCCATCTCTCCTGGCTTTTCTCCAGTCTGGCCTTGATGCACACCTATCCCTCAGCTCCCTGAAAGGCCAAGTATCCGCCCTTTCGGTACTTTTCCAGAGGCAGCTCGCCTCACTTCCACAAGTCAAGACTTTCCTTCAAGGAGTGGCTCACGTCTCGCCTCCGTTTTGTCCCTCCCTTGATCCCTGGGATCTGAATTTGGTACTGGACATACTCCAGGATCTTCCATTCGCACCCCTACAAGAGATTAGTCTACCTCTCCTAACGTGGAAGGTCGCCTTCCTTGTGGCGATCATCTCCATTCGGAGGGTGTCAGAACTGGCGGCTCTCTCATGTCGTTCCCCTTACTTGATCCTCCATCAGGACAAAGTGGTACTTCGTCACATGGAAAAGTTTCTACCAAGGTTGTCTCCTCTTTCCACATCATTGAGGCGATTGTCCTACCCTCCCTTTGCCCAGCCCCATCTCATTCTCGAGAGAAGAGCTTGCATAATCTGGATTTAGTCGGGGCTCTCCGTATCTACCTTTTCAAGAACAGCTTCCTTTCGACGAGTGGACTCCCTCTTCGTGGTCCCCCATGGTCCTCGCAAGGGTTTGGCAGCTTCTAAGGCTCCAGTTTCCCGGTGGATTCGCTCCACTATCTCTGAGGCATACCGCATTAAACAGGCTCCTTGTCCATACAGACTAAGGGAACATTCCACTAGAGCAGTGGGAGCTTCCTGGGCTGTCAGACACCAGGCTTCGGCAGCTCAGCTTTGCAAAGCGGCTACCTGGTCGTCAGTTCACACATTTGTTAAATTTTACAGAGTTCATACACAAGCATCTGCAGATGCCGTTCTGGGGCGCAAGATTCTACAGGCTGCTGTGGTCTGAGTTCGCCCGAATACTTCTGTTATTACACCCACCCGACGAGACTGCTTTTGTATGTCCCAAGGTCTTCCTGTGTCCCCCAATGAAGCGATTAAGAAAAGGGGATTTTTGGTATCCCTGTAAAATCCTTTTCTTAAAGCTTCAATTGGGGGACACGTGTCCCTCCCTGTGTATATACCGTGTTTCCCTGAAAATAAGACCCTGTCTTATATTTTTTTGGGGAGCCAAAAGTGGCCCCCTGTCTTATTTTCGGTGGGGGGGGGGGAGACTTATATTGGCAGCCCCAGGCCCATACACACACATACAGACGTACATACACATACATACACACACATACCGCTTCTTACCTTGTCTGGTGCTGTCCGGTGGTGTCCCCTCTGTAAGGCCCTCTCCTCCGGCCGTCCGGTGGTGTCTCCGCTCCTCTCCTGGTCTTCGGTGCGGTGTCACGGTCCAGTTTCATGGTGATCGCTGCGGTGCCCGGCCGACTTCCTGGTTCTCCGGCAATCCCCGGCCAGGTCAGGCCCTGCGCCAATGAGAGCGCAGGACCTGGGACGTCAATCACCGCCAAGACGCGGCCAGATGACGTTGGGGCCTCTGATTGGCCCAACGTCATCTGGCCGCGTCTGGGCGGTGATTGACGTCCCAGGTCCTGCGCTCTCGACGGCGCAGGGCCTGACCTAGGCGGGGATTGCCGGAGGAACCAGGAAGTCGGCCGGGCACCGCAGTGATCTCCATGAAACTGGACCGGGACACCGCACCGAAGACCGAGAGGAGCGGGGACACCACCGGACAAGGTAATATCCAATGCGCAGCGCCCCCACACCCGCCCCCCCCCCCCCCCCCCCCATCCCCACCCCCACCAGGCGGCCTTATATTGTGGAGCGCCCCCCCCCCCTTCCCCCGGTCTTATTTTCGGAGGGGGGGGGACTTACATTAGCAGGCCCTCCTTCCCCCCTTTCCCCTTCCCGGTCTTATTATCGGGGGGGGGGGGGGGGGGGGGACTTATTTTGGGGGAAACACTGTAGTTGAGCAAGTTGATGGTTTTATGGTTGCTCCTATTGCTATTCACACTGAGTTGCACTTGTGCCAGTAGGGGGTGTATACTGCTGGGAGGAGTTGCTTTTCTTTTATTTTGCATAGTATCAGCCTCTTGATGGCAGCAAGCATACACCCAAGGTCTTCCTGTGTACCCCAATTGAAGCTCCAAGAAAAGGATTTTACAGTGAGTACCAAAAATCCCCTTATTCTAATTTTGGAACTGTGATTGGAGCCCTCGCTAACTTAGCCATGCTTACATTATTTTTCAAATATTCTGTCTTCTCTGACTACAATATCCTGGTCCTCCCTTCCCATCTGTTGCTCTGTTTGAAGCTCACTAAAGGTGTGAAATGTTTTCATTGCTGTGCTGAAAGGACTATCCCCTGGAGAGACCTGGAGTCCCTGTGATCAGGAAAGCTAGCTTTGTGCTTAAGATAACATAGGTTGTGATCTTTTGTGGAGTGACACAGAATTTAACAATTAACTGCTGGGTGTCCATTCTCCTCAGATACATATTTCACTGCAGTGGAAATTCTGTGGATTGAGTTTTTGTGAATAAGTTCATTATTATGACAACTCGATACATTCGTTGCCTGGCCTTAGAGTTGATGAAAAATGAGTGCTGGGGGTCCGACTTAATTTTATCTTCTTGGATCTTTTAGGTAGTGAAGACTGGTGGAACGCCAAAAGTCCCTGATTGTTTCCAGAGGACTCCTAAAAAGTTGTGCATTCCTGAAAAAACTGAAATCCTTGCTGTCAATGTGGATTCCAAAGGTAAAGTCCAAAGAAGCACTTTTGAAATAGTTGGCTGGATTTACAGCAAGCTGTTATGTGGGATGGTGTTTTCTTTTTATAATTCATACCACTGAAGACACAAGCCTCCACTTTTGAAGAATCGCTCAAGCCTGTTCTGGCTTGATTGATGTCCATTAGGAGTTTGCATGTGGAGCATCACCCAGTGCCTGTGCACATAGGGGAGTGTTCTGAAAGGACTCATTTTAATAACAATAGCTCATCTATTAGACTGGGTAACACTTGCACAATCACCTGAACACTTGCACAATCACTGTAGCCAAAATGTTACTTTAAAAGCTTTTGATTCTTCCTTGTTTAACAGAGATTAAACTATTAAAGCTTCATCAAGCAGAATTACGGCTTAAAGGGAATCTGTCAAATGTTTTTGTTTTTTTTTTTGTTTTTTTTTAACCTCATCAGAGCAGCATGATGTAGGCAAGAGAGTCCCTGAATCCAACGATGTACCTCTTAGATTACTGGGTGCAGCTGTTCTGACAGTTCTTAGATTTAGCCATGCAGCAGAGCTGAGAGCAGCCCTGCCCACATCAGGCTTTGTATATAAAGTCTATACATGGTGAGATGCTAATCACGGGGGGGAAGGGGGGGAGGCAGACTTGGGCTGCTGTGTCCCAGCAATGATAAGCTATTGGTGCTAAAACACACAGCAGGTAAAGTGTGTAATAAGAGATGCATGGCTGAAATTCTTTTTCCCTTACAGCATGCGGTCTTCAGATTACATAGCAAAAACCTGCTGCTAGTTTCTCTTTTAAGATCTCTCAAATATTTACTTGGCACATACTAAGATTCTAATTAGTCCCTACTTGCTTTGACAACCTTAAGTGGAGTATGCTAAGCGTCCTTGAACAAAGTCAGAATTTGGTGCAACAAAGTGGCATACGTTGACAGCTGGACACCAGCCTGGTATACATTTTTGGTGGTGGCACACAGCAGTGGAAAAATGGCCCGACTTCTTTACAGACGTGCTCGTGACGTGAAAAACTTGCAACTTCTTTACAGGCGTGGTCACAACGTGATGAATTTGGCTCATCTTCTGCCATCATTCCCGTCATTAAGATTGGTGAGCCTGCGAATCGTCAGCCTGGATGAATCTGGGCCATTGAAAATAGAATCTATAGAAAAGTTTGTACCCTTCTAGTAGAAGGCATTAGTGGGGGTGTATCGATAGGACCCTGTCAGAACATTTTCTATCTGACTAGATTTTTTTTCTTCCTCTTTTCTTCTCACTACTATTTTTAAATGGAATGTCCATCTCGTACATTACTGCATATTACCTGGATCCTTTCCCACCACTGTCAGTGCAGAGTTGGCGGACTTATTTGTGTCGTTCTCTTTTCTGTGAACAGGAGTTCACGCTGTCCTGAAGACCGGTACCTGGGTGCGGTACTGCATCTTTGACCTCGCCACCGGAAAAGCTGAACAGGAGAACAATTTCCCCACGAGCAGTATCGCTTTCCTTGGGCAGAATGAGAGAAATGTGGCTATCTTCACAGCCGGACAGGTCTGTACAATTCTTTGTTTTGTTTTTTCTCTGCGTCAGCATGGCACATAATTATACAAAGCTGCAATGTTTCATAGAAAGCGCTCAATGTGAGATGGTAGAAAAATTTCACCTTGTGCCCATGATCATTTTATCGTTGCAGGAATCTCCTATTATTCTTAGAGATGGAAACGGCACCATCTATCCCATGGCCAAGGACTGCATGGGCGGCATCAGAGACCCTGACTGGTTGGATCTTCCTCCGATTAGCAGTTTGGGGATGGGGGTTCACTCGTTGGCTAATTTACCTGCAAACTCTACCATTAAGAAGAAGGCTGCAATCATCATAATGGCTGTTGAGGTACAGACGGGTGTGCAGCACCTACTTTATAGTGCACTAAGGGGCTCATGCATCAAACTGGATCACAAATCTAGCAGATAACTGTTGTAAAATTCCTTGCACATCTTACAGTTGGGCAAAAACTTTGCAGGTTTTTACTGCAGCTCCTTTTTTAATACGTGCTGAGCTCAACAGAAGCAGGCGGCCTGACAAATTTATCATTTAGGACTGGATTAAACAGGCCACGTCGCATGCATCAATCTAACGAACGATTTTGTTAGCAATCGCGCGTGCATGTGATCGCTAACAAAATCGTTCAGATCGTGGTGAGCTGTCACACAGGCAGACTCGCCAGCGATCAGTGGACCACCGACATTGTGGAAATGATTTAAATAGGTCTTGCTCCCGCTGCCAGGCTGCGGTAAGTGGGAGCAGGCTGGTCTGGAAGGTAGGCAGCGCGCTCTACCTAGATACCCGATGTATACCTTGGTTACCAGCCTTCTCCGCTCACCTGCTGGTATCCAAGGTACACAGCGTGTAACTTGGGTCTCTAGTTACCCACTGTGTACCTTGCATACCAGCCCATGAGCGGAGAAGGCTGGGAACCAAGGTATACATCGGGTATCTAGGCAGAGCGTGCTGCCTAGATAACCGCTGTTTATCTTGGAGACCTGTTCCCAGCGCTTGCAGAGAGGCGCTGGGAGCTGGCTTATCGGTCGTCTCCCGGTGTCGCACGCAGCGATGCTGCGTGTCCACCGGGTGACCAACGATTGATTTGAGGTCCTGTCCTCAAAACAAACGATGAACGATCAGCTGACTGATTGTTCATAGTTTTGTAGTGTCACACGCAACGATGTTTTAACATCGTTCAATCGTCACAAAACAAGTGACTTTTGAACTACTGTATAGCGGCAACGATATTGTTACGTGTGACTGTACATTTTAAAGAATCTGCCCCATGTTGGACAACTATCATAACGGACTCCTTCAATAAACAGAAGGGGGACAAATGAATCTGTGCCAGTAATAGTGATTGTATGGGTTGAAGCTGTGGTTGGTTTAATAATCTTGTTTAATTTCAGAAACAAACGTTGATGCAGAACATCCTGCGATGTGATTTCGACGCCTGCAGACAGTATCTGGTGAACCTGGAGCAGGGTGTAGTCCTCGACCCCAACAGTCAGATGCTGCAGACCTTCCTCAGCCACCGATGTGATGGGAATCGTAACATCTTACACGCCTGTGTCTCAGTCTGCTTCCCTACAAGCAACAAGGAGACCAAAGAGGAGGAGGGTAAGGGTAAATGCCACAATCTTTTACTTATATTCCCTTCCCCCAATCCCGTTATCGTCTGTAAATTGCACTCCATTGTGTATATTAGATTTGTGTTAAATGTCAAGAATACAAATGATTCTTCTCATTGTTTCAGAAGCAGAGCGCTCTGAGAGGAATACATTTGCAGAGAGACTTTCTGCTGTAGAAGCCATCGCCAACGCCATCTCTGTGGTGTCCAGTAACGGACCTGGGAACCGGGCAGGATCCTCCAGCAGCAGGAGGTAATCATTCGTTTGATGTCCATGTGAAGGAAGCCAAACACAGTAATGTTTCAGCAGACAACCCCTTTACTGGCTAACCCTAGGATAGGGGGTAACTTGATTGGGGGTCTGGGCACTTGGTTGTCCGTTGGTGGGCAAAACTGGGCACTTGTATCCTTGGTAAAAGTTAGCTGACCCTGAAGAGTCACCAAGAATATATATATATATATAGATTTTTTTTCTGGTAGCCTTTTGAAAATGAATGGAGCTGTGGTTTGGTATCCAGCCTGCTGCACCTTTCTGTTACAGGGATAAAAGTTGCAACATCAGACAACCACCGAACATAAAGTTTTTCAAATACCGGTTTTGTTTACAACCCTAAAGGGAGCGTCAGCAGAGAATGTTTAAAACCAATTACAAGTGCTCTGAACACCCCTGGTGTGGCCGAACAGTTCAGTCCATCTTCCTATCTGCTTGTTTTGCATCCCCTTTTTAATTGACATTTATGACATTACAGGAGCCAGAAAAGAAGGGAATTAAATGAAAAACATAAAAGAGAAAGTGCACTCAACTGTTTGGCCACACCAGGGGTGCACCGAGCACCTGGACTGTCTGCACAGAACTACTGTTCAATTAGGGGTATACATATAGAGCGCAGACTCCATGCTTCCCCCCCCTTTCCCCCCCCCCCCCCCCCCCCCCCCCCCCTCCCTCCCTCTTCTTAAATGCCAGCCCCCTGACAACTTCTATCTAGTTTACGAACAGGGGGCATGGTGGGTGCGTCACCGCCGTCTCCATGCTAGCCCTACAGTGTGTGATCTAACGGGTTAACAGGCTCTGGCGCATCTCCAATTCACCTTCGCCTATTAGCTGCACATGTTGGCTGATGAACTTGGCGGACATGCAGGGAATGATGTGAGCTCGGCGTTCGAGCTTTTGTCAGTCAGGGATATGTAACCTATGATGTATCAGTACGTCTTAAGTCATAAAGGGCATAAAACAAGTGTTGAAAACTATTCATATTTATTTAGGGGTAAATTACAGATGTGATCTGAGTATCTTGTTCTGAGCAAGGATTGCGATACACGGACTGGCCTCCACTGGTTTCCTGACCCAATCTTGACCGCCTCTATAGTTGTATATAATGCTGTCGGCTAGGAATAAATTTGTGTTTTTCTAATGTCCTTGACATGTGTTTTCAGCTTACGACTTCGAGAGATGATGAGGCGATCTCTTCGAGCAGCAGGATTGGGGAGACATGAAGCTGGAGCTTCTGCTGATCATCAAGATCCCGTTTCTCCGCCCATAGCTCCTCCTAGCTGGGTGCCTGATCCCCGGCTATGGATCCAGGTGAGTAGTGTGTGCCATCATTGTGAAGTCTTTCTGAAATGGGTAAGGCTGAGCGTATGAGACTGAGGATACTAAGCTAATAAAAGAATCATTAGTGCGGTCAAATACAGCGACGAGTATTAAGTTTCATTTTGGTTAAGTTTGCCACTGAGAGCAGCATAATGTGGGGGCAGAAACCTTGATTCCACCAATAAGCCAATTATTGGGCTGATTGCTGAAGTTTTGACTTCTTACTTTTTGTCACTAGAGGACTAGAAAAGCTGTAGTCTGCCATATTTATAAGTTGTGTATAACCCACCCCATCATGGATTGGCAGCTTTCTGCCTATGCACAGTGTAAACTAAAAGCGGTCAATCAGTCATGAGGGCGGAATGTATACAGAGCCCAGCGTTCAGAGAATGGTTAGATCTGCACAGAGAAAATGGGGACTTTCAAAACTGCAGCAAGCAGCCCAGTAAGAAACACCGCTGGAATCACGGTCTCAATGTGTTGACTAATGCTCTAAGTACTGCATGGTAAAATTGCCATTGGCTGCTCAAAACCAAGGCAGAAGGGCTCGGCTTGTACATGGACACACTCAGATCTGTAGAGAAAGTCTGAGTGCGTCCACCTGAGCATGTTCATACAGGATCTGCAGCTTTAGCCAGCAAAATGCATGTCACGATGGTTGTATTTATTAGAGAGGCCACAACATATCGAAAATCGGGTTAGTTTACTTCTGTTTGCAGCTTCAGGTTCTGTCTCCAGTCATGGAGGTTGTTTACAGGTCTGTAAAATTTCTAGGACATTTGTTGTGTGTTGGTAAACATCATGCTGTTCTTCTCTCTGAAAGATGGTGACATAGACTTTATCCTGGCCCCTGCAGTAGGATCCCTAACGACAACCTCCACTGGCACTGGTCAAGGGCCCAGTACATCAACCATTCCAGGTGAACCTGCTTTGACTTTTGATATAAGCTTTTACCTCAAACCGTGTAAAACAGTCTTAAGATATCGCAGTTTAGCTTGGGGTTCATGTTTGTTTTCCTGATTTTCAGCAGGTCTTTTACTAATCACTTCTTTCTCTGCAGGTCCCTCTTCTGACTCTTCAGTGGTGGAGTCTAAAGATCGGAAAGCCAATGCTCATTTTATCCTGAAATTACTGTGCGATAGTGTCGTTTTGCAGCCGTACCTCCGAGACCTCCTGTCTGCCAAGTATGTCTACTAGTGTTTAAGGAGAACATTTAGTTGGCAAATTCTAAAAATGAAGAAAACTAATTCTAAATTGCACATGGCAGCTGTGGGGTTCTGCCATTTTATGCGCCTTTGTTGTTTTAATGCTTTTATCATTAGAATGATATAATGGTAGAGTTAGAAGGGACCTCCTGGGTCATCTTGTCCAACCCCTTGCTCAAAGCAGGACTCACTAAATCATTCCAGACAGATGTGTGTCCAGCCTCTGTGTGAAGACTTCCATTGAAGGAGAACGCTCCACCTCTTGTGGCCGCCTGTTCCACTCGATCGCCCTCACTGTTTTTTTTTTTTCTCTATCTGCGACCTTCCATTCAGCTTCATCTCATTGCTTCTAGTGTTTCCTAGTGCAAATGAGAATAAAGCTAATCAGTGAAACAGCCCTTGACATATTTGTAGACAGGTACCTACTGTCTTCTTTTTTGCAAGCTAAACTTTCCCAAAACCTGTAACCGCTCCTCATAGGATATGGTTTGCAGACTGGTCGCTCTTCTCTGAACTTGCTCCAGTTTTGTTGGTGTCTTTTCTAAAATGTGGAGCCCAGAACTGAACACAGTATTCAGATGCGGTCTGATCAAAGAGGAGTAGAGGGGGATAATGACTTAACGTGATCTAGACTGTATGATTCTGTTAATACATGCCAGACTTGTTTGCCCTTCTTGCTGCTGCATCACACTGTTGACTCATGTTCAGTCTGTGATCTATTAGTATACTCAAGCCTTTTTCAAACATGCTGTTGCTTAGCCTTATATCTCTTATTCTGTATATGCGTTTTCTGTTTTTCTTGCGCAGATGTAGGACACTACCTACTATTCCAATTTATTTAGATCTTTTTGCATTTTTTAATTTACTGACTTTTAACTAGCTTTTTACCTTGGAAATTACTGCAGAAATGTATTCGTATCGCAGGAATGAATGTAGATGGCATCTTCACTCCCTGTTCTATGGTTTTGTAATCTCCCTAAGGCCCACGTCGCACACACAGATATTTGTGCAGATATTGTTCACAGATCTCTGGTTGCAGTGAAATTATGGACACATTAATCCATTTATATACAGCCACAAAATGGAACAATGTGTCCATGATTTCACTGCAACCAGAGATCTGTGAACAATATCTGCACAAATATCTGTGTGTGTGACGTGGGCCTTACAGACAATGCGAATTAAAGAACCTGGTGTTATTGACTAAGCCAGGCTCATAGATCTGTGTTTCTCGATCTGAGTGAGCCATGATGCATGGAGTCTAAACTCAACAGCCTCAGGCATGTTGTTAGGCTATCGAGGTTGGTCAGGAGCCCTACGGCCGGTCCATGGATCGTGGACTGTTGTCCGATTGTGAAACACAGATATGTGAATTCTGGCTAGGACCCCTTTTACTGTACGTTTTTGTCTGTGGTCTCGGCGTTGCTTACTTAAAGCTTCTCTCCCCCACCCACCTTCACCTGCAAAATGGGTTTTGGATGAATGTGCTGAGGGAGCCATGGAATATAATGGTGCAGATGGACTGGGTCAATATGCTCTGTTCTGCATCATTTTCAGCCATATAATGCCTACTGGAGGTGGACACTCGTATGTAGTAGACCACGTCTTGGTGTAATTGTCCAATTCTCTCCTTCATTTTTCAGTTTTCTATAAAGACCTGTCTGGTCACGTAAATGAGTGTAAAGCTCATTATCTCCACAGTAGATGTGTAGAGCTCCTGTGTAATGACTGCAATCAGAGATATTAACCCCTTGTATTGTAAAACTAATAATCCTTTCCCAGTACCTGCCCTTTAAATACATTTGTAATCTTTATCACATAGGATGAGGCAGTATAGTTTGAACATTCCTTGTTAGTGATTTATTTCTGAATTTTGTCTATCAGAGATGCTAGAGGAATGACTCCCTTCATGTCTGCTGTTAGCGGAAGAGCTTATCCAGCTGCTATCACCATCCTAGAAACTGCCCAGAAAATTGCCAAAGGTTAGTGAGCGGGCCTGATGAATGAGAGATGGTGCGTTTATCATTGGGGGCCTGTGCTCACATCATTAATGCTCATTTCAGCTGAAGCAAATGCAAACGAGAAGGAGGAGGATGTATTCAAGGCAATGATTTGTCCACCTGGAACCAATGCCGATGATTCCCCCCTCTATGTTTTGTGTTGTAACGATACCTGCAGCTTTACATGGACTGGCGCTGAGCATATCAACCAGGTATACAAACTTTTGTTTTGAAAGTGAGAATTAAAAAAAATATATAATAAATTGCTGTTTGTCACACTTTCTCGCACACTTTTTTTTTTTTTTTTTTTTAAAGGGATCCTGTCACCCCCAAAACACCTGTAAACCTATTAAAACCTGTCCCTAGAGCATATTAACACTTTCCCTACACTCTTTTTACCTCCTAAATGCAGTAAATGACATTGCCTAAAAACGTTTTATAAGTACCTGATTACTGATGATAATGAGTGACTATGCTATTCATAGTCACTCATCAAGACTGCCCCTCTGCTTCATAGCACGCCTGAATAGGCGTGATCTTCATAGCAGATTCAAATTGCCGCCTCCCTGCTGTGCCCTGTGTCGTCCGAGGCTGCTGTGTGGCTGGGTGACGCGATCCGCGTCATTCCCCGCGCCGGGTGACGTATTTACACCGGCGCCGCGCTGTAAACTTCAAAATGCGCACTGCGCATGCGCATGGGCATGCGCAGTGTGCATTTTGAAGCCGACAGCGCGGCGCCGGTGTAAATACGTCACCCGGCGCGGGGAATGACGCGGATCGCGTCACCCAGCCACACAGCAGCCTCGGACGACACAGGGCACAGCAGGGAGGCGGCAATTTGAATCTGCTATGAAGATCACGCCTATTCAGGCGTGCTATGAAGCAGAGGGGCAGTCTTGATGAGTGACTATGAATAGATAGTCACTCATTATCATCAGTAATCAGGTACTTATAAAACGTTTTTATGCAATGTCATTTACTGCATTTAGGAGGTAAAAAGAGTGTAGGGAAAGTGTTAATATGCTCTAGGGACAGGTTTTAATAGGTTTACAGGTGTTTTGGGGGTGACAGGATCCCTTTAAATGCGGATGTCCTCACTTTGTCAATATGGTTGGGAATGTTGCTCTGGAAAGGAATGCAAGTGGGTCTAAGCTCTGTATAAATAAATGTTAAGCAGTAGCAGTTCATATACATACTACTTGTAATGAGCCACAGTGACTACTAGTCACATCGTTTTCTGACTTGATCTCTGTTCTCAGGACATCTTTGAGTGCCGGACGTGTGGCTTATTGGAATCTCTCTGCTGTTGTACAGAGTGTGCTCGGGTCTGCCACAAAGGACACGACTGCAAGTACGTCTGCGCTTCCTGTCCCCTTTATTATCCTGATTAATGTATAATCGTTTAGCTCCTTGTTTAAAAATAAAAATTGCTTACATTTTAGATTGAAGCGAACTTCACCTACTGCCTATTGTGACTGTTGGGAAAAGTGCAAATGTAAAACCTTAATTGCCGGCCAGAAGTCTGCTCGTCTAGATTTACTGTACAGACTACTGACCATCACTAATCTAGTCACAATGCCAAACAGCAGGTAATTATATTACTTTGTCCTTACCCGATGGCCTGAATAAATGTTTAATGTCTTACGTTTTTTAAGGTTGCAATAGGAGGATTTTTGTATACTCACTGTAAAATCTCTCTCAGAGCCTTCATTGTGGCACATATGAGACCATAGTCAATAAAAACACTCCAGGTTCTTCATCCATTGCCGATATACGTTCTGATATTGACCTCTGTCAGCCTTGGATGAAGACATGGAATATTTTTTACCATGGTCTCCTGTGTCCCCCAATGAAACGATACAGAAATCTTCTGTATGTCTCGGCTGTGTTTGTCATCTTCACCCCCTAAAGACAACAAAGTTCACTATTGGCAATCAAGTTGGAGATATTCCCATTTCCGACATTAATGACATGTCCAAGTGACATCTTAAACGACTGAAGGGTGTGTGTCTCAGATGACCTCTTTACCCTCTGCAATGATGGGGCCTGTGGTGTTCTGCTGTCAATGGAGAGGTGGCCACATACAGCACTGTATAAAAGTTTTAATCAGGTTGAAAAACAAATTTGCTGTAAAGTTAAAATGTTCTCAAAAATAAGTTAATTTTATAAATTAGCAAAGTGAATGAACAAGAGAAATGTAAAATCAAATCCGTATTTGGTGTGACCGCATTTTAGCATTTAGCCTTCATGCATACACTTCTGGGGTCAGCTCTTGTAAGTGTTTGGAACAACCTCCTTGCCGAGTTCCTTCAAAAAACAGATCTTCTGTGGATGTAGACGTGAGCAAAACCTTCAGGTTTGACATTGTAGGAGAAGCAGAAAAAAAATGCATGTTTCCCAATGAAAGCTATGAGAGATTTTGATGCCAAGAAGGTTCCTGAGTGTGTGCAGTCTGTCTGTAGCCTATGGGTATGGAGTACTTAAAGGGAACCTGTCACCTGGATCTAGCCCTCTTCTATCACTACCTTCCTAGCTGTTCCCTAACCATCCCTCTCTGAGCTAAAGGGACCCTATAACTATTTAGAAAAATGAATTAGAACTTAATATATTGTCTCCATCTAGGAGACTGGAAAGGCAGGCTCCCTGATTCCCTCCTCACGGAGTCTAAGCGTGCCCTGCTGGGCGTCATCCCTCCTGGTGCTTTGCCGCCTCATTTTGGAAACTTCCGTCCTCTCTGCCAGTGTAATGCCCGGGCCGGAACGTCCTATCCGGCCTGGTGAATTGTGGGCCTAATCACGTGATCGGCCCAGCTTCAATATGCGCATTCATGTGATTCAGTCCATAATGCACCGGGCCAACCACGTGATTAGGTCTATGATGCACCGAGTTGGATAAGACGTTCTGACCTGGGCATTACACTGGCAGAGAGGGTGGGAGATTCCAAAAAAAGTCTGCAAAGCGGCAGGATGGATGAAGCCCAGCGGGGTCACTGAGAGTAGGGAATCATGGAGCCCAGAGCCCGCCTATCCAGTCTCCTAGATGGAGACCATATGTAATGTCACGTACCCACTCCTCAGCACGTGACTTGGGGTTGCACCTGCAAGGGTTAATCTATCTCCTCTCACTCAATCCAGTACTCGACCTCTGTCCTATGCTGAAAGGGAGCATCAATCACACCCCGACTCACACCGCGCACCCCACCCCGCTTCACACACGCTGCCACCACTTACCAACATACAGGGTGGTAAGTCCCTGAAATACTGTCAGCCAATCAACAGGATCACACACTTCTTATTGCTATGAATCCTTTTAGAACATACAAGGTTTCAGCTTTTTAAAGTTTTAAGCTTTAATGTAAAAGGTACAGTGCTTACAGAAAGATATAAAAAATAGAAATAATAAAATGACATACACATATGCAAACAATGAAATAAAAAGGAGAAACTTACAGAAACCTTAACTTTGCTTCTGTTGCCCGATGGGGAGAGCGGAAATATATGGAATGTTGTTCACAGCAGCTTTCACTGACCCATCACGGCCCTGTAGCTGTGTGAGCCCAGATATAGCCTCAGACTGGGGAGGGTCAGATTCTAGACCGGTCTTCTAGTTTAACATTCTAATTCTGGGTCTATGATTGGGCGCTCACTCAGCCATGCATATATTATGTTTTAAAATGTTCTTTGTCTTCTGATTTCCCTTCAATTCTGGGGGTCTGTTTGAAGCTAACTATCTGAAATGGTTTCTCTCTTATCTATGATCTTTCTCCTTGACGTTCCCAATGTGTGTGAATTTTGTCACTCTCTGCTTTTCCCTTCATGGCCCCCTGGGGAGGCTGGAGTCAGTGTGACTGCTATGTTAGTGTGTGCTTGTGTATCGGGTCCTGACCTCTCCTGGATGGGCATGGTATTTAACCCCCTCACTGGTCTAGTGTCCAGTCTCTGAGATACATATTTGCTACATGTAAGTTCTAATTAATTTTCTGGTCATCATAATGGGAGACCCAGACAATGGGGTTTAGGGCACTGCCCTCCGGAGGTCACACTAGGTACTACAAGTTTGTAGACACCGCCTCCTCCGCTTATAAACCCCTACCGCAGGGAACATCCTCAGTTTTAAACTTAGTGTGCTCGGAGGATCACGCTTTGCTTGCACTTCACTGCACTCTCACTACTTACGTGATGGCGTCTGAAGACAAGGTAATATGGTCCTAGTCGGGACCTGCGACAGCCTCCCCGCTCACCCTTTGTGGCACACGCTGGTGGAGGTACCGGAGGGCCTAGTGCCTGGACACTCTGTGTTCTCCCGGTACGCTGTTGCGCTCCTTTCCATCCCTCTCTGGGGGGCTCTGGAGAGTGGGAGATGGGAGCCTTGCACAGCTCCGCTCCGTCCGAGGCCTCCCTAAATGGTGCTTACAGACCGGACTGGAGCCAGCCCAGTCCGAGGCCTCCCTAAATGGTGCTTACACTCCGGACTGGGCTGAACCCCCGTCCGAGGCCTCCCTAAATGGTGCTTACAGACCGGACCGGCACTGAGGCACTCTGTGTCTCCTGTGTGCCTGGGGGTAGTGTCTGGCACTTTGTGTCCTGACACTCAGACCGCGCGTTACCCTCGGGTCCGCGGATCTGGCGGTGTACCCTGTGCTGGGGTCACCCTGGCTGACCGCCCTGTGTGTCACAGGGGCTGAGGCCGTAGACTGTGCATGTTTGTATGTGATGACAGTCTGGGTATGTGTGCATGATGATTTCGCACTGTTTTCCCGCGCTGCGGGCTCCAGCACCTCCATTACAGAGGCTGCTTGGAGGAGGAGAGGCAGCCCTTACGGTGACGTCACCGGGGGGCGTGTGCGTGTGCTTCCCGCGGGTTCCCGGCGCCGCCCACGTCTGTGCTGGCGGCGGCCATCTTCTCTCTCACTTCCCGGCTGGGATCTACGGCAGCACGTGTCTGCACTTCAGAGGGAGACCGGAACTCGCGGAGGTCACACACACACACCGCTTCCTCCCACCGCGTTACTGCGGTCGGTAAGCCACCGGGATTCCCGGTTTGTTTTGTCTATTGGCCTTGGCCTCAACCCCTACTGTGGATATGTCCTCAGTTAAGAAGCATGCTGCTAAGGCGGCGGATAACACCATTACCTGTGCTACCTGCAAGGGAACTTTGGTGGAGGGGTCCTGCAATAACTGCGGACGCCCAGAAGCCCGGGCTGGCTCAGCTGAGGCAGCAGCAGCTCCGGTGCTATACCCTGAGATTCAGGTAATCCAAGGGCCATGGGAAACGCAGAATAGGATCAATGAATCCCTGCTGTCCCAGATGTCCTCCATGTCGCAGTCACTGGAGGCACTGCATAGGAGACTGGAAAACCCAGCTACTCCTTCCAGTTACCCCCGGGTGTCTCCCTCTTCTGCTGTGAGACCCCCTAAGCGGGCTCGTCGTGAGGATTCACCCGAGCTCCAGGCTCTCTCTGAGGAGGAGCGTTCCTCTGATGGTGAGGAAGATGATGGGGGTTCAAACTTCGGGTCTGTGTCTGTGTCTGAACCTCCAGACGGAGTGGAGGATCTGGTGTCCTCCATCAATGAGACCTTGCGTCTCGTGACTCCCCCTGAAGAGGTTGTCGTGCACCCGAAGGAGGTCTATCAATGGCTGCGGCCAGAGGCTAGACCAAGTGGATCCTTCATGGACCACACTAATTTTGGAAGGGTGGTTAGAGCACCCAGGTTACATCCTGGGCGGCGCTATGTCCGCAAACCTAAGGACAATCGCTTCCCCTTCCCCCAGGAGGTGCTTCAGGAATGGTCGCAGTCTCCAAAGGTGGACGCTTCCATGACTAGAATTGCTGCACGCTCCCTTTTCTCTGCCTCTGATAGCTCCTCGCTGAAGGATGCTACTGATAGACAGGTCGAGCAGCTCGCCAAGTCTTCCTATGAGGCTGTGGGGTCTTCATTTGCCCCTAATTTTGCCACGGTCTGGACCTTACAAGCGATTACTACCTGCTTGGATGGTATCACTGACCTGGCAAGGTCCAGTCCGGAGGTCCTGGCACTCACTGAGAGAGCAAGGGCCTATGCGGACTACGCCAGGACGGCGTCTCTGGAAACTGCCACTCGCTCAGCTGTGGCTTCGGCCAATGCGATAGCGATCCGCAGGTTGTTGTGGCTGCGTCTTTGGGACTCAGATGCCACATCTAAGAAGATTCTGCAGAATCTTCCGTTCTCTGGTGACAGACTCTTTGGCACAGAGCTGGACAAGCTGATCAAGGATTCTGCTGAGTCTAAGATACCGCAGAATAAGCCTAAGCCACGGTATACCGTTAAGAGGAACCCAAAGCAGTGGTCCTTTCGGTCCGGCTCACAGTCATCAGCACCGTCCGCTCGCACGGACCGAGGGGGCAAGCCCGCTTCTCAGTGGCGCTCCAAGAGTCGTCCAAAGAAGCCGGCGGGGGCAGCAACTACCACCCCCAAACCCGCCTCTACATGACTCACTCTTTCATCCTGCCTCCCCACAGGTGGGGGGCCGCTTGTCTCGCTTTCAGGACAAGTGGCTACTTCACGTTCAAGATCAGTGGGTTCGAGACGTAGTCTCGCGAGGTTACAGGATAGAGCTGACGTCAAAACCATTATCCCGATTCCATCGGTCTGTCCCATCCCCAGAAAAGACTCAGGCTTTTCTCCGGGTGTTGGAGGGACTCCGCAGAGACGGAGTAGTGGTCCCAGTGCCCACGGCAGAGAGGTTCAGGGGTTTTTACTCCAACCTCTTTATTGTCCCAAAGAAGGACGGCTCCTTTCGACCGGTCCTAGACCTAAAATTGTTCAACCGTCACGTGTTGGTGCGGAAGTTCCGCATGGAATCCCTACGTTCCGTTATCGCGGCTCTGTCGCAGGGGGACTTCCTAGCGTCCATCGATATCAGGGACGCTTACCTTCACGTGCCCATTGCACCGGCTCATCAACGCTGGTTACGATTCGCAGTGGGGGACGAACATCTCCAATTTGTGGCCCTCCCCTTCGGGTTGGCCTCTGCACCAAGGGTGTTCACGAAGGTGATGGCATCTATGATGGCTCTCCTGCATGTGCAGGGTCACGCCGTCATACCCTATCTGGACGACCTATTGGTCAGGGCGCCATCGGAAGACCTTTGTCGGGTGAGCCTGGAAGCGACCATGAGGTCTCTGGAACAGTTCGGGTGGCTTCTCAATACTCAGAAGTCGACCCTGGTTCCGAGCCAGTCATTGACATATCTGGGCATGGATTTCCACACCGACTCAGCCCTGGTGTCTCTACCTCAGGCCAAACAGCTGGCGATCCACTCAGGAGTACAGCACGTTCTCCTGTCACCTCACTCATCCCTTCGGGAATTGATGAGACTGGTGGGACGCATGGTAGCGGCAATAGAGGCGGTGCCATTTGCACAGTTTCGTCTCCGTCCTCTCCAGCTGGAGATTCTTCGCCGGTGGGACAAGAGAGCGATCTCTCTGAATCGGTTGGTGGCACTATCGCAACCGACCAGGGACTCCCTGCAGTGGTGGCTACAGCCACGTCACTTGTCACGGGGAAGATCCTTCCTCAAACCTTCTTGGTTAGTGGTGACCACCGACGCCAGTCTGAAGGGCTGGGGCGCGGTGTTCTTACACCACAGGGCTCAAGGCCTCTGGACTCAGGCGGAGTCGACGTTGCAGATCAACGTCCTGGAGATCAAGGCGGTCTATCTGGCGCTCCTGGCGTTTCAGAAATTCCTGGCAGGACGACCCATTCGGGTACAGTCCGACAATGCGACGGCCGTCGCCTACATAAATCATCAGGGAGGGACCAGAAGCGTTCAGGCCCTCGCCGAAGTCCACCGCATCCTATCGTGGGTGGAGGAACACGACTGCTTGATCTCCGCAGTTCACATCCCAGGGGTCGAGAACTGGGAGGCCGACTACCTGAGCCGGCAGGGGATGGACGCCGGAGAGTGGTCCCTGCATCCAGACGTCTTCCGGGACATCTGCAGCAGATGGGGCACTCCGGACGTGGATCTGATGGCCTCAAGGCTGAATCATCAGGTGCCCCAGTACGTGGCGAGATCGTGGGATCCTCAGTCCCTGGGGGCGGATGCTCTGATACTGAGTTGGTCCAGCTTCCAACTGCCGTATGTGTTCCCTCCTCTGGCTCTGATTCCCAGGGTCCTGTGGAAGATCAGGTCGGAGTGCAGGATAGCCATTCTAGTGGCTCCAGATTGGCCCAGGAGGTCCTGGTATCCGGACCTGTGGCAACTGTCAGGCGGACACAGGTGGGCTCTTCCAGAACGCGCAGATTTACTCGCACAAGGCCCATTCTTCCACCTCAATTCCAGGGCCCTCAGATTGACTGCATGGCTCTTGAGGCCTGGCTCCTGACATCTAGGGGTTTCTCCCCTACAGTGGTGGCCACTATGAATCGGGCTAGGAAGCCTGTTTCCAGGAAGATGTACCACCGGACGTGGAAGATCTTTTTTGCCTGGTGTGCCTCTGGTGGACGGTCTCCTTGGCCCTTGTCCATCCCGACGTTGTTGGCTTTCTTACAGTCGGGTTTGGAGTTGGGATTATCCCTTGGCTCTTTGAAATGTCAAGTATCAGCACTTTCGGTGCTGTTTGACAGGCGATTGGCGCTCCTCCCGAAGGTGCGTCAATTTCTGCAGGGGGTGTCGCGGATGGTTCCGCCCTACAAGAGACCTCTGGACCCTTGGGACCTTAACATGGTCCTGGCGGCATTACAGAAACCGCCGTTTGAGCCGTTGAGAGATGTTTCTCTATCTCGTCTGTCCCAGAAAGTGGCCTTTCTGGTGGCGATTACGTCTCTAAGGAGGGTCTCGGAATTGGCTGCACTATCGTGCAAGTCACCTTTTCTGGTGGTTCACCAAGACAAGGTGGTGTTGCGCCCACGGCCAGAATTCTTGCCGAAGGTGGTTTCAACTTTTCACCTGAACCAGGAGATTGTTCTCCCATCATTTTGCCCCGCTCCCGTTCATCAGGTGGAGCGCGACCTCCATACTCTGGATCTCGTGAGAGCTGTACGCATTTATGTGTCCAGGACCGCCTCCTTCCGGAGTTCGGATTCCTTATTTGTTCTTACGACAGGTCGCTGTAAGGGGTCCGCGGCCAGATGGATTAAGGCTTCCATTCAAGAGGCTTACCGGTCCTCTGGTTTGCCTCTCCCGGTGGGATTGAAGGCTCACTCTACCAGGGCTGTAGGTGCCTCTTGGGCCTTGCGACATCGAGCGTCTGCTCTACAGGTGTGTCAGGCGGCCACTTGGTCCAGCCTGCACACTTTCTCTAAGCACTATATGGTGCATGCCCATGCCTCTGCGGATGCAAGTCTGGGCAGGCGGGTTCTCCAGGCGGCGGTTGCCCACCTTTGAAGGGAACCATGTGTTATCCGTCTTGTTGAGGAACTCTTCCCGCCCTGGGGTATTGCTTTAGGACATCCCCATTGTCTGGGTCTCCCATTATGATGACCAGAAAAAAGAGAATTTTGTTTACGTACCGTAAATTCTTTTTTCTTTAATCATCAATGGGAGACCCAGCACCCACCCAGTTGTTCCTTTGCATGTTTTGCATTTGTTCTGCTCTCTGTTGAGACAGTGTTTGCCGGGTTGTTGAACCGTCTGTGCACGGCATTCTTCCCGATGTTTCGGGTGTGGTTTATTTTCTCCTCGCAGCTTATGGACCAAACTGAGGATGTTCCCTGCGGTAGGGGTTTATAAGCGGAGGAGGCGGTGTCTACAAACTTGTAGTACCTAGTGTGACCTCCGGAGGGCAGTGCCCTAAACCCCATTGTCTGGGTCTCCCATTGATGATTAAAGAAAAAAGAATTTACGGTACGTAAACAAAATTCTCTTTTTTTCTATATAGTTATAGGGCCCCTTTAGCTCAGAGAGGGATGGTTAGGAAACAGCTAGAAAGGTGCTAGGACTGGTAGTGATAGAGAGGGCTAGATCGAGGTGGCAGGTTCCCTTTAAGTGATGAAAGTATCAAAATAGATGCATCGTTCGCCTGGTAGGAGGGAAGACTGGGCTTGATCATGGAAGCTTAGTGATTTCCCTCCCACTGGCATCTCAAATGATCTCTTCCAATTAAGTAGGGACCTTGACAGGGGAGGCTTGTAATGGATATTTTTGCATGTGGAATTTGCATTCAATGCTTCATACCACAGAACCTTTTAACCACGATGTTGCTGGCTGCTGTTAACCCGGGTGGCAGTCCACCCTCCACAGCCTGGGGAGGGGGGATGGGGGTGCTAGCAGTGATTTCAGGAGCGGTGGGGGGGGGCCTTATTGTGTCTCGCCTCCCTGGGCTGCCTCCTCTCCAGTCCCTGTTCCAGCAGCCCCTGAAGTTTGTGCTGCCGTCGCGGCCCTAATGCTCCTCCTGGCGGCCGCTCTCCCTGATATGGGTGGCCCGGGGGGCAACTGCCACCCTGGCACCTGGACCAGTCCGCCCCTGATGTTACTTGACACCTGGGCAGAGCAGCTGACAGCTTTGAGGCAAGTGAAGCTGAGAGTTCAAACAGGAAAGTATCTGATCTGTGAGATCTGCCAGCTTGGTGGATGGGGCACCTAAAGTGCCCTGGTGCAGGTGCTTGACCCAGGTAACTACAAAGGCTTGGCACAGGGCTGAGCCTGCTGCCTCAAATGCAGACTTGGTTAGGGGCTTTAGTCTTTAGGATCCTCAGACACTATCAGAATGTGGACCTGTTATGTTGGTAGATAACAAAGGCACTGGTAGGTGCAATGAAAGAGCATCTGCTCACATATTGGAGTTCTTCTGCATGAATGTAGAACATGTATGCGCCTCCGACTCTGGAAACTTTGGTCCTGGTGCTTTCAGTCTTGAGAGCTTTTGGTGGATTTTTTTTGTGATTTGAGAAGCATCTGGTTGCTCTCCTGACCCCTTTTCAAGGAGAGTGTAGAGGATTGTGCTTACTTGACACAAGATCTGTTTCATGCTGTTAACCATTCTATCTACCATTTCTTAAGATTGTTAGAATAGATTTGTAGTGAAGGTTTGTTTCAATCACTGTCTTGAATTGTCACGCTCTGTCTAAAGAGAAAGGGAGCAAGAAAACTATCCTATTCTGGAAAAGGCAGGGTGGGGTGTAGAAGCGACATGGTGGAGGAACTCTCTCCTCACCAACACCGCAGATCATACAGGTGACCTAAGTGGCTTCAAGTATCTGGTGGGTCTTGCTCTCCCTGGTAAGTGGTCAATAGAAGGGTTAGGTAGATGCTCTGATGGAAGCTATCGTCTGGTATATCTTGGTTAGGATCGCCGCAAAAAGAATCCTACAGCTTACTCTTGCGGGAGAGGGGGGAATGCTCTTATCGTGGGCTGCAAAGGAGGCTCCTGTGAGGCGTGATATGCTGCAACTGATGCAGGCAGCTTGCGACCAGTTAGCTTGGTAAAAGTACAAGCGGTACATGCATAATGTGAGGACACGCAAGTCAGGCGTGCCTGGCAAACATGAGCCTCTGATATTGGCATGCTAGATGAAAAGCAGGAAAAAAAAAAAGGTACCAGTAGAAGGGGAGAGGTAAGGCTACCTGATCCTGAAGACGGCTGGGGGCACGTCATCCAGGGGAGCAGGTCTAAGGGGTAAAGAACTTGGCGCTGTCTGGCAGAGAAGAGTGGGCAGGGCCAAGCTAAATATGAGCGTAACTCTCATAAACATGGTAGGCTTGGGTCCGTGGGGCTTGCCAGAGCTGGGTAGCCGCAGTAGAAGAGTGGGGGGCTAGATTGGTCCTGAACATGTTGGCGGGCCATAAGCCCTGTGCTTAACGTTTTGAAGAATAGGTCGTCACGCAAAGAGGAATGACGTTCGAGGCTTTGGGTCCATCTTCATGAGAGCCCTTAGGTGTGCGATATTGTTGGGTCCTTGGGATCCTTCTTCACTCCATGCTACATGCCACACTGTGAAGTTTGGGTAAGACATGGTCAAGGACAGTCTGCCTGGTCACCTCAAATCCAGACCAGAGTGGATACTGTGTGACCCTTTAGCATTGTTTTATTGCTCTCTATTTGGGGTGACAGGCCATTTCACTGCTTTCCAACCTAATAGGAGTTGGGAGGGGTGGGAACAAAAAAACATAAGGAGAAACAAGTCTAGTTTAAGGCCTTTCCACCTCCTATGTGACCTCATAGCTTGGTGCCAGTAGACTGGTGTTACCTGCTAAGAAGAAAACTTTTAATTATGTAATGGCAGCAGCATACACCATGGTTTGTAGAGTTCCCCAATGAAGTGGCCCAGAAAACTGAGTGCTCATACACCTGCCCTTAATCCTACAAACCCTGACTTTTTGCTAAAAATGAACTGATGATATTTTGAAGGAAAAGGATGGACACTCCAAATATTGATGTGGATAGGTCTTCACATCTTAATTGCTAAAAAATAAACCTTTAATTCTAACATGTCTTTCCCCCCCTCCCTTGTCCAACTTGCCTACATCAGTACTGTGCTGCAGTTTGCCCTCATTGTCTAGTTATGACTTAAGCCCCCTTCTACAGAAACTCCTTGGATGTCACGGATGTTTTTGGCTGTGCCATCTAGGGAAGCCAAATGGCCAAATTCAGAGTTTCGCTTTCCCACCGGCCAGGAACCGTCCGTGAAACAAGCTTGGGGAAAGTTGCTTAGTCTTGATTGAACCCTTGTTTGCACATTTGTTAAATGAATTCTTGCAATAAAACCTAATGTTCAGCTGCCCATGTCCCTTCTTGTTGCAGAGGGGAGCACCTGCTACTGTTCCTGGTGCAGACTGTCGCCCGGCAGACAGTTGAGCACTGCCAGTACCGACCTCCCCGGATCCGAGAAGACCGAAACCGCAAAGCGGCCAATCCTGAAGGTGCGTTCTTTATTCCTGCACTTTGATAAAAATCTATAGATATCAATCTACCTGTATCAGATCTATTGACATATACGGTTAGGATTGAAGTTTTGATCTGGAAATAATTTTCTTGTGGTTAATGTTTTAAAAGATTCTGACATGCCAGACCATGACTTGGAGCCCCCAAGATTTGCACAACTTGCACTTGAACGTGTCTTACAAGACTGGAATGCGCTTAAATCCATGATCATGTTTGGCTCTCAAGAAAACAAAGACCCGTGAGTTATTATTTTTCATTTTGGAATAGAGAATAAGAAAGCACTTGGCTCAAAGGTGACTAAGTAATCCCGTCACCCGGATTCTCAAGGTGGCGGAGTGGGCCGCCCAACCATCCAGTCAGTTTCCATGGATGATGGGTAAATTGTAAACAATCATAGTGAAAATGTATTAATATACAATTTCTCTTCTCAAGTCTTAGTGCAAGCAGCCGAATTGGTCACCTTCTCCCAGAAGAGCAGGTTTATCTAAACCAGCAGAGCGGCACCATCCGCCTCGACTGCTTCACTCACTGTCTCATAGTGAAGTGTACGGCAGACATCCTGGTAAGGGTCGCTTCTTGCAGAAATTGGTTGTTTGCAGCAAAGTTTAATTCTGCTTAGCTGTTAATGCTGTGGGATGATACATTTGTTATAAATTTAGCTTTTTATTTTTTAGCTTTTGGATACCCTGCTTGGAACGCTAGTGAAAGAACTTCAGAACAAGTACAATCCCGGGCGAAGGGAGGAGGCCGTCACTGTCACCATGCGATTCTTGCGATCTGTTGCACGAGTCTTTGTTATTCTCAGTGTTGAAATGGCTTCATCCAAAAAGAAAAAGTAAGTTTTTACTGTGATTGTGTATTATTTCTGTTGACAAAGTGTTAAAGGGGGTAACTTCACTGATACTTTAGAACAATTTAAATTAAAGGTGTATTCCCATCTCCAAGATCTTATCCCAATATGTAGTAGGTGTAATAATATTGGCAAATCCCACCAATTAGAATTCAACTATAGTTCTCCTGATTAGATGTGTCTTACATCATGTGCAGGGCATTACAGCAGCTTAGGTATCCGTGCTTAAGACCACGAGTAACTAACAATCACTGAGTGATCGTAATCATGGATACTTAAGTTTGCAACATTGCCCTGCACATGAGGTAAGAGACTTAGAAATGTATGCTTTTGATTCAGTAACGTTGGTGGTGCTGCGCCTCTTTGGTGGTGCTGCGCCTCTTTGGTGGTGCTGCGCCTCTTTGGTGGTGCTGCGCCTCTTTGGTGGTGCTGCGCCTCTTTGGTGGTGCTGCGCCTCTTTGGTGGTGCTGCGCCTCATGTTCCACCCACTACATATAGGGATACCTCTTGAAGTACTAATTTTCTTTTTCGCTCCATTGGGAGACCCAGACATTGGGTGTATAGCTTCCACCTCCGGAGGACACACAAAGTATTACACTTAAAAGAGTGTAGCCCCTCCCATACTGCCTATACACCCCCTCTAGGAGAAATCCCATCAGTTCTTAGCTTTGTGTTGAAAGAGGCACACTCTGCACTCATCCACTCACTTTAGTCATACCCACTCTCCTGGAGAGTGCCGGATGGAAGCAAAGTGTATCCTTAGGGATCCCCGGCATGTCTCCTTCCCCACCCTCGGGCAGGGGCGGTTGAGGTACCTATTGTTGGTACAACGGGCTGGAGCCCTCATGCTGTGTTCCTTCTCTACCCCTTAGGGGCTCTGGAGAAGTGGGATCGTTGCGGGCTTCCATGCCTTTTGGAGCTCGGACTCCATCCACAGCCCCTGTGGGATCTGCTGACCGGAGTCGGGGTGCCCCCAGGGATCGGTCCCTGCACCGTATGAGGTACTCTGTGTGGGGGACACTGCTGCTGCAGGCGGGTCCCCGTTCCATATCACCCTGGGGGTAATCGCTGTGTGAGCATACCTGGGCACTGTTCCACACAGTTTGTCCGGTCCCTGCTGCGCTGCGGGATATCCGGTGCTTCTTCCGGTTCACCGCTGTCTCCCGCCTCAGAGCGCCGGGCGTCCGCAAAAATTGAGGCCCCGGCTTGGCCGCGGCCTGTTCTCGGTCATGCGTCCTGGCTTTGGAGTAGATGGGTTCGCCCGCCATTTCTGGCAGGCTCAGGTCTTCGGCCACTCCCCTCTATCGGGTGGCCCGCCTCCGACCTGTATCTGCCGTCCGGATTCCCGCGCTCTCCTGGCCACGCCCCCTCTCTAGGCTCCGGCAGCCATCTTATACATTTTGCTGAGGCTGCTCCTCAGCTGCTTCCTCCTAGACCCTACTGCTTCTGCGAGTGAGCGCGGCATCCAGAGGACACATCCCGCTTGCAGCGGCTGGTAAGACACCCTGGTTTCCCTGGTGGTGGACCCCATCCCTCTGTTTCCCCCTCTGGTGTATTTTCTCTTGGAGGTTTTTTCACTTGAGGCGACATGTCTTCCACCTGGAGCAAAGCCCCTAAGATGCAGACATTCTATTCTTCTTGCACTGCTTGCAAGATTTTGCTGCCTGCTGGATCTGTCTTCCCTCACTGCTCTGCCTGCACTTCTCATGAGGCACTGGCTGAGGTAGAACACAGGGCTTCCCCCAGCTCTGCTGCTACAGAGCCTTCCCCTGGCCCTGAGGACTCGGCAAGGCCGCCTCCTTGGACTGAGGCTTTTACTAAGTCCTTCTCGGACTCATTCGCCCAGTCTATGACAGCTCTGACTAGAGTTCTGCAGGAGACCTTACAGTCACCGGTGAAGTGCCCCCGGGCCCTCTGAATCTCGCTGCAGGCGATACAGTGAGTCTTCCCCTTCTAGGGGTATGGACTCCGGAGACAATACTGGGGTCTCCGACCCAGCCCCCTCCCTTCGGCCTCCCAAACGACCTCGCAGAGGGACCTCTCCTGTCCCCTCTCATCTCACCGAGTCCCATACTGAGGGATCTCAGTTTGATGGGGATGACGATCGGCAGAATTCTGTGAGGCCCCCGGACGAGACCTCTGAGGAAGATCTATTAGATAATTTGGTGTCCTCCATTAATACCGTGCTGGACCTGACTGCTCCCCCTCCCCCGGTGGAGACTTCTCTCTCGGAGGAACTGTATCATTGTCTTCCTCCTTCCAGGTCTCGCGGGGCGTTTTTTGATCACTCCAACTTCAGATCAACTGTGCAGACGCCAAGGGCTTGCCCTGACAAACGCTTCACTAGGAAGCAGAAGGATTCTCGTTATCCTTTTCCTCCCGATGTAGTAAAAGGTTGGTCGGTCTCACCTAGGCTGTCATGTCAGTTGCGGATGGCTCCTCCTTAAAGGACTCCACTGATCACCAAATTGAACTTCTGCAGAAGTCAATTTGAGGCTACAGGAGCCTCGTTTGCCCCTGCTTTCGCGGCAGTCTGGGCTCTGCAGGCAGTTTCGCCCTGCTTGACGGAGCTCAATGTAGTAGCTCAAGACGTTCCCGAGGTGGCTACCCTAACATCTCAGGCCACCGCGTTCACTGACTACGCCAGGACGGCGGTTATGGAGTCTGCCAGCCGTACTGCAGTAGCGTCGGCTAACTCGCTCGCAGCCCGCAGAATGTTGTGGCTGCGAGATTGGAAGGCGGATGCCACTTCCAAGAAATTCCTCCAGGGACTCCCGTTCACAGGGAACAGACTTTTTGGAGAGCAATTGGATGGCATCATAAAGGAATCCACAGGCGGAAAGTCCACCTCCCTACCTCAGTCAAAGGGGCAGAAGTCTGGCCAGAGGCAGATGCACGCCAAATTTCGGGCCTTTCGTCCCTCTTCGAAGCCCTCCTCCTCTTCGTCCGCCCGTTCGGACAAGGATCAGAAATCAAACCGGACATGGAGGACCAAGTCACAACAAAAGAAGCCTGCCGGCGCCTCTGCCACCAAGGCAGCCTCCACATGACTCGCCGCCTCTCCCAGCAGCCTACTCGGTGGGTGGCAGGCTCTCCCAATTTGGAGACATCTGGCGCAGCCATATCCAAGACCGATAGGTAGTAGGTCATTTCCCACGGCTACAGGATAGAGCTAACCTCGTGTCCTCTGACTCGCTTCTGTCTCTCCTCGCCCCCGCCAGCAAGGGACGCCTTGAGACAGGACGGGGTCGTGATTCAGGTTCCCCCCGGGGAACGCTTCCAGGGTTTCTATTCGAACCTCTTCACGGTACCCAAGGCCGGTTTTGGATCTCAAGCTACTCAACCGGCACGTGAGAGTCAGAACTTTCAGGATGGAATCACTGCGGTCCGTGATCGCTTCATTATCGCAGGGGGACTTCCTAGCCTCGGTGGATGTCAAGGATGCCTATTTGCACGTCCCCATCGCTCCTGCACATCAGCGTTGGCTGAGATTCGCAGTGGGGGAGGAGCACTTTCAATTTGTGGCTCTGCCCTTCGGCCTAGCCTCAGCCCCGAGGGTCTTCACCAAGGTGATGGCAGCGATGGTGGCCGTCCTGCATTCTCAGGGCCACGCAGTCACCCCATATTTGGACAACCTGCTGGTCAGAGCTCCCTCTGCGGATCCGTGTCAGAGTCTCTCAATAACTCTCGACACTCTGCAGCGATTCGGGTGGCTGGTCAACGTACAGAAGTCTTTCCTCCTTCCTGCTCAGACGATAACTTATCTGGGCATGGAGTTTCACACCGCTCCGGTTCTGGTCATTCTGCCTTTAAGCAAGCGGGTGTCGATTCAAGAGGAAGTCCAGTTCCTTCTGCAGTCAGGCTCAGTCTCCATCAGACGTCTGATGCACGTTCTGGGAAAAATGGTGGCGACCATAGAAGCAGTGCCCTTTTGCGCAATCTCACCTGCGTCCGCTGCAGTTGCAGATCCTGCGTGGTTGGGATAAGACTCCTTCGTCTCTCGACAGGCACACCGTCAACAAAGCAATCTCTCCATTGGTGGCTGCTCCCCATGTCTGTCACGGGGCAGATGCTTTCTGCCTCCCTCTTGGTTGGTAGTTACCACGGACGCCAGTGTCTTGGGTTGGGGCGCCGTGTTCCTCCACCACATGGCTCAGGGCACTTGGACGGAGCAGGGATCCACCCTGCAGATCAATGTCCTGGAGATTCGGGCCATTTACTTGGCGTTACTGGCTTTTCAGAAATTCCTGGTGGGGAATCCGGTTCGGATTCAATCCGACAACGCGACCGTGGTTGCTTACATCAACCACCAGGGAGGCACTCTAAGCTCTCAAGCTCTGTTGGAAGTCCAGCGTATCCTTCAATGGGTCGAGGACAATGACTCGCCATCTCGGCAGTTCACATTCCCGGGTTGGACAATTGGGAGGCCGACTACCTGAGTCAACAGGGCATGGACGCTGGAGAATGGGCACTCCACCCGGACGTCTTTCAGCACATCTGCGACACATGGGGAACTCCGGATGTGGACTTGATGGCCTCTCGGTTGAACCACAAGGTTCCGGTCTTCATGTCTCGCTCCCGGGATCGCCAGGCAGTGGGGGCGGACGCTCTGGTCCAGGACTGGTCCCAGTTTCGTCTTCCCTATGTCTTCCCTCCCTTGCCACTACTGCCCAGGGTCCTACGGAAACTCAGGGCGGAATGTCAGCAGGCTCTGCTCATCGCCCCAGACTGGCCCAGGAGGGCTTGGTATCCGGACCTGTTACAGCTCACGGCGGGGGATCCGTGGAAACTTCCGGCCCGTCCAGACCTCTTGTCGCAAGGTCCGTTTTTCCACCACAATTCCGTGGCTCTCAGCCTGACTTTGTGGCCCTTGAAGACTGGCTACTGACTTCTTTTGGTTTTTCTCCTGAAGTCGCTTCCACTATGAGACAAGCCAGGAAACCTATGTCAGCAAAGATTTACCGCAGGGTTTGGAAGATCTTCTTTTCCTGGTGCCATCTCAAGGGAATTTCCCCTTGGCCTTTCTCTCTTCCGACCCTTCTTGCTTTCCTGCAATCAGGATTAGATAAGAGTTTGTCTCTCAGCTCTCTCAAGGGGCAGATCTCCGCACTTTCTGTGCTGTTCAACAAACGTCTGGCTAACCTTCCTCAGGTGAAGACGTTTGTACAAGGGGCAAGTCACATCGTTCCTCCTTACAGACGTCCCTTAGACCCTTGGGACCTTAACCTGGTCCTTGCGGTGTTACAGAAGCCGCCTTTCGAGCCACTAAGGGAGGTTTCCCTCTCCAGACTTTCCCAAAAAGTCGCCTTTCTGGTTGCCATTACCTCTCTTCGGAGGGTTTCAGAGTTGGCTGCCCTTTCGTGCAAGTCCCCATTCCTGGTGATTCACCAGGATAAAGTGGTGCTCCGCCCTGTGGCAGAGTTACTACCTAAGGTGCTTTCTCCGTTTCACCTTAATCAAGACATTGTCCAACCGTCTTTTTGTGCTAATCCTGTTCACCAGTATCAGAAGTCTCTGCATACTTTGGACCTGGTCAGGGCTGTCAGGATTTATGTCTCCTGCACGGCTTCCTTTCGTCGCGCGGACGCCTTGTTCGTTCTTACGACGGGTGAGAATAAAGGATCGCCGGCTTCCAAGTCTTCCTTGGCTCGGTGGATTAAGGCTCCTATTCAGGAGGCCTACTTTTCCTCTGGAACACCCTTACCGGCGGGGATTAAGGTGCATTCGACAAGAGCTGTGGGTGCCTCGTGGGCTCTACGTCACCAGGCTACAACACAACAGGTGTCAGGCGGCCACTTGGTCCAGCCTACACACCTTCACAAAACATTATCAAGTTCATGCGTATGCTTCAGCAGACGCTAATGTAGGCAGACGGATCCTTCAGGCGGCGGTCGCTCACCTTTGATCGGTGCTGCCACGCTTGGGTCTTCTCCCACCCTGGGATCGCTTTTGGACATCCCAATGTCTGGGTCTCCCAATGGAGCGAAAAAGAGAATTTTATTTACTTACCGTAAATTCTTTTTTCTGATCATCATAATGGGAGACCCAGACAATGGGGTTTAGGGCACTGCCCTCCGGAGGCCACACTAGGTACTACAAGAACTGTAGACACCGCCCCCTCCGCTTATAAACCCCTACCGCAGGGAACATCCTCAGTTTTAAACTTAGTGTGCTCGGAGGTACCACACGCTTTGCTTGCACTTCATTGCATTCTCACAGCTTTCGTGATGGCGTATGAAGACAAGGTAAAAGAAGGTCCCAGTCAGGAACCTCCGGCAGTCTCCCTGTTAACCTTCGGGGAACACGCAGGTCGAGGGTACCGGAGGGCCTAGTGCCTGGGCACACTGTGTCTCCCGGTACGCTGCCGTGCTCCTTCCCATCCCCCCTGGGGGCTCTGGGAAGTGGGAGATAGGAGCCTTGCACAGCTCCGCTCCGTCCGAGGCCTCCCTAAATGGTGCTTACAGACCGGACTGGAGTCAGCTCTGTCCGAGGCCTCCCTAAATGGTGCTTACAGACCGGACTAGAGCCAGCCCAGTCCGAGGCCTCCCTAAATGGTGCTTACAGACCGGACTGGTGCTGAACCCCCATCCGAGGCCTCCCATGATATGGTGCTTACAGACCGGACCGGCACTGAGATACTTCGGTGTCTCCGGTGTGCCTGGGGGCAGTGTCTGGCACTAGTGTGTTCATGACACTCAGACCGCGCGTTGCCTTCGGGTCCGCGGTTCTGGCGGTGACCCTGTGCTGGGGTCACCCTGGCTGACCGCCCTGTGTGTCACAGGGGCTGCGGCTGTGGGCTTCAGACTTTGTCTGTGAGCCTGGGTATTTATGTTTATACCTCCCGCGCTGCGGGCCCCGGCGCTTACATTATTGTAATGGCGGCCGGGAGAGATGTGGAGCGGCCCATGTGACCTGGATGGGCGTGTGTGTGTGCTTCCCGCGTGTTTCGGCCCCGCCCTCTGCTTCTACAGCGGCGGCCATCTGTTCCCCTCACTTTCCTGCTGGGATCGTTGGAGACTGCTCTGCTGCACTCCAGGGGAGACCAGGTCTTCTTTCCTCGCGGAGGCCACACACACACCGCTCCCTTCACCACCGCTGTGCAGCGGTCGGTAAGCCACCGGTTTCCGGTGAATTTTCTCCTGTTTGATATTCCCCTACCGTGGGTATGTCCTCAGGGAAGAAAGGCGCTGCTAAGGCGGCCAGTACCACACCTGTCTGTGCTACATGCAATGGGACACTGGTGGAGGGGTCCTGCAATAATTGCGGACGTCCAGACGCCCGGACTGTCACTGCTGAGTCAGCAGCTCCGGTGCTATACCCTGAGGTTCAGGTGATCCCAGGGCCATGGGAAAAACAAAGTGAGATTAATGCTTCTCTGTTGTCCCAATTGTCCTCCATGTCGCAATCCCTGGAGGCACTAACAAGGAGACTGGATGCTCCAGTTACTCCTTCAAGCTACCCCCGGGTGTCTCCATCTTCCACCGTGAGACCCCTTAAGCGGGCTCGCCGTGATGATTCACCCGAGCTCCAGGTACTCTCTGAGGAGGAGTGTCACTCTGACGGTGACGAGGATGATGGGGGTTCAACCCTCGGGTCGGTGTCTGAACCAGCTGAAGGGGTGGAGGATCTGGTGTCCTCCATCAACGAGACTTTACGCCTCGGGTTACCCCCTCAGGAGACAGCCGTGCACCCGAAGGAGGTCTATCAATGGTTACAACCTGAGGCTAGACCATGTGGTTCCTTTTTGGACCATACTAACTTTGAAAGGGTGGTTAGAGCTCCCAGGGTACACCCTGGACGGCGTTATGTCCGCAAATCCAAGGACAACCGCTTTCCCTTTCCTCAGGAGGTGCTTCAGGAGTGGTCGCAGTCCCCGAAAGTGGACGCTTCCATGACCAGGATTGCTGCACGCTCCCTTTTCTCTGCCTCTGATAGCTCCTCACTGAAGGATGCGACAGACAGACAGGTCGAACAACTCGCCAAGTCGTCTTATGAGGCTGTGGGGTCGTCATTTGCCCCGAGTTTTGCTGCGGTCTGGACTCTGCAGGCGATCACATCCTGTCTGGATGGTATTGCTGGCCTGGCAGGTTTCAACTCTGAAGTCCTGGCACTTACAGAGAGAGCAAAAGCCTATGCAGATTATGCCAGGACGGCGTCCCTGGAGACTGCCACTCGCTCAGCTGTGGCTTCGGCCAATGCGATAGCGATCCGCAGATTGTTGTGGCTACGTCTATGGGACTCAGATGCCACGTCAAAGAAGATTCTGCAGAATCTTCCCTTCTCTGGTGACAGGCTGTTTGGTGCAGAGCTGGACAAGTTGATCAAAGACTCTTCGGAGTCCAAGATTCCACAGAACAGACCTAAGCCTAGGTATACTGTGAAGAGGAACCCTAAACAGTGGTCCTTTCGTTCCAGCTCACAGCCGTCAGCGTCTTCCGCTCGCGCGGACCGTGGGGCCAAAACTTCTCAGCAGTGGCGTCCCAAGAGTCGCCAGAAGAAGTCGGCAGGTACAACAGCTGCCGCTCCCAAACCCACTTCCGCATGACTCGCTCCCTCTTCCTGCCTCCCCACAGGTTGGGGGTCGCCTGTCTCAATTTCAAGACAAATGGCGACTCCACATCCAAGATCAGTGGGTTCGAGACGTAGTCTCCAGAGGATACAGGATAGAGCTGTCATCACAACCCACACACCGATTCCATCGGTCTGTTCCATCTCCAGAAAAGGCTCAGGCTTTTTATATGGTGGTGGAGGGACTCCGCAGAGACGGAGTGGTGGTCCCAGTACCCACTGGGGAGAGGTTCAAGGGTTTTTACTCCAACCTCTTTATCGTCCCGAAGAAGGACGGCTCCTTCCGCCCGGTTCTGGACCTCAAGCTGTTCAACCGTCATGTGTTGGTTCGGAAGTTCCGCATGGAATCCCTGCGCTCCGTGATCGCGGCTGTGTCGCAGGGCGACTTCCTAGCGTCCATAGACATCCGCGACGCTTACCTTCACGTGCCCATTGCACCGTCTCATCAACGATGGTTGAGATTCGCAGTGGGGGAGGAGCACTTCCAATTCGTGGCGCTGCCCTTCGGGTTGGCCTCGGCTCCCCGGGTGTTCACGAAAGTGATGGCATCGATGATGGCCTTACTGCATGCGCAGGGACACGCCGTCATTCCTTATTTAGACGACTTGCTGGTCAGAGCGCCATCGGAACACCTGTGTCAGCGGAGCCTGCAGGCGACCATGCAGTCTCTGGAGCAGTTCGGGTGGCTTCTCAACATCCAGAAGTCCACCCTGGTTCCAACCCAGTCACTGACGTATCTGGGCATGGACTTCCACACGGACTCTGCTCTAGTGTCCCTACCACGAGCCAAACAACTGGCCATTCAGTCAGGAGTACACGATCTCCTCAGATCACCTCATTCATCCCTACGGGTATTGATGAAGCTGGTGGGACGCATGGTGGCAGCAATAGAGGCGGTGCCCTTCGCACAGTTTCGCCTCCGTCCTCTGCAACTGGAAATCCTCCAGAGGTGGGACAAGAGGACGTCCTCTCTGAATCAGCTGGTGGTCCTCTCCCAGCCGACCAGGGATGCTCTGCAGTGGTGGCTTCAGCCGAGTCACTTGTCGAAGGGACGATCCTTCCTGAAGCCATCGTGGTTAGTGGTGACCACCGACGCCAGCCTGAAGGGCTGGGGCGCGGTGTTCTTACACCACAGAGCTCAAGGTCTCTGGACACGTTCAGAGACAACGTTGCAGATCAACGTGCTGGAGCTCAGGGCGGTCTATCTGGCACTCCTGGCCTTTCGGAGGTTCCTATCCGGACAACCGATTCGGGTTCAGTCCGACAATGCGACGACTGTCGCCTATATAAATCACCAAGGAGGAACCAAGAGTGCACAGGCTCTAGCGGAAGTCCACCGCATTCTATAATGGGTGGAAGCCAACAGCTGCTTGATTTCCGCAGTCTACATCCCAGGTGTCGAGAATTGGGAGGCAGATTACCTGAGCCGACAGGGGATGGACGCCGGAGAATGGTCTCTCCATCCGGACGTCTTCCGGGACATCTGCATCAGATGGGGGACTCCGGATGTGGATCTGATGGCCTCCCGGCTGAATCATCAGGTGCCACAATACATGGCGAGATCGTGGGACCCTCAGTCTCTGGGGGCAGATGCTCTAGTCCTGAGTTGGTCAGATTTTCACCTGCCATATGTTTTCCCGCCCCTGGCACTGATGCCCAAGGTCCTGTGGAAAATCAAAACAGAATGTCACGCAGCCATTCTAGTGGCTCCGGATTGGCCGAGGAGGTCCTGGTATCCGGATCTGTGGCAACTGTCCGGCGGACACCGGTGGGCTCTTCCAGACCGCGCAGATCTTCTCGCGCAGGGCCCCTTCTTCCGCCCCAATTCCAGAGCCCTCAGATTGACTGCATGGCTCTTGAGGCCTGGCTCTTAACATCCAGGGGTTTCTCTCCTGCGGTGGTTTCCACCATGAACAGAGCCAGAAGGCCCACGTCGCGGAAGATTTACCACAGGACGTGGAAAGTCTTTTTCGCCTGGTGCTCCTCTGGGGGACATGTACCTTGGCCTTTGTCGATCCCGACCCTATTGGCTTTTTTGCAGTCAGGTTTGGAGTTGGGCCTTTCCCTCAGTTCTCTGAAGGGTCAGGTATCAGCACTGTCTGTATTGTTCGACAGGCGCTTGGCGCTCCTCCCAAAGGTTCGTCAATTTCTCCAAGGGGTGTCTCGAGTGGTTCCGCCGTATAGGCGACCTCTGGACCCTTGGGATCTCAACATGGTCTTGGCGGCTTTGCAGAAACCACCTTTTGAGCCATTGAGAGAAGTCTCTCTTTCTTATTTGTCACAGAAAGTGGCCTTTCTGGTGGCTATTACGTCCCTGAGACGGGTCTCTGAACTGGCGGCACTATCGTGCAAGTCACCCTTTCTGGTGGTTCACCAAGACAAGGTGGTGTTGCGCCCGCGGGCGGAATTCCTACCAAAAGTGGTTTCCACTTTTCATTTGAACCAGGAGATTGTGCTCCCATCATTTTGTCCCGCTCCTGTTCATCAGATTGAGCGCGACCTCCACACTCTGGACCTCGTACGGGCTGTACGCATTTATGTGTCCAGAACTGCCTCCTTCCGGAGTTCGGACTCCTTGTTCGTACTGACGGCAGGTCGCTGTAAGGGGTCAGCGGCGTCAATATCAACCTTGGCCAGATGGATCAAGGCACCCATTCAAGAGGCTTACCGGTCTTCTGGTTTGCCTCTTCCGGTAGGCTTGAAGGCACACTCGACAAGAGCTGTCGGTGCCTCCTGGGCCTTGCGACATCGCGCCTCTGCTCTGCAGGTGTGTCAGGCGGCCACTTGGTCTAGCCTGCACACCTTCTCTAAGCACTATATGGTGCATGCCCATGCCTCTGCGGATGCAAGTTTGGGCAGGCGGGTCCTCCAGGCGGCGGTTGCCCACCTTTGACGGGGACCGCGTATGCAAACGTCTTTTGAGGAACTTTTTCCCGCCCTGGGGTATTGCTTTAGGACATCCCCATTGTCTGGGTCTCCCATTATGATGATCAGAAAAAAGAGAATTTTGTTTACGTACCGTAAATTCTTTTTTCTTGAATCATCAATGGGAGACCCAGCACCCACCCAGTGTTCCGTTGTATGTTACGGTTGATCTGTCCCCTGTTGAGGCAGTTTATCCGGGTTGTTGAACCGTCTGTTCATGGTGTCTTCCCGAGGTTTCGGGTGTGGTTTTCTGTTGTCTCCTCGCAGCTTATGGACCAAACTGAGGATGTTCCCTGCGGTAGGGGTTTATAAGCGGAGGGGGCGGTGTCTACAGTTCTTGTAGTACCTAGTGTGGCCTCCGGAGGGCAGTGCCCTAAACCCCATTGTCTGGGTCTCCCATTGATGATTCAAGAAAAAAGAATTTACGGTACGTAAACAAAATTCTCTTTTTTTTTCTAACTCCTAATTGGGAGACCCAGCACCCACCCTGTTGCCTTTTAGGCTTTATTTCTGTTTCAGTGACTGGTGTTATACATGTCGCTCTTATAGCTCTATTGGCCGATATTGCATGGCCGGACCTTCCGGTCTTGGTGTGGGTTTTATCCTCCTTTCCTGCTTGTGCACCGAACTGATGGGATTTCTCTTAGAGGGGGTGTATAGGCAGTATGGGAGGGGCTACACTTTTTGTTTTAAGTGTAATACTTTGTGTGTCCTCCGGAGGCGGAAGCTATACACCCAATGTCTGGGTCTCCCAATTAGGAGCGAGAAGAGAGAGAATTTATGGTTAGTACCGTATATACTCGCGTATAAGCAGAGTTTTTAAGCCCAAAAATTGGGCTGAAAAGTGTATCCCCTCCCCCCTCCCCCTCGGCTTATACGCGAGTCATATACAGCCCCAGTGGTAGTATACAGCCGCCCGCCCGCCACCCCCATCAGTATCCAGGGCCGGAAGACGCTGGATGAAGACGGAGGAGCGCGATGGCAGCGGCGGGGACGGCGGCGACAGGACAGTGATAAGTATAATGATTTTACTTTGCAGGTTTTGCGGAGCTAGAGGGGGGGGGCCCTGGATACTGATGGGGATGGCGGGCGGGCGGCTGTATACTACCACTGGGGGGGGCTGCTGTATACTACCACTGGGGGGCTGTATACCTGTGCTGGGGTCCACCCTTTGCTTATACACGAGTCAATAGGTTTTCCCAGATTTTGGGAGCAAAAGTAGGGGGGTCTGCTTATACACGGGTCGGCTTATACACCAGTATATACGGTAAACAAAATTCTTTTTTTGGATTCACTGATTCAAAGTCTAATTTTCTGGTCATCATAATGGGAGACCCAGACAATGGGGTTTAGGGCACTGCCCTCCGGAGGTCACACTAGGTACTACAAGTTTGTAGACACCGCCCCCTCCGCTTATAAACCCCTACCGCAGGGAACATCCTCAGTTTTAAACTTAGTGTGCTCGGAGGATCACGCTTTGCTTGCACTTCACTGCATTCTCACAACTTACGTGATGGCGTCTGAAGACAAGGTAAAATGGTTCCGGTCGGGACCTGCGACAGCCTCCCCGCTCACCCTTGTGGAACACGCAGGTGGAGGTACCGGAGGGCCTAGAGCCTGGACACTGTGTTCTCCCGGTACGCTGTTGCGCTCCTTTCCATCCCTCTCTGGGGGCTCTGGAGAGTGGGAGATGGGAGCCTTGCACAGCTCCGCTCCGTCCGAGGCCTCCCTAAATGGCGCTTACAGACCGGACTGGAGCCAGCCCAGTCCGAGGCCTCCCTAAATGGTGCTTACACTCCGGACTGGTGCTGAACCCCCGTCCGAGGCCTCCCTAAATGGTGCTTACAGACCGGACCGGCACTGAGGCACTCTGTGTCTCCTGTGTGCCTGGGGGTAGTGTCTGGCACTTTATGTGTCCTGACACTCAGACCGCGCGTTACTCTCGGGTCCGCGGATCTGGAGGTGTACCCTGTGCTGGGGTTACCATGGCTGACCGCCCTGTGTGTCACAGGGGCTGAGGCTGTAGGCTGCGGATGTTTGTTTGTGCACGCAGTCTGTGTGTGTATTATCACATTACTTCCCGCGCTGCGGGCTCTGGCGCCTTCATACTGAGGCTGCTTGGAGGATAGGAAGCAGCCCGTGCGATGACGTCATCGATGGGCGTGTGTGTGTGCTTCCCGCGTGTTTTCGGCGCCGCCCACAGTTTCACTGTCGGCGGCCATCTTTACCCTCACTTCCCGGCTGGGATCTGTCTGCAGCGTGCGTCTGCACTCCAGAGGAGACCGGAAACTCTCGCGGAGGTCACACACACACACCGCTTCCTCCTACCGCTTCGCTGCGGTCGGTAAGCCACCGGGATTCCCGGTTTTGTCTGCACAATTTGGCTTATTTTCCCCTACTGTGGCGATGTCCTCAGTTAGGAAGCGTGCTGCTAAGGCGGCAGATGCCACCATTACCTGTGCTACATGCAATGGGACTCTGGTGGAGGGGTCCTGCAATAACTGCGGACGCCCAGAGGCCCGGACTGACACTGCTGAGACAGCAGCTCCGGTGCTGTACCCTGAGGTTCAGGTGATCCCAGGGCCATGGGAAACTCAGAATAAGATCAATGAATCTCTGTTGTCCCAGCTGTCCTCCATGTCGCAGTCCCTGGAGGCACTCAATAGGAGGCTGGAAAGCCCAGCTACTCCTTCCAGTTACCCCGGGTGTCTCCCTCTTCTGCTGTGAGACCCCTTAAGCGGGCTCGTCGTGAGGATTCACCCGAGCTCCAGGTTCTCTCTGAGGAGGAGCATTCCTCTGATGGTGAGGAAGATGATGGGGGTTCGACTCTCGGGTCTGTGTCTGTGTCTGAACCACCAGACGGGGTGGAGGATTTGGTGTCCTCTATCAACGAGGCCTTACGTCTCGTGACACCCCCTGAGGAGGTGACTGTACACCCGAGGGAGGTCTATCAATGGCTGCGGCCGGAGGCTAGACCAAGTGGCTCATTCATGGACCACACTAACTTTGGAAGGGTGGTCAGAGCACCCAGGTTACATCCTGGGCGGCGTTATGTCCGCAAACCCAAGGACACTCGCTTCCCCTTCCCCCAGGAGGTGCTTCAGGAGTGGTCGCAGTCCCCGAAGGTGGACGCTTCCATGACCAGGATTGCTGCACGCTCCCTTTTCTCTGCCTCTGATAGCTCCTCGCTGAAGGATGCGACTGATAGACAGGTCGAGCAACTCGCCAAGTCTTCCTATGAGGCTGTAGGGTCTTCATTTGCCCCTAATTTTGCCACGGTCTGGACCTTACAAGCGATTACTACGTGCTTGGATGGTATCTCGGACCTGGCAAGGTCCAGTCCAGAGGTCCTGGCGCTTACAGAAAGGGCAAAGGCCTATGCGGACTACGCCAGGACGGCGACTTTGGAAACCGCCACTCGCTCAGCTGTGGCTTCGGCCAACGCTATAGCGATTCGCAGGTTGTTGTGGCTGCGTCTGTGGGACTCAGATGCCACATCTAAGAAGATTTTCCAGAATCTTCCGTTCTCTGGTGACAGGCTTTTTGGCACCGAACTGGACAAGCTGATAAAGGATTCTGCGGAGTCTAAGATCCCGCAGAATAAACCTAAGCCACGGTACACCGTTAAGAGGAACCCAAAGCAGTGGTCCTTTCGTTCCAGTTCACAGTCATCAGCACCGTCCGCTCGCACGGACCGAGGGGGCAAGCCCGCTTCTCAGTGGCGCTCTAAGAGTCGTCCTAAGAAGCCGGCGGGGGCAGCGGCTGCCACCCCCAAACCCGCCTCTACATGACTCGCTCTCCCTCCCTGCCTCCCCACAGGTGGGGGGTCGCCTGTCTCGTTTTCAGGACAGGTGGCTACTTCACGTTCAAGATCAGTGGGTTCGAGACGTGGTCTCGTGAGGTTACAGGATAGAGCTGACGTCAAAACCGATACCCCGATTCCATCGGTCGGTCCCATCCCCAGAAAAGGCTCAGGCTTTTCACCGGGTGTTGGAGGGTCTCCGCAGGGACGGAGTGGTGGTTCCGGTACCGTCCAGGGAGAGGTTTCGGGGTTTTTACTCCAACCTCTTCATTGTTCCAAAAAAGGACGGATCCTTTCCGCCCGGTTCTGCACCTAAAGTTGTTCAACCATCACGTGTTGGTTCGGAAGTTCTGTATGGAATCACTGCGATCCGTGATCGCAGCTGTGTCACAGGGGACTTCCTAGCGTCCATAGATATCCGAGACGCTTACCTTCACGTGCCCATTGCATCGGCTCATCAGCGCTGGTTGAGATTTGCAGTGGGGGAAGAACACTTCCAATTTGTGGCGCTGCCGTTCGGGTTGGCCTCGGCACCGCGGGTGTTCACAAAAGTGATGGCCTCCATGATGGCTCTCTTGCACGTGCAGGGGCATGCCGTAATACCCTATCTGGACGACCTGCTGGTCAGGGCGCCATCAGAACACCTTTGTCGGCAAAGCCTGGAGGTAACCATGAAGTCTCTGGAACAGTTCGGGTGGATTCTCAATATCCAAAAGTCGACCCTGGTTCCAACCCAGTCACTGACATATCTGGGCATGGACTTCCACACGGACTCAGCCCTGGTGTCTCTGCCGCGAGTCAAACAGATGGCGATACAATCAGGAGTGCAAGCAGTCCTCCTGTCACCACAATCATCCCTACGGGTATTGATGAAGTTGTTGGGCCGCATGGTAGCTGCGATAGAGGCGGTGCCTTTTGCGCAGTTTCGCCTCCGTCCTCTCCAGCTGGAGATTCTTCGCAGATGGGACAAGAGGACGATTTCTCTGAATCGGCTGGTGACACTTTCCCAACCGACCAGGGATTCCCTGCAGTGGTGGCTCCAGCCACGTCATTTGTCACGGGGCCGGTCCTTCCTCAAACCGTCATGGTCAGTGGTGACCACCGACGCCAGTCTGACGGGCTGGGGTGCGGTGTTCCTACACCACAGGGCTCAAGGCCTCTGGACTCAGTCGGAGTCGGAGTTGCAGATCAACGTGCTGGAGATCAGGGCGGTCTATCTGGCGCTCCTGGCGTTTCAGAAGTTCCTGTCAGGACAGCCCATTCGGGTTCAGTCCGACAACGCGACGGCCGTCGCCTATATAAACCATCAGGGAGGGACCAGAAGTGCTCAGGCCCTCACCGAGTCCACCGCATTCTATCCTGGGTGGAGGACAACGACTGCCTGATCTCCGCAGTTCACATCCCAGGGGTCGAGAACTGGGAGGCCGACTACCTGAGCCGGCAGGGGATGGACGCCGGAGAATGGTCCCTTCATCCAGAAGTCTTTCGGGACATCTGCAGCAGATGGGGCACTCCGGACGTGGATCTGATGGCCTCGCGGCTGAATCATCAGGTGCCGCAATACATGGCGAGATCATGGGATCCTCAGTCTCTGGGGGCAGATGCCCTGATCCTGAGCTGGTCCAGATTCCATCTTCCATATGTGTTCCCGCCTCTAGCTCTGATTCCCAGGGTTCTGTGGAAGCTCAGGTCGGAGTGCAGGGTAGCCATTCTAGTGGCTCCAGATTGGCCCAGGAGGTCCTGGTATCCGGACCTGTGGCAACTGTCAGGCGGACACAGGTGGGCTCTTCCAGAACGCGCAGATCTGCTCGCGCAAGGCCCATTCTTCCACCTCAATTCCAGGGCCCTCAGATTGACTGCATGGCTCTTGAGGCCTGGCTGCTGACGTCCAGGGGCTTCTCTCCTACGGTTGTTGCCACGATGACTCGGGCTAGGAAGCCTGTTTCCAGGAAGATGTACCACAGAACGTGGAAGATTTTCTTCACCTGGTGTGCCTCGGGTGGTCGGTCCCCGTGGCCCTTGTCCATTCCGACATTGTTGGCTTTTCTTCAGTCGGGGTTGGAATTGGGGTTATCCCTAGGCTCTTGAAGGGTCAAGTGTCAGCTCTTTCAGTGCTGTTTGACAAGCGCTTGGCGCTCCTTCCCAAGGTCCGTCAGTTTCTCCAGGGAGTCTCTCGGGTGGTCCCGCCCTACAGGCGACCACTGGACCCTTGGGACCTTAACATGGTCCTGGCGGCACTGCAGAAACCGCCGTTTGAGCCGCTGAGAGACATTTCTCTGTCTCGTCTGTCCCAGAAGGTGGTCTTTCTGGTGGCGATTACATCTCTGAGAAGGGTCTCAGAATTGGCTGCCCTATCGTGCAAGTCGCCCTTTCTGGTGGTTCACCAAGAAAAAGGTGGTGGTACGCCCGCGGCCAGAATTCTTGCCAAAGGTGGTTTCCACTTTTCACTTGAACCAGGAGATTGTTCTCCCATCATTTTGCCCCGCTCCCGTTCATCAGGTCGAGCGCGATCTCCATACTCTGGATCTCGTGAGGGCTGTACGCATTTATGTGTCCAGGACTGCCTCCTTCCGGAGTTCGGATTCATTATTTGTCCTGACGACAGGTCGCTGTAAGGGGTCCGCGGCATCGAAGTCAACCTTGGCCAGATGGATCAAGGCTCCCATTCAGGAGGCCTACCGGTCTTCTGGTTTGCCTCTCCCGGTGGGATTGAAAGCTCACTCTACCAGAGCTGTCGGTGCCTCCTGGGCTTTGCGACATCGAGCTTCTGCTCTACAGGTGTGTCAGGCAGCCACCTGGTCCAGCCTGCACACTTTCTCTAAGCACTATATGGTGCATGCCCATGCCTCTGCGGATGCAAGTTTGGGCAGGCGGGTCCTCCAGGCGGCGGTTGCCCACCTTTGAGGGGGACCATGTGTTATCCGTCTTTGAGGAACTCTTCCCGCCCTGGGGTATTGCTTTAGGACATCCCCATTGTCTGGGTCTCCCATTATGATGACCAGAAAAAAGAGAATTTTGTTTACGTACCGTAAATTCTTTTTTCTTTAATCATCAATGGGAGACCCAGCACCCACCCAGTTGTTCCGTTGCATATTCTGCAGTTGATCTGTTCCCTGTTGGGACAGTGTTATCCGGGTTGTTGAACCGTTTGTACATGGTTTCTTCCCGACGTTTCGGGTGTGGTTTATTTGTCTCCTCGCAGCTTATGGACCAAACTGAGGATGTTCCCTGCGGTAGGGGTTTATAAGCGGAGGGGGCGGTGTCTACAAACTTGTAGTACCTAGTGTGACCTCCGGAGGGCAGTGCCCTAAACCCCATTGTCTGGGTCTCCCATTGATGATTAAAGAAAAAAGAATTTACGGTACGTAAACAAAATTCTCTTTTTGCCTCTTCTACAGAAATAATGGTGTTGGCCATGCATTAAAGGACTTATCCGGCTTAAATCAATCTTTACAGTATTGGGCTACACAGATACAAGTAGATAGCTACCTGATCTGCTGTAGGCCCTTCTCTCGTGTCAGCACCTGTCTCAGAGCGGTCACATGACCTCTCCTGTAGTGATTTTGCTGCTTCCTGTGATGTCACGTCCCGACCACACAGCATTAGCTTATCCCAGACCCTGTACACAGCATCACAGCCCAGTCACTGTGAGTGACAGCCAACTCCCCTCTGCTAACCCTGCCCATGTGTGCTGAGTAGAGAGGAGCTGTTTGAGGCAGGATTGCATGGACACTGCAGGTACACAGAGCAGCTCCCAGACAAGTGCCTCTGTCTGCAGTGCCTGCTCTCACCCAATTTTTCCCTCCTTGCACTTTCAGGTCCATTGCTGTAGGAGTTGCTTGCTGGACCCGGTTTGTGTAATAATGATGAGTTGTTTGTAAATGATCCTTCACTGCTGTTGCTGAGAAGTGTTGGCTCTCTACAGGAAGCTGAGCCAATTAATTCTTTGTTTTTAACCCCCTGACTGCTGGTTACTGGGTACTGGGAGAAAAGCATGAATTGCAGTGCTAGCTGTGCAATTGTGAGGACTTGTGGGGCTCCTCCTAAATGCAAGCTTACATTCAGTCATTGGCTCCTTAGTGCTCATTGATCTGTGATATCATTATTATTAGGCTCTTTTGCTTATTTGCTTGCACAATATATAAAGTGTCAGTGCCTCAGATAAACTGACTGTTTTATTTCAGAGTTACCATATATACTCGAGTAATGTAATGGGCACAATGGAGGGGATTTATTCAGTTCTGATCAATATGACCAGAAGTCACAGGACAGCTTCACTGCTGCAGCACTGAGACTCTATGGAGAATGGCAGAGTCCTGGCCAATCAGGGTGCAGTGGGCGTGCAGAGAGGAGTGTGGAGGGGGCAGAGAGGGGTGTACAGGGGGTGGTGATCAGCACAGGCTGTAAGAAGGAAACAAAAAAACCAGGAAACTACCTAATCATGAAATGCTGCATGTAAACATCCAACATGGAGGCACTGAACACAGAAATTGAGGAAATGATGGTAGGAAACCAAAACACTGTGGGAGACTTTTTTTTAATACAATTCAGCACAGATTAGCTTTTTTTAAAAAAAATAAGTTTTGTGGTCGGATAAGTCCTTTAACTATTGATGTCCTACGATCTGTAGGTGACCTCCTGATCAGTGGGCAGAACTCGGCAGCCTTGTGCAGTATGTAGTGGCCAAATCCTGTGCTTTATCTCCTCATTCATGTGAAATAAATAGGAGACAATTTGTGCAGAGGCCACTAAGCCATGTACGAGGTCGAGATATTCAGCTTGGGAATGTAAATGCTGAACTCCGTCACTTTCTGATTTGCTTCCTTGTATTAGGCTTTGAGAATAGCTGAGGTTTCAACAGATTTTTGTTTTTTGTTTTTTGTTTTCCAGCAATTTTATTCCACAACCAATTGGCAAATGTAAAAGAGTGTTCCAGGCTTTGCTCCCTTATGCAGTGGAGGAGCTGTGTAACGTTGCGGAGTCACTTATTGTACCTGTGAGGATGGGAATCGCACGTCCGACTGCCCCCTTCACACTGGCCAGCACGAGCATCGATGCCATGCAGGGGAGTGAGGAGCTCTTCTCTGTGGAGCCGCTCCCACCAAGACCATCATCCGACCAGTCCAGCAAGTGAGGAGATGATTCTCTCAATTGTTCCTGTTTTGTCTTGTATTGGCTTTCTTCTTAGTCTGCCTGTATATGTTAAAGTAAAGGAGAACTGGCACACTTACATGTGAAGGTGCTAGCAGGAAAAAGACAATTTGTAATTGTTATGTGCTGCACACTAAACATTACATGTGATATAATGGCTAAAGAATGAATGACTAGTATATAGGAAACTAATGCAGATTTGGATGAGGAAAATTGACATTGCAGATACTGCTTCAGGATACAAAATGAAAAAGAATCTTAGCTGATGCATTGGCCATTGCATGTGAGCCCCATAACAATCATCAAGGTGCTCTCATGTCTGTTGGGTTCCTGACCTTGTGCCTCTGTCTGCAGTACAAATGCATATAAATGTGCAGCGTGTGTGCTCTGTTTTGAAGCCATTATATCCCTGGCAGAAACCACCTGTGACCACTCTATGCCGGCTATGAATGGTGCTGGGCATTACAGGCAAGTAGGTGACAACTACATGCTTGTTAGTGCTTGTGTTTTTTTCCCTTTAAATCCCAGACATTCTACTGACCTTTTAATCTTCTCTATAAAAGAAGAAAGAGAATGAGCGTTCTGATGCCCAAGTAACTTTACCACGTATTTACTGTCCACACCAGTGTATATTGTAAATATAAACTTTTATTAAATGCAGTGGATACAATAAATGTGTCGCCGATAAGAAAATGACAGGGATTAAAGACAAAACGAGGGAGACCAATGACAAGTGGGCAAGACAGGCAGGGACAGTATACAAAAAGGTTCAGAGGGGTAGTAAAAGTGCATACATCAGGGTGATAAGGTGCAGTTTAGCCAAATCGGTCTAACACAACCCTGGTCTAACCTAAAGCGGTTACTTATTGGCTTAGACTCCATTTACAAACCCCTCACCATGAGCACCTGTCACCACTAGCCCCCTGAAGCAGCCGACGCGAAACACGTGTCGGGGCTATTGGACCAGTGGGCAGAGCGTGCGGGGACCCCTTACTAGGTTCATGGGTAAGTTACTATAATGTGCACTTTACTTTAGGTTAGACCAGGGTTGTGTTAGACCGATTTGGCTAAACTGCACCTTATCACCCTGATCTATGCACTTTGCACTTTTACTACCCCTCTGAACCTTTTTGTATACTGTCCCTGCCTGTCTTGCCCACTTGTCATTTGTCTCCCTCTTTTTGTCTTTAATCCTTGTCATTTTTTATCGGTGACACGTTTATTTATTGTATCCACTGCATTTAATAAAACTTTATATTTGTAATATATACACTGGTGTGGACAGTAAATACGTGGTAAAGTTACTTGGGCATCAGAACTTTCTCCTTCTTTTATAATGTATTCAGAGTAGTCTGCCCTTAACCTGGTCAAACCCGGTCCACTTTTTCTCTTTTAATCTTCTCTGTAGCACATTGAAAAAGTTAAATAACCGAAAAGGTACATTGCATAGAAAATGTAACTTAAAAAAACCCCACCAGATACATTTTTGAAGGGGAAAGAGAAATGTATCCCATGTTGGCTGAAATGAAAGATGACTTCTACAAAGGCTTGAGTCTTTGGTTTTCACATATTTGCCGTATGGCTTATGAATGATTGTGCATTTTGCTGTTGTCTGAAGATCTTTGTTCCTGACATGTTGCTCCTTTTCCTCTTGTAGTACCAATCAATCCCAGTCCTCGTATATCATTAGAAATCCTCAGCAAAGAAGGATCAGTCAGTCGCAGCCTGTGAGAAGCCGAGATGAAGAGCAGGACGACATTGTGTCTGCAGACGTAGAAGAGGTAATGTGATCGTGTGATGGAGACCATGAAGGGAATGATTGTGAAATTTGTAAAGTTGAAACAGGTGGCAAGATTTTTTTTTTTTTTCCTCTGATGCCATCTTTGTTTTTGCACTGTGAATAGAGACTTAAATGTTGCTACATTTATTTACAAGTCATTTAAAGGGGTTTCTCCTACAAGCATGCCCCAGACTTCTACATGAAGCAGAATGAATGAACCACTCATTGTTCAGAGTGGACAGGACTGCTGTGAGGTTTGCATTAGCGCGCTTCAGATTACATCAATCGCGGGGACACTGGGAGGGGGTGAGCACAGACGCTGCAGCACTGAGAGTGGTCATCTCCACAGAGCTCTGGATTCACCACACTGTAGTAGATGACTGCTTAGTGCAATGTGGTTCTGTCAGCTTACATAGGGGAATGAAGTCTGGTGTGGCCGAGCATGCTTGAGACTGGGGGCAAGGGGCCGGCGAGTCGGCATGTTGAAGTCTGGGGCTTGCTTGTAGGAGAGGTGGGTGTAAACCCAAGCTCCAAAACAAACATGTCTCTGGTTGATGGCCTCCACACGCAGAAAAGTTATGTAGGTAACCCTGCAAAATGCTAACAAGGTTTAAATTACAAATGGTCTGCATTTTGCTGCCTAGATACACACACGAGATTTTATAAAAAAGCCCGGACCACCCTTTTAAAGGGGATTTCAGAAAACCCTTATCCCCCGACTGCAGTTTATAAAGGAAAAATAAATTCTGTCCTTTACTTACTTTCCTGGAGTTCATTGCTGACATGTCAACAGCAGCCAGGTAGAGAGCTCAGCAGCTCATGGCTGACTGGCTGCAGCTGTCTCGACGTGATATCAGTGCTGCAGACAATAAGACTCCTAGGAGAAGCAGCAGAGACTGTCTTGGAAATGGAGATGGTGAGCAAAGCAGTTTGTACAGGACATCTGTGGATCTTGCACCTGTTTTGCGGTGTGTGGGGTTGTAACTTCATTGGCACTACTTATCCATGGTGCAGAAGTGAGCGGCACTGGATTTAACTCGTTCCCTGCTCTCTTCATGGTCCTCCTTGTGTTTTTCTGTCAGGTGGAGGTAGTAGAGGGAGTGGCAGGTGAGGAGGACCACCATGATGAGCAAGAGGAGCATGGGGAGGAGAATACTGAGGCTGAAGGGCAGCATGATGAACATGATGAGGATGGTAAGTTGTATGAATACAGTCATCCTAGTGTATAATTAATGTACTCTGGTAAACTGGCTGTTCCTTAGGGAGTGATATGGAGTTGGATCTCCTGGCTGCTGCAGAGACTGAGAGTGACAGTGAGAGCAATCACAGCAACCAGGACAATGCCAGCGGCCGACGGAGCGTAGTGACGGCCGCTACTGCTGGTTCAGAAGCAGGTATGTTAGCGCTTAACACACTTTCTGTATATCTAAACAATGTGGTAAAATTTTGTTTTGCATTTATTCGCAGGTGCGAGCAGTGTCCCAGCATTCTTCTCTGAAGATGACTCCCAATCTAATGACTCCAGTGACTCAGACAGCAGTAGTAGTCAAAGTGATGACCTCGATCAGGAGACGTTCATGATTGATGAGCCGTTGGAGAGGTCGACTAACAGCACCCACGCGAATGGAGCTGCACAGGCTCCTCGGTCCATGCAATGGGCTGTCAGGAATACGCAAAATCAGAGGACTCCCAATACTGCGCCATCCAGTACCTCCACCCCAGCAGGCAAGTGGAAAACCAGTTATATGCCTCAGCCACATGCTGATCCATCATTCATTTTCTAATCCGATAAAGAAGCTAATCTTTTCTAGCCCATGTTCTTTTCTCCTTTTATTCTGCAGCCAGCTCTGGAGCGCTGATTTACATCGAACCATCCAGCTTGCGAAGAAGCGGAAACATGAGTTCCAGCGCAGCGGCTGCCGCCCTTGAGGCGAGCAACTCGAGCAGCTACCTAACCTCAGCAAGCAGCCTAGCAAGGGCATACAGCATAGTAATTAGGCAAATATCGGACTTAATGGGATTAATCCCCAAGTATAATCACCTGGTGTATTCCCAGATCCCTGCTGCTGTAAAGCTGACTTACCAGGACGCTGTTAATTTGCAGGTATTTTTATATGTATTGTGTACCATCAAATGTAATGGGTAAACCTGCTCCACTGCCTGTCATCAGATGGTGAGCAGGGGTGGCGACGTCACATCTACAGATGCCAGCTGACCTGCGAGTGCCAGATATCCCTTGTCTATACAATTCACTAGAACAGTACCAGCGGCCATGTGTGGACTTGAGCCAGCAGAGATCTGTAGATGTCACTGATCCCACTCTCCACCTGTAAGGAAGGAGAGCAGAGCCGGATTACCCCCTTTTAAAGGGAATCTGTCAGCAGGTTTTTGCGATCACATCTGACAACAACATAATGTAGGCAAAAAAAAAACCCTGTAATCGAACAATGTATCACTTTGAGAATGACTTTAGCCAGTAATCTCCAGAATAAAAGAATTAAGTTTCAGTAACACAAAGTAGGTGAGATGGCTGCCCCCTCCCACTCCAGGTTCTCTAGGGAGATTGTGCATTGACAGTGAGGTGTCAATCACAAAAGGGGGCATGCCAGACTACCCTGATCTTTTGTCCTATAATGTTAATCACAGGGTATACATTACTAAACAGTTGTACAGACCCTGATGAGAGGCAGTTGCTTTTCGTTTTATTTATATTTTTTTTTCTTGCCCCTGCAGCATTCGGTCCTCGGCTTACATGGCAAAAACCTGTTGACAGATTCCCTAAAATGCTTGTTTTTGTGACTAATGCCTGTTTAACTAATCTTCAGAACTATGTAGAAGAAAAGCTTATTCCCACCTGGAACTGGATGGTCAGCATTATGGACTCCACTGAGGCGCAGCTTCGCTATGGTTCTGCATTGTCCTCCGCAGGAGACCCCGGTCACCCCAACCACCCCCTCCATGCATCCCAGAATCCCACCCGGAGGGAGAGGATGACCGCTCGTGAAGAAGCTAGTTTAAGAACATTAGAGGGTAGAAGGTAATGTGGATTTCAGTTCCAAAGTTTTGTATGTTGAGAGATTTCTTTGACCAAAATAGTAGCTAGGCTTTCCCCTGATCAGGGGACCTTCATTCTGCAGACAGGTGTGGGCCTACCTCACACATCTATGGCTCATTAACAGGATATTCCATAAATGTCTAAGCTAGACCTACCCCTTCATTATTTTATCTAACCACCTACTAGTCTCAATGTTGTGTTATTCTGTATTTCTAGAAGAGCCACCTTACTGAGCGCTCGCCAGGGGATGTCTGCACGTGGAGACTTTCTGAACTACGCCTTATCACTGATGCGCTCCCACAATGATGAACACTCAGATGTTCTCCCTGTGCTGGACGTCTGTTCCTTGAAACACGTAGCATATGTTTTTCAAGCCCTTATTTACTGGATTAAAGCCATGAACCAGCAGACAACATTGGATACCCCACAACTGGAGCGAAAAAGGTACACTAGTGTTATTCCTCAGTACGGGGACTACTGCTGCTCACTGCAGATTCTCTGGAAGAAGAAATGGGGAATTAATAATTTCGCCATCTTGTGATACCACTGTTTTGTTTTTTTTTTTTTTTTTTTTTTTTTTTGTTCTAGGACAAGAGAACTGTTGGAACTTGGGCTTGATAATGAAGACTCTGAGCATGAAAATGACGATGACACCAACCAGAGTGAGTATAAACAAATCGTGAACTACAGTTTTATTAAGTCGATTCATCAGACCTACGAATAAAAATGCTTTCTCCTTCGCCTCATTGGGGGACACAGGACCGTGGGTGTTATGCTGCTGTCCACTAGGAGGCGACACTAAGTAGAATCTGCAAAAGAGTTAAAGTGGCTCCTCCTCTGTAGCATACACCCCTGGGGCAGACACTGCCTCACCAGTTTTTGCTTAGTGTCGCTCAGGAGGCAGACCTCTTTTATTGTTTTCCTTTTTTTAGATAGATTTTTTAGAGTTTTTCTTTTTCTCCTTTTTTTCTACAACTCTGAAGAAAAAGAAGCATTCTTCTCAGCTCCCCACATGGGCTCTGAGTTTAAGAAACCTAATTTTTTCCCAGCTTCGTCTTGGAACCCGGGCCGAGGTTCAGACAGAATCCTACCCTCCCCAGGCCTCGCAGCTGAACCCTGGGTGGAGGAACGGAGGTGTAGTCTCTGTCTCCAGGATCCCATTATGGCAGCTTGCAGGCCGGTCATCTCCGGGTAGAGACGCAAGACGGACTCTTGCCCTCCCCATTCTCCCCTGACGGGGACTCCGGGTAGAGGAGCCAACGACAGGTAGTCTGATTTCCCTCCCTTCCACCTCCAAGGACCCGGACACTGCGTTGCCATCAGCGGCCGCATGCCTCCGGTCTCCAGACCGACAGGACCCGGACACTGACAGTTCTCTGCGCCCGGGGACTCTCCCCGCCCCGCAGCAGCAATCGGACATTAATTTTGTCCGGGTCCGGCGGGTCCTCCGCGCCGGCCCCCCTTCTTTTCCGGGGCCGCGTCCTAATCCAAGCCCCGGCTTTGGCCTAGCCGCGATGGTCCCCGCCTCCCTCCGCCCCTTTCGTGACGCGAAACAGGCGGAGCCCGCCCAGGCCGCGTCAGAAGGGGGCGGAACGGCCTTCTCTTCGCGCTTCTCGCGCATCGCGAGAGTTTCCAGCGCGCCCCATCTCCTGGCCCGCCCCTTCCATCCAGGTCAGGGGTCGCCACTTCCGCCCGGAATACATCATGGGCGCCGCTGCATACCGGACCCTGGAAGGGCAACAGCTGGTGGTGAGCTGCCGCCGCTACATACCCGGCCCTCGGTGGAGTACGTCTTGTGGCTAGCTGGCGCCTCTGCTTACCCGGACCCCGGTGGAGCACTTCTGTGGCGAGCAGGGTAAGTGCTTTTCCGCTTGCACAGCCCTGCTTGCCATGTCTATAGCAGTCTGTCATAGCGGCAGATATAGCTTAGGGGGCAGCTGTGGTTCAATATCAGTAGCCCCTAATGGCCCCAAAAAATCAGAGCCAGCCTGGCGTTTCTAGCTGGGTGCTCGGACACCTCCTCCAAGGGCCACAGGTCTCAGGGAAGCGTCATGTATAGGGATATCGAGCCTTCTCATTTAGACTGATCCCCTTCTTCCCTGTACTTCACAAGGTAGAGACAATGCAGGATATAATTATGAAGATCTTTTCTGCCCCCGGCAGGTTCTAGCCTCACTGCCAGAATCGTACTCCTACCAGTACAGGATTACCATTTCTCCCCCCTCCTACTGGGCAGTTTGGGTCCATTCTACATCACAGTACAGGGACAAGACCTCTGGTCCTACAGGGTCGCCCAATGCGCGACTCACACCAGGTCCGAATCGCAACGTGGGGAACCACGGAACAGACAGCGCACCTCCTCAGGCGTCTCTACTATCGTTGCCTGCAGCGGAATGCAAATGTTACGACAGCTGTCTGTGGATGGATACCTGGTTTTGGTATTCCCTTGTCATACCTCTAAGCTTCTAAAACAGGCTAGATATTAACTAACGGGCCACTGAACATGGTGGTTATGGTGTTCTCCGCAGAAGCTACCCCTTGGCTGGGTCCTTCCCTGGAGGGATATCTGGCTAGTCCTGTGTTTGAGACTCCTATCCGAGACTCCACAGTCTCTATTTGCATATTAAGACAAGGGATGCAGGAAAAGCCGACTGGCTTAGACATTGCCCGTCAAATCTACATAGACTAGGGCCCTGATTTTTTTTCCACGCTCGCCCTGCTGGACGTGTCGCACATTTGGCGGGGGTTGTTACCCTACTCAGGCGGTGAAGACGAAGGGAAGAAAAGAAAAAGAAAAAAAAAAAAAAAAAAACTAAAAACTATTTGTACCTGATCCTCCTTGTTCAGTCCCATGTCTCACAGACTCATTCACAGAAAGAAGACGGGCATACTAAAGTTTGACAAGTCATCGCGCAATACAGGCGGTCCGTCAGATATACATGTCCCATTCACACCGAATTCCTCCCAGTGCCGACTGAAGTCCACCTTCACCACCCACGGAAGATGAAGGGCGACGGTACCTATGCGTACCGATTTCCCAAAACCAACAACAGGCGGGAACGCGGAGTGTTACCTCCACGTACCCCCTCCTGCTCCGAGGGACATCATTATGACGACGGTTTCTCAGCGTTCCGATCCTCAACTAAGACCTGTTTTAAAGGCTGATTCAGACAATCATCTGACACTTTCCCTCCTCTGCAGGAGAGAGTCTTCGCGAGGACGCATCAGACCGTCAGTTAAGCATACAATGCAGATGACAACCGATGGAGCAGCCGTAGTGGCTTCAAGCGTCATTAAGACTAGACAAGCAATCTAGCCACGTGGGGAACGAGTACTGCAAGATGGAGGGCGACGGTACCTGTGTGTACCGATCTCCCAACACCAACAGGCGGCAACGCGGGGTGTTACCTCCACGTTCCCCCTCCTGATTTGAGAAACATCATTTATGGCGACGGTTCCTAAGTGTTCCGATCTCCAATACAGAACTGCTTGGCCCGCAGATCCGGACAGTCGTCCCCCCAAGGTTCCTCTTCAATACAGAACAGCTTGATACGTGGATCCGGACAATCATCCTCCCCAGTTCCCACTGTTGGAGCTGGGTTTGCAGTACATGGCGCTATGATTTAGTAGCTCTCAGTCTCCCCATTAGCCTTCCTCAGGGCACTTGGGTTGTAGCACTTTTATATTACCGTCTTCAATATGAGACTCCTTATCACGCGGATCTGAATATCCTCTCCAGCTCCCACAGCTGGGTGTCTGCTTTGCAATGGATGGCACCACTATTTGGTACTCCTTAGTCTCCCCATCCGTCTCTTCTGGACATTGGGTTGCAGCACGTGCACGGTACCGCCTCCAATATGGGACCGTTTTACAAGCAACTTCGGATAATCATCTTCCTCAGCTCCCACAACTGGATGCAGAGTTGCAACAACGCCTTTCCTTCGTAATCCTCAGGCTTCCATCCGTTTCCTCATGGCATTGAGGTCGCAGCTAAAGCGGATGAATATCTTCACTGATTGTCATCAGGTCCTCTTGTAGTCCCCAAACAGGGAAACGATATGCGACCTCCCTGAACTTCTTTCATCCATAGAAGTACAAAGATTCCTGGCCTTCATGAATGTCGACACATTTGTCTACATATTCCCGGGTGCTCCATGGTTTGTTCTCTCTACCTAGCCCTTCGGTGGCTCCGTGTGATACCAGCGATCATATCCATTTCTCAATCACGAGGACAAGTTGTCCTCCCTTACCTAGAGGGTCTCCTTATCAAGGCTCTTTCACTTGGAGGCTGCGCAGATGCGTTTGCACACTACAGTGGACCTCCCAGCTCATTTAACCTGGTTGCTCAACAAGGATACTCTCATCAAGACGCCTTCTTTTGGGACTGCGCAGCGGTGTTTACACTACAGTGAACTCCCTAAGTCCTCTTACCTAGTTATTCCATACCGAGAAATTTTTCTCCAGTTCCAATCCGGGTGACATCGTCACAGATGCAGACCCTCTTCAGTCCATCACTTCTCTCTCCGAGAAGTTAGGGCATACGGGTTGGTTACCTCTTGACCAACCATTCCTCTGGACTCTCCACACGATTCTCCTCAAGTTCCGGGACAGGTTCCTTTTTTTCTAGTCAGGTTATTCAGTCTGACTCAGGTTTTCAACTGTTTCTCCTTCAGTGGTGACCGCACCTGTCCTTCCTCTCACAAGCCGTACTGACGCACACCTATATGAAAGATAGTGACGTCCTGTTCTCACATGGCTCGGGGCAGCGGACGACCCTCGGGTCGCCCCTGCCTATCATTCTCCTAGGGATTTGTATTTCATCTTTGGTACCTCGCAGGTGTAATCCGCACCACTCATGTAATGTCCATATTAGGACCCAGTATACAGCGAGTCAGATCACTCCGGCTTTCTTCTTCTTCAGCTCTGTTGCTAATACACAGCAGGTTCCTGTGTTCGGGCTGTAGCTCACAATTCACAACTTATGAGAGCGGATATCCCTCTGCCTCTCTTTCTTAGTCTGAGGCGAGGATTTAATCTCACGGCCTTGCAATCATCCAAATGACCATGGCAAGGTTCAGGTCCAATGGCATTACAGTCCTCTAGAGGACCCCGCTTTGGTCCAGGCGCACTTAGTATGCCGGCCTATTTTCACTCACCACTGGTTTTCCCTGGCTTCCTCCAGTCCGCACAGGCCCTCTTTCCAGGGTCCTTTCTCACAAAATTGGAAACTCTAATCTTCTTAGGGTGGCCCTGACACCTGGTTGTAGCTCTGATACCTAGTCCTCCTTTCACGAACAGGCGCTACAACCTTGACTCAGGGGGTAAACACCTGTTTCCGTTCACATCGATTCTCTCCCTCTCTCTCTCTCGAGTGCCTCAGAGGGCACATCCCCATGCTACCTTCTCGATTCCGCCTCCATTGCGTGGCTGTAGGCTCAGGTTAGCACCTTCCATCCGGGACATTTTCACGCATTGTCCCCTTCTTCCCTACAACAACTACTGGTAACATGGGGCTTCATTCCGGACTACTATGCGCTGCAGGATTCTTCCTTCAGACCTTCACAAAAATTTTTCTTTCACCCTTGTTACCAGAGGTGGTGTTAACAAACAACCAAAAAAAAAAAAAAAAAAAAAAAAAAAAAAGGACTTTTCCTCTATTCGTTGAGTCTCTCACCCTAGCGCTCTCCTCGAAGCCCCCATTTTTTCGGTGGTCGCCAAGATAGGTGGGATGCGACCTGTACCATCTTTCTTCATAAGATGGCAGGGTCATTCCATCTAAACAAAGACCACACCGTTCCGGCTCCTTTTTCAGTCGTTCAGCACTGATGCACCATATCAACATGGCTCAGCACACGTTAGATTCGCCTGAACTCTACGTGTCTATGAGGCTAGTACGGCAACTTCCAGAAATTCCTTCCGTCCTTCGCAGAAACTCTGACAAATTGTTCCTCATCCTCTCGGTGGGCCGCTGACTGCGCATGCCGACATCCTCAGCCAAACTGGTTACACGAACAGACTTCCTATGCAGGAAGTTTAGCAGTTGCAGATGTTACCGTTTACATCGGGTATAAGGTCGCGCATGCACTCGTACAACTGAGGCCATCCTACCTCCTTTGGGCCCAGGCCTCTCCGCTGTCGGTGGCCGAGGCTGTCACCTAGTTCAGATTTTACACTGTTGTGGTACAACACAGTGTTTGTACGCTTACGCTGTTGTTCAACATCACAGTGTTAATTTTCTTACCTTAGTAGATGCAGATCTAGTTGATGCGTCTCCCTGGTGACAGCAGCTCACCGGTAGGGTGCAGTTTGTATAAGAGTCTCTAATGTATTCTTTTCCCGCCCAGGGACTGCTTTGGGACGTCCCACGGTCCTGTGTCCCCAATGAGGCGAAGGAGAAAAGGAGAATTTTGTGTACTCACCGTAAATTCCTTTTCTCTTAGCCTCTAATTGGGGGACACAGCACCCACCCTGTTGCCCGTTCGGGCCTTCTTACTGGTTTTTCAAGTTTCTGGTCTCTCAGTGGCTTCTGAGATATTACATACGTGCCTGTTTTTTACAGGTCCGGTTATTTTAATATTCTGCTACTTGTTCTATAGGTGCCTGTTTTTTTTTACAGGCCTTATTATTATCGTTAATCTGTTACTTGCTCCTACTGCTTTAGCACAAAACTGGTGAGGCAGTGTCTGCCCCAGGGGTGTATGCTACAGAGGAGGAGCCACTTTAACTCTTTTGCAGATTCTACTTAGTGTCGCCTCCTAGTGGACAGCAGCATAACACCCACGGTCCTGTGTCCCCCAATTAGAGGCTAAGAGAAAAGGAATTTACGGTGAGTACACAAAATTCTCCTTTTCTCTGTCGCCTCATTCGGGGACACAGGATACCATTGGTGTATGCTTGCTGCCACTAGGAGGCGACACTATGCTAAATAAGAGTAAAAATCACTCCTCAGCAGTATACACCCCCAGGCTGGAGTGTGCCTGATCAGTTTTAGCTTGGTGTCCGTAGGAGGCACATCTATTCCTTTTTCCCCCGGAGTTTTTTTTGTTATTGACCATATTAGACGGGTGATGGCACCCCTTTTGGGGACCGCTTTGCCACAACCACCAACAGGCGGGAACACAGTGTCTGCACGTACCCCTTCCTGCGATGTGGTATTATCGGGCTGTGCCTACCCTCTGATTTTTTTTAAATTTTTTTTATGGGCAACTGTTTCCTTGGGCAAGATTTCCTGCATTCACCAACGGATGGCCATGCGGAGTGTCTCCTCCCCGTACCCCTTCCACACCTGGTGCAGGCCCCTATGCTCCCAGTGTTGTGGGCTCAATCTGGCTCTCCTCAGCTTCCCTACTAGGGTCCTGGGTCGAGACACGCAAGCTTTGCTTTGACCTGCAGAAAACACTGATAAACAGCAGCTCACAGCCAATGCCTGCACTCTCAGCTACCCCCACCACTGGGGACTCCCGAGCCTCCCACAAGGCAGCCTGGGTTGAGACACTTGCAGGTGAGACCGTTCTTTTATTACTGCCCCTCAATCACCAGGCTTCGGCTGAAAAGTTCACCCCCTCCACCCCCCTCCCTCCAGTCGTGGAGTAAGGAGTGCTGGGATAAGAGCCCACTGCAGTCCTTAATTTCCTTCACTGCAGGAAGAATGCAGCCTGGAAGATTGATGCCCCCCCTCCATCCATGGCGGGTAGAACAGCCTGGGCATCACTACTCCCCCCCCTTCCCCCCTTCCAGGGGCCCAGTAGCCATTTCTAGGACGCCGGCCAGCTAACTAGCAGGGGGCAGAGGAGCTGTTTTCTGGTGGAGCTGGCAGCTTATCTGGACAGAGGACCACAACTTGCAGTGTTCCTCTCATCACTGCACTCCTGGAGCCAGCAGCTATTTGAGCCCAGGAGGTGCAGCCTCTGTGCCTTCAGCATGGACAGAGATACAGCCTCCCCAGGACGTCCTGCGGCGGCTGCTGCTGACACCACCGAGCTGGGTAGAGGATGCCGTCAGCCTGGATCCATCCTTGGCTGACGATTCCTCCAATACCTACATCCAGCACTGGCAGTGAAGACAGATCAAAGACTTTATTGTATCCTTTTCTAATGTTAGAATTCCCCTTGAGTTATGGGTGGGTGGCTAATTTATAGCTCCCCATAGTGTCTGAAACTGACCAACTCCGCGTGCCTTTACCGACAGGGTGCGCCCCTGGTTCTCCGAGGCGGACTGGCTGCACTAATTTACTCACCAGGTTTCTTCCTTGGCCTTTTCCTGGGCCGAGACATGCCCCCACTGACCAGGCCAATCAGAGCCCACTTGTTCATACCCAACCACACTCCCTGGCCTATCGCAGGGCTTCATCTTCCTGCTCTCTTCTCAGCCCTGGAAAGCAGCCTACGTTTCTGCACACGCCCCCTGCATGAGGTTAACCCTGTGTGCTCCACACTGCAGTAAACCAGGCTCTCTATTATGCCAGTCTATAGAGCAGCACATTTTAACACTGTGTTCTACAATTACAGTATGCAATGCTATAATTACTGCTTCTCAGTATACAAACAGATAAAATTGCCCATATCTAGTGTGTTTTTCATACGTCACTACAAACCCCCTCACCTGCAGAAGATGCACTCAACATCTTCAATCCTGGGGATGTGACAGGCTTATTACTTATGGCAGCCTCCCTAGTTGGTGCCCTCTGTCCGCACCATGTAGTGGTCTACGGTGCTCAGACTACTGCTGCTGAAAATGGACACTCCATCCACTACCTGTGAGCAGAGTCTACATGGTCTGCCTACTACTGCAGCAGCCACCACATTGTGCGGCACGGAAGCTTCACTGTATGCGGAAATGGCCACGGAATTTGCCTACTGCTCAATGCAGGGTCTCCGCACACCTGATACTATGTCGTTGCTCTGCAGCAATGGCTATGGAATCTGTTCAAGGTTTGTTGCAGAATCTCTAATTACTATATATTGTCACTGCACCGCAGCAATGGTAATGGCTTCTGTTCACGGTTCAGTGCAGAATCTCTAGACACCTGGTATGTCTGTATGACAATAGCCATCGAAACCGTACACTGTTTAGTGCAGAACTTCCAGACACCTGGTGTTATGTCACTGTTCTGCAACAATGGTCATGGAATCTGCCCACTGCTCACTGCAGATCGTCCAGATACCTGGTGTTATGTCACATATAGTATGTCGCTGACTGCAACATAGACAAAGACCTGTCCACTATTCAGTGCAGAATTTCCAGACATCACGTATTGTGTTGTCACCTGCAGCAACACACAGAACCATCCCAGGACATCACATTTTAGGTCACTACTAGCAGCAATGACCAGAGAACCTGCCAACTATCAAGTGTTCCTGTATTATCAGCCACCACATATATGGCAAGGGCCATAGAACCAGACCATTGTGCAATATCATCACGTCTCAAAAGGCTGTCTATGACAAGTCACTGAATCACTATTCTTGATGGAGTCTTGTTACCACTGGCGGAAGGTGCCAGAACAAGGGTCTCGGAATCTACTGTTCAGCCCATCAGAGTCCCTGACCACAAACTATCACATCACTTTCTGTGACTGGCATCTCATTAACTAGTCATCGTTCATGTATGCAGGTTTTTCATTGCTATTCAGGATGTGGTTGCCTACATTACTGGTTACTTTTTTCTGACTACTGCCTAGTGAACCAGATTCACCCTTGATCACACAGTACACACAACGGTGATTGAAGCAGACGGCTGAGTCCAGTGGGCCCTGTACACCTCTCGGTGGCTCAATGCTTCCATCTGAGTGTTTCCATATCGTTACCTACAACCGTGGCCATTGGGCCCTGCCCACTAATCAGTCAACCAGGATCTCTACCTGACTCACTTCGGATATACCATTGGGAACAGGTACAGTTGTGGCCAAAAGTATTGACACCCCTGCAATTCTGTCAGATAATACTCAGTTTCTTCCTGAAAATGATTGCAATCACATTCTTTGGTATTATCTTCATTTAATTTGTCTTCAATGAAAAAAACACAAAAAGAATTGTCCTAAAGCCAAATTGGATATAATTCCACACCAAACATAAAAAAGGGGGTGGACAAAAGTATTGGCACTGTCAGAAAAATCATGTGATACTTATCTAATTTGTGTAAATAAGGCTACCTGCACATTTGCGGACCCCTCCGCAGCGTTCTGCGGAGGGGATCCGCAATGTGACCGCAGCACCGCAAGCCACTATCTTTATAATGGGAGCGCACGGTGCTGCGCTTGACTGCGCATGACCGTGCGCACCCATTCACTGCCATATGTGATCAGTACATCCGCCTGCGTACAAATCAGTCTCATCCGCACCAGAAATGCAACATGTCGTGTTCGTGGTGCGGACGAGACTGGGTGATCTGTGCGCAGGCATCCGCCAAAACTTACCTGAGAAAGCCTAAAACGTTTTGGAAGAATGTTCTCTGGTTAGATGAGACAAAAGTAGAGCTTTTTGGGCAAAGGCATCAACATAGAGTTTAGAGGAGAAAAAAAGAGGCATTCAAAGAAAAGAACACGGTCCCTACAGTCAAACATGGCGGAGGTTCCCTGATGTTTTGGGGTTGCGTTGCTGCCTCTGGCACTGGACTGCTTGACCGTGTGCATGGCATTATGAAGTCTGAAGACTACCAACAAATTTTGCAGCATAATGTGTGAGAAAGCTGGGTCTCCCTCAGAGGTCATGGGTCTTCCAGCAGGACAATGACCCAAAACACACTTCAAAAAGCACTAGAAAATGGTTTGAGAGAAAGCACTGGAGACTTCTAAGGCGGCCAGCAATGAGTCCAGACCTGAATCCCATAGAACACCTGTAGAGAGATCTAAAAATGGCAGTTTGGAGAAGGCACCCTTCAAATATCAGGGACCTGGAGCAGTTTGCCAAAGAAGAATGGTCTAAAATTCCAGCAGAGCATTGTAAGAAACTCATTGATGGTTACCGGAAGCGGTTGATCGCAGTTATTTTGGCTAAAGGTTGTGCAACCAAGTATTAGGCTGAGGGTGCCAATACTTTTGTCTGGCCCATTTTCGGAGTTTTGTGTGACATGATCAATTTTTTACTTCATTCTCTCTTGTGTTTTTTCATTGAAGACAAATTAAATGAAGATAATAATACCAAAGAATTTGTGATTGCAATCATTTTCAGGAAGAAACTGAGTATTATCTGACAGAATTGTAGGGGTGTCAATACTTTTGGCCACAACTGTAGCTACCAGTACCGTGATCCATATACCCATCAGGTGTTGTGGTCCATTACTACACCCATGAATTGGAACATTTTACCTGCGAAATGCCACGTTCCGTCCATGTTTGTGGTCCTGGGCAAGTGTACTTACTCCCCCAGACTGCAGACCAGGCTGATGGCAACTAAGTACATCAGCTTTTCACAGACTACATTCCCAGTACTATAGCTCCTCTGTTGGAGAGCTTGACAGATTACTGCATCTGCCCACTAGGCCATGATCTATCATCCGGTTTCGCCTCAGGTTCCCATTCACAAGTATGCCTTATGCAGGGCCCTTGTGGGGTCTCACTCAACGTTTATCATCTTTGCCTTGATAGCAGGCATTTTTCAGTGGGCAGCAACAGTCTTTCTTCTGAGATTCTAGATTCTCTGTACACAGGGCATCCTCATAGGAACGGGGTCTCTGTTAGATTCTCGTCAGTTATGACTCTTCAGCACCCCCTGGCCACTCTCCCTTACGATAGTCTGTCACGCTGCAGATTTTCAGATTGCTGCCTTTTTCTTTGTGTGTTCCCCGGTCATCCTACAAATGGCCCATGCAAGGAGGTATATTTCTCTTGCCTCTACAGTTGCGCTCACCTTGGCAGCACAAAGAATAGCGCGGTCCTACGCAAGGTTGTCTGTCTTTTTCGCAAAAGCCTTGTCAATTCTATGCCTACTTTTTTCAGGCTTCAAAGGTTCATCTTATGTTCTTGGAAGTTTCCCAGTTTTCCTTCGGTAAAAAGGAGCATTTGGACCTTAAGTTGTTTTCTCCGCTGTAACACTGTAATTGTCTCCCTCCCTTACAGAGTTAACAGAAGGAGCCACCTACCAGTCCCCTCTTGCGGCTTTGAAGCATGGGGAACCGCACTGTCTATCTGAAGGAGTTTTCTCGACACCGCAGACCTACTTAATCTAAAGGGATCTGCCTGTTGTCTGCAGGTTTTTGGCTAACCCTGTTCCAGGGGGCTAACCTGCTCAGGCGGGATCCTTGGTCTACATGGTCTTCCCTGGAGTTTTTGTAGCATTTTCCAAAATTCCCACTGTCCAGGGGTTAATGAGCGCACTGTCTTTCCTTATTTTCCGCAGGACATATGGCTTTAGACTTGTGGAGCTGACTTCTCCGCCCCATGTCTGGTACATGGCTACATGTTGTTTTTTTTTTTTTCTTATCTTCCTTCGTTTTGTTTTTTGTTTTTTCCTCCTATCCCAGGTATGATTTTTCCCAGCAGATGGGTCTACCAGTTTTGTTCTCTGGTGTTTTAACCTTGCCGAGCTTAAATGGAAGCCCTACAAATGGGAAGTACCTTTTTGGTTTTCTTGGTTCCATGCCATTTTTGCTGCGATCAGGGGGAGATCCCTCTTTAAGTCCTGAGACTGACTTCTAGATCCTTATCAACTTCAGATGCTGGTTATACCGGTAGGCTTAATCCTAGCTAGGAATATGAGGTTTTTTTTTTTTTTTTTTTTTCTCTCATACATGCCTTATTCTTTCCTTTAATTTGGACCCAGGTTATACTTAATTTACAGCTTCCAGCGACCACTTTATTTCCAAAGACTGTCTCCTGCTCTTGCACTCAAAGCTTCTTCTTTCCACACTTGGGGACTGCTTTGGGATGTCCCATGGTATCCTGTGTCCCCAATGAGGCGATAGAGAAAAGAGGATTTTTGTGTACTCACCGTAAAATCTTTCGCTGTGCCATCATTGGGGGACACAGCACCCGCCCTTACTTTATATTATCTTTTGGGCCAGAACATCGGGGTCTTGGATTGCTACTCATGCTTTTTGCACAAACTGATCAGGCACACTCCAGCCTGGGGGTATATACTGCCGAGGAGGAGCCAAATTGTTATTCTTAATTAGCATGGTGTCTCCTCTTAGTGGCAGCAAGCATACATTCATGGTATCCTGTGTCCCCCAATGATGTCTCAGAGTGATTTTATGGTGAGTTCACACACATGCTCTTTTTAAATGTTTGATCCCGTCATGATGCACCCAAGCGCCTGCACTTGGTTAGAACAGTCCTTCTGTCCGACAGGCACTTTAATAACTGATCTGTGCAAGGTCCCATGTGGAGCATCTCTGCACTGAAGTCATTGGATGCATAAATGATTGTGCAAAAGAAATTTTGGAATTTACAGGATATGTTCAGGATCACTCCATACAAGCCAGCAAAAAGCCAAACGTATGTTTAATTTAACCCCTTCCACAACTGTTTTGACTGCAGGCGGTTCTGGACCTGAGTATGCAGCAAGGTCTTTTGAAATTGCATTAAAATGGTTCTCCACTAGTAGGACAACCCCTTTTGATTCCACATTTTCTGGTCATCATAATGGGAGACCCAGACAATGGGGTTTAGGGCACTGCCCTCCGGAGGTCACACTAGGTACTACAAGTTTGTAGACACCGCCCCCTCCGCTTATAAACCCCTACCGCAGGGAACATCCTCAGTTTTAAACTTAGTGTGCTCGGAGGATCACGCTTTGCTTGCACTTCACTGCATTCTCACAACTTACGTGATGGCGTCTGAAGACAAGGTAAAATGGTTCCGGTCGGGACCTGCGACAGCCTCCCCGCTCACCCTTGTGGAACACGCAGGTGGAGGTACCGGAGGGCCTAGAGCCTGGACACTATGTGTTCTCCCGGTACGCTGTTGCGCTCCTTTCCATCCCTCTCTGGGGGGCTCTGGAGAGTGGGAGATGGGAGCCTTGCACAGCTCCGCTCCGTCCGAGGCCTCCCTAAATGGTGCTTACAGACCGGACTGGAGCCAGCCCAGTCCGGGCCTCCCTAAATGGTGCTTACACTCCGGACTGGTGCTGAACCCCCGTCCGAGGCCTCCCTAAATGGTGCTTACAGACCGGACCGGCACTGAGGCACTCTGTGTCTCCTGTGTGCCTGGGGGTAGTGTCTGTCACTTTGTGTCCTGACACTCAGACCGCGCGTTACTCTCGGGTCCGCGGATCTGGAGGTGTACCCTGTGCTGGGGTTACCATGGCTGACCGCCCTGTGTGTCACAGGGGCTGAGGCTGTAGGCTGCGGATGTTTGTTTTGTGCACGCAGTCTGTGTGTGTATTATCACATTACTTCCCGCGCTGCGGGCTCTGGCGCCTTCATACTGAGGCTGCTTGGAGGATAGGAAGCAGCCCGTGCGATGACGTCATCGATGGGCGTGTGTGTGTGCTTCCCGCGTGTTTTCGGCGCCGCCCACAGTTTCACTGTCGGCGGCCATTTTTACCCTCACTTCCCGGCTGGGATCTGTCTGCAGCGTGCGTCTGCACTCCAGAGGAGACCGGAAACTCTCGCGGAGGTCACACACACACACTGCTTCCTCCTACCGCTTCGCTGCGGTCGGTAAGCCACCGGGATTCCCGGTTTTGTCTGCACAATTTGGCTTATTTTCCCCTACTGTGGCGATGTCCTCAGTTAGGAAGCGTGCTGCTAAGGCGGCAGATGCCACCATTACCTGTGCTACATGCAATGGGACTCTGGTGGAGGGGTCCTGCAATAACTGCGGACGCCCAGAGGCCCGGACTGACACTGCTGAGACAGCAGCTCCGGTGCTGTACCCTGAGGTTCAGGTGATCCCAGGGCCATGGGAAACTCAGAATAAGATCAATGAATCTCTGTTGTCCCAGCTGTTATCCATGTCGCAGTCCCTGGAGGCACTCAATAGGAGGCTGGAAAGCCCAGCTACTCCTTCCAGTTACCCCCGGGTGTCTCCCTCTTCTGCTGTGAGACCCCTTAAGCGGGCTCGTCGTGAGGATTCACCCGAGCTCCAGGTTCTCTCTGAGGAGGAGCATTCCTCTGATGGTGAGGAAGATGATGGGGGTTCGACTCTCGGGTCTGTGTCTGTGTCTGAACCACCAGACGGGGTGGAGGATTTGGTGTCCTCTATCAACGAGGCCTTACGTCTCGTGACACCCCCTGAGGAGGTGACTGTACACCCGAGGGAGGTCTATCAATGGCTGCGGCCGGAGGCTAGACCAAGTGGCTCATTCATGGACCACACTAACTTTGGAAGGGTGGTCAGAGCACCCAGGTTACATCCTGGGCGGCGTTATGTCCGCAAACCCAAGGACACTCGCTTCCCCTTCCCCCAGGAGGTGCTTCAGGAGTGGTCGCAGTCCCCGAAGGTGGACGCTTCCATGACCAGGATTGCTGCACGCTCCCTTTTCTCTGCCTCTGATAGCTCCTCGCTGAAGGATGCGACTGATAGACAGGTCGAGCAACTCGCCAAGTCTTCCTATGAGGCTGTAGGGTCTTCATTTGCCCCTAATTTTGCCACGGTCTGGACCTTACAAGCGATTACTACGTGCTTGGATGGTATCTCGGACCTGGCAAGGTCCAGTCCAGAGGTCCTGGCGCTTACAGAAAGGGCAAAGGCCTATGCGGACTACGCCAGGACGGCGACTTTGGAAACCGCCACTCGCTCAGCTGTGGCTTCGGCCAACGCTATAGCGATTCGCAGGTTGTTGTGGCTGCGTCTGTGGGACTCAGATGCCACATCTAAGAAGATTTTCCAGAATCTTCCGTTCTCTGGTGACAGGCTTTTTGGCACCGAACTGGACAAGCTGATAAAGGATTCTGCGGAGTCTAAGATCCCGCAGAATAAACCTAAGCCACGGTACACCGTTAAGAGGAACCCAAAGCAGTGGTCCTTTCGTTCCAGTTCAGTCATCAGCACCGTCCGCTCGCACGGACCGAGGGGGCAAGCCCGCTTCTCAGTGGCGCTCTAAGAGTCGTCCTAAGAAGCCGGCGGGGGCAGCGGCTGCCACCCCCAAACCCGCCTCTACATGACTCGCTCTCCCTCCCTGCCTCCCCACAGGTGGGGGGTCGCCTGTCTCGTTTTCAGGACAGGTGGCTACTTCACGTTCAAGATCAGTGGGTTCGAGACGTGGTCTCGCGAGGTTACAGGATAGAGGTGACGTCAAAACCGATACCCCGATTCCATCGGTCGGTCCCATCCCCAGAAAAGGCTCAGGCTTTTCACCGGGTGTTGGAGGGTCTCCGCAGGAACGGAGTGGTGGTTCCGGTACCGTCCGGGGAGAGGTTTCGGGGTTTTTACTCCAACCTCTTCATTGTTCCAAAAAAGGACGGATCCTTCCGCCCGGTTCTGGACCTAAAGTTGTTCAACCATCACGTGTTGGTTCGGAAGTTCTGTATGGAATCACTGCGATCCGTGATCGCAGCTGTGTCACAGGGGGACTTCCTAGCGTCCATAGATATCCGAGACGCTTACCTTCACGTGCCCATTGCATCGGCTCATCAGCGCTGGTTGAGATTTGCAGTGGGGGAAGAACACTTCCAATTTGTGGCGCTGCCGTTCGGGTTGGCCTCGGCACCGCGGGTGTTCACAAAAGTGATGGCCTCCATGATGGCTCTCTTGCACGTGCAGGGGCATGCCGTAATACCCTATCTGGACGACCTGCTGGTCAGGGCGCCATCAGAACACCTTTGTCGGCAAAGCCTGGAGGTAACAATGAAGTCTCTGGAACAGTTCGGGTGGATTCTCAATATCCAAAAGTCGACCCTGGTTCCAACCCAGTCACTGACATATCTGGGCATGGACTTCCACACGGACTCAGCCCTGGTGTCTCTGCCGCGAGTCAAACAGATGGCGATACAATCAGGAGTGCAAGCAGTCCTCCTGTCACCACAATCATCCCTACGGGTATTGATGAAGTTGGTGGGCCGCATGGTAGCTGCGATAGAGGCGGTGCCTTTTGCGCAGTTTCGCCTCCGTCCTCTCCAGCTGGAGATTCTTCGCAGATGGGACAAGAGGACGATTTCTCTGAATCGGCTGGTGACACTTTCCCAACCGACCAGGGATTCCCTGCAGTGGTGGCTCCAGCCACGTCATTTGTCACGGGGCCGGTCCTTCCTCAAACCGTCATGGTCAGTGGTGACCACCGACGCCAGTCTGACGGGCTGGGGTGCGGTGTTCCTACACCACAGGGCTCAAGGCCTCTGGACTCAGTCGGAGTCGGAGTTGCAGATCAACGTGCTGGAGATCAGGGCGGTCTATCTGGCGCTCCTGGCGTTTCAGAAGTTCCTGTCAGGACAGCCCATTCGGGTTCAGTCCGACAACGCGACGGCCGTCGCCTATATAAACCATCAGGGAGGGACCAGAAGTGCTCAGGCCCTCACCGAAGTCCACCGCATTCTATCCTGGGTGGAGGACAACGACTGCCTGATCTCCGCAGTTCACATCCCAGGGGTCGAGAACTGGGAGGCCGACTACCTGAGCCGGCAGGGGATGGACGCCGGAGAATGGTCCCTTCATCCAGAAGTCTTTCGGGACATCTGCAGCAGATGGGGCACTCCGGACGTGGATCTGATGGCCTCGCGGCTGAATCATCAGGTGCCGCAATACATGGCGAGATCATGGGATCCTCAGTCTCTGGGGGCAGATGCCCTGATCCTGAGCTGGTCCAGATTCCATCTTCCATATGTGTTCCCGCCTCTAGCTCTGATTCCCAGGGTTCTGTGGAAGCTCAGGTCGGAGTGCAGGGTAGCCATTCTAGTGGCTCCAGATTGGCCCAGGAGGTCCTGGTATCCGGACCTGTGGCAACTGTCAGGCGGACACAGGTGGGCTCTTCCAGAACGCGCAGATCTGCTCGCGCAAGGCCCATTCTTCCACCTCAATTCCAGGGCCCTCAGATTGACTGCATGGCTCTTGAGGCCTGGCTGCTGACGTCCAGGGGCTTCTCTCCTACGGTTGTTGCCACGATGACTCGGGCTAGAAGCCTGTTTCCAGGAAGATGTACCACAGAACGTGGAAGATTTTCTTCACCTGGTGTGCCTCGGGTGGTCGGTCCCCGTGGCCCTTGTCCATTCCGACATTGTTGGCTTTTCTTCAGTCGGGGTTGGAATTGGGGTTTTTCTGATCATCATAATGGGAGACCCAGACAATGGGGTTTAGGGCACTGCCCTCCGGAGGCCACACTAGGTACTACAAGATCTGTAGACACCGCCCCCTCCGCTTATAAACCCCTACCGCAGGGAATATCCTCAGTTTTAAACTTAGTGTGCTCGGAGGTGTCACACGCTTTGCTTGCACTTCATTGCATTCTCACAGCTTACGTGATGGCGTATGAAGACAAGGTAAAAGAAGGTCCCAGTCAGGGATCTCCGGCAGTCTCCCTGTTAACCCTCGGGGAACACGCAGGTCGAGGTACCGGAGGGCCTAGTGCCTGGGCACACTGTGTCTCCCGGTACGCTGCCGTACTCCTTCCCATCCCCCCTGGGGGCTCTGGGAAGTGGGAGATAGGAGCCTTGCACAGCTCCGCTCTGTCCGAGGCCTCCCTAAATGGTGCTTACAGACCGGACTAGAGCCAGCCCAGTCCGAGGCCTCCCTATAATGGTGCTTACAGACCGGACTGGTGCTGAATCCCCCGTCCGAGGCCTCCCATGTTATGGTGCTTACAGACCGGACCGGCACTGAGATACTTCGGTGTCTCCGGTGTGCCTGGGGGCAGTGTCTGGCACTAGTGTGTTCATGACACTCAGACCGCGCGTTGCCTTCGGGTCCGCGGTTCTGGCGGTGACCCTGTGCTGGGGTCACCCTGGCTGACCGCCCTGTGTGTCACAGGGGCTGCGGCTGTGGGCTTCAGACTTTTGTCTGTAAGCCTGGGTATTTATGTTTAATACCTCCCGCGCTGCGGGCTCCGGCGCTTACATTATTGTAATGGTGGCCGGGAGAGTGTGAGCGGCCCATGTGACCTGGATGGGCGTGTGTGTGTGCTTCCCGCGTGTTTCGGCCCTGCCTTCTGTTTCTACAGCGGCGGCCATCGTTTCCCCTCACTTTCCTACTGGGATCGTTGGAGACTGCTCTGCTGCACTCCAGGGGAGACCAGGTCTTCTTACCTCGCGGAGGCCACACACACACACCGCTCCCTTCACCACCGCTGTGCAGCGGTCGGTAAGCCACCGGTTTCCGGTGAATTTTCTCCTGTTTGATATTCCCCTACCGTGGGTATGTCCTCAGGGAAGAAAGGCGCTGCTAAGGCGGCCAGTACCACCCCTGTCTGCGCTACATGCACAGGAACACTGGTGGATGGGTCCTGCAATAATTGCGGACGTCCAGACGCCCGGGCTGTTTCTGCTGAGTCAGCAGCTCCGGTGCTATACCCTGAGGTTCAGGTGATCCCAGGGCCATGGGAAAAACAAAGCGAGTTTAATGCTTCTATGTTGTCCCAATTATCCTCCATGTCGCAATCCCTGGAGGCACTAACAAGGAGACTGGATGCTCCAGCTACTCCTTCAAACTACCCCCGGGTGTCTCCATCTTCCATGAGACCCCTTAAGCGAGCTCGCCGGGAGGATTCACCCGAGCTCCAGATCCTCTCTGAGGAGGAGCGTCACTCTGACGGTGACGAGGATGATGGGGGTTAAACTCTCGGGTCGGTATCTGAACCAGCTGAATGGGTGGAGGATCTGGTGTCCTCCATCAACGAGACTTTACGCCTCGGACTACCCCCTCAGGAGACAGCCGTTCACCCGAAGGAGGTCTATCAGTGGTTACGACCCGAAGCTAGACCATGTGGTTCCTTTTTGGATCACACTAATTTTGAAAGGGTGGTTAGAGCTCCCAGGGTACACCCTGGACGGCGTTATGTCTGCAAATCCAAGGACAACCGTTTTCCCTTTCCTCAGGAGGTGCTTCAGGAGTGGTCGCAGTCCCCAAAAGTGGACGCTTCCATGACCAGGATTGCTGCACGCTCCCTTTTCTCTGCCTCTGATAGCTCCTCACTGAAGGATGCGACAGACAGACAGGTCGAACAACTCGCCAAGTCGTCTTATGAGGCTGTGGGGTCGTCATTTGCCCCGGGTTTTGCTGCGGTCTGGACTCTGCAGGCGATCACATCCTGTCTGGATGGTATTGCTGACCGAGCAGGTGTCAACTCTGAAGTCCTGGCGCTTACAGAGAGGGCAAAAGCCTATGCGGATTACGCTAGGACGGCGTCTCTGGAGACTGCCGCTCGCTCAGCTGTGGCTTCGGCCAATGCGATAGCGATCCGCAGATTGTTGTGGCTACGTCTATGGGACTCAGATGCCACGTCAAAGAAGATTCTGCAGAATCTTCCCTTCTCTGGTGACAGGCTGTTTGGTGCCGAGCTGGACAAGTTGATCAAAGACTCTTCGGAGTCCAAGATTCCACAGAACAGACCTAAGCCTAGGTATACTGTGAAGAGGAACCCTAAACAGTGGTCCTTTCGTCCCAGCTCACAGCCGGCATCCTCCTCCGCTCGCGCGGACCGTGGGACTAAGACTTCTCAGCAGTGGCGTCCCAAGAGTCGCCAGAAGAAGTCGGCAGGTACAACAGCTGCCGCCCCCAAAGCCACTTCCGCATGACTCGCTCTCTCGTCCTGCCTCCCCACAGGTTGGGGTCGCCTGTCTCTATTTCAAGACGAATGGCGACTCCACATCCAAGATCAGTGGGTCCGAGACGTAGTCTCAAGAGGATACAGGATAGAGCTGTCATCACAACCCTCACACCGATTCCATCGGTCTGTTCCATCTCCAGAAAAGGCTCAGGCTTTTTATCTGGTGTTGGAGGGACTCCGCAGAGACGGAGTGGTGGTCCCAGTGCCCACTGGGGAGAGGTTCAGGGGTTTTTACTCCAACCTCTTTATCGTCCCGAAGAAGGACGGCTCCTTCCGCCCGGTTCTGGACCTTAAGCTGTTCAACCGCCATGTGTTGGTTCGGAAGTTCCGCATGGAATCCCTGCGCTCCGTGATCGCGGCTGTGTCGCAGGGCGACTTCCTAGCGTCCATAGACATCCGCGACGCTTACCTTCACGTGCCCATTGCACCTTCTCATCAACGATGGTTGAGATTCGCGGTGGGGAGGAGCACTTCCAATTCGTGGCGCTGCCTTTCGGGTTGGCCTCGGCCCCCCGGGTGTTCACGAAAGTGATGGCATCAATGATGGCCTTACTGCATGCGCAGGGACACGCCGTTATCCCTTATTTAGACGACCTGCTGGTCAGAGCGCCATCGGAACACCTGTGTCAGCGGAGCCTGCAGGCAACCATGCAGTCTCTAGAGCAGTTCGGGTGGCTTCTCAACATCCAGAAATCCACCCTGGTTCCAACCCAGTCACTGACGTATCTGGCATGGACTTCCATACGAACTCTGCTCTAGTGTCCCTACCACGAGCCAAACAACTGGCCATCCAGTCAGGAGTGCAAGATCTCCTCAGATCACCTCATTCATCCCTGCGGGTATTGATGAAGCTGGTGGGACGCATGGTGGCAGCAATAGAGGCGGTGCCATTCGCACAGTTTCGCCTCCGTCCTCTGCAACTGGAAATCCTCCAGAGGTGGGACAAGAGGACGTCCTCTCTGAATCAGCTGGTGGCCCTCTCCCAGCCGACCAGGGATGCTCTACAGTGGTGGCTTCAGCCGAATCACTTGTCAAAGGGACGATCCTTCCTGAAGCCATCGTGGTTAGTGGTGACCACCGACGCCAGTCTGAGGGGCTGGGGAGCGGTGTTCTTACACCACAGAGCTCAAGGTCTCTGGACACGTTCAGAGACGACGTTGCAGATCAACGTACTGGAGCTCAGGGCGGTCTATCTGGCTCTCCTGGCCTTTCGAGTGTTCCTATCCGGACAACCGATTCGGGTTCAGTCCGACAATGCGACGACTGTCGCCTATATAAATCACCAAGGAGGAACCAGGAGTGCACAGGCTCTGGCGGAAGTCCACCGCATTCTATCATGGGTGGAAGCCAACAACTGCTTGATTTCCGCAGTCTACATCCCAGGTGTCGAGAATTGGGAAGCAGATTACCTGAGCCGACAGGGGATGGACGCCGGAGAATGGTCTCTCCATCCGGACGTCTTCCGGGACATCTGCATCAGATGGGGGACCCCGGATGTGGATCTGATGGCCTCCCGGCTGAATCATCAGGTGCCACAATACATGGCGAGATCGTGGGACCCTCAATCTCTGGGGGCAGATGCTCTAGTCCTGAGTTGGTCAGATTTTCGCCTGCCATATGTTTTCCCGCCTCTGGCACTGATGCCCAAGGTCCTGTGGAAAATCAAAACAGAATGTCACACAGCCATTCTAGTGGCTCCGGATTGGCCGAGGAGGTCCTGGTATCCGGATCTGTGGCAACTGTCCGGCGGACACCGGTGGGCTCTTCCAGACCGCGCAGATCTTCTCGCGCAGGGCCCCTTCTTCCGCCCCAATTCCAGGGCCCTCAGATTGACTGCATGGCTCTTGAGGCCTGGCTCTTAACATCCAGGGGTTTCTCTCCTGCGGTGGTTTCCACCATGAACCGAGCTAGACGGCCCACGTCACGGAAGATTTACCACAGAACGTGGAAAGTCTTTTTCGCCTGGTGCTCCTCTGGGGGACATGCACCTTGGCCTTTGTCGATCCCGACCCTGTTGGCTTTTTTGCAGTCAGGTTTGGAGTTGGGCCTTTCCCTCAGTTCTCTGAAGGGTCAGGTATCAGCGCTGTCTGTATTGTTCGACAGGCGCTTGGCGCTCCTCCCAAAGGTTCGTCAATTCCTCCAAGGGGTATCTCATGTGGTTCCGCCGTATAGGCGACCTCTGGACCCTTGGGATCTCAACATGGTCTTGGCGGCTTTACAGAAACCACCTTTTGAACCATTGAGAGAATCTCTCTTATTTGTCACAGAAAGTGGTCTTTCTGGTGGCGATTACGTCCCTGAGACGGGTCTCTGAACTGGCGGCACTGTCGTGCAGGTCACCCTTTCTGGTGGTTCACCAAGACCAGGTGGTGTTGCGCCCGCGGGCGGAATTTTTACCAAAAGTGGTTTCCACTTTTCATTTGAACCAGGAGATTGTTCTCCCATCATTTTGTCCCGCTCCTGTTCATCAGGTTGAGCGCGACCTCCACACTCTGGACCTCGTACGGGCTGTACGCATTTGTGTCCAGAACTGCCTCCTTCCGGAGTTTGGACTCCTTGTTCGTACTGACGGCGGGTCGCTGTAAGGGGTCAGCGGCGTCAAAATCAACCTTGGCCAGATGGATCAAGGCACCCATTCAAGAGGCTTACCGTTCTTCTGGTTTGCCTCTTCCGGTAGGCTTGAAGGCACACTCTACCAGAGCTGTCGGTGCTTCCTGGGCTTTGCGACATCGCGCCTCAGCTCTACAGGTGTGTCAGGCGGCCACTTGGTCCAGTCTGCACACATTCTCTAAGCACTATATGGTGCATGCCCATGCCTCTGCGGATGCAAATTTGGGCAGGCGGGTCCTCCAGGCGGCGGTTGCCCACCTTTGAGGGGGACCGTGTATGCAAACGTCTGTTGAGGAACTTTTTTTCCCGCCCTGGGTATTGCTTTAGGACATCCCCATTGTCTGGGTCTCCCATTATGATGATCAGAAAAAAGAGAATTTTGTTTACGTACCGTAAATTCTTTTTTCTTGAATCATCAATGGGAGACCCAGCACCCACCCAGTGTTCCGTTTTATGTTACGGTTGATCTGTCTCCTGTTGGGACAGTTTATCCGGGTTGTTGAGCCGTCTGTTCACGGTGTCTTCCCCGAGATTTTCGGGTGTGGTTTTTTCTGTTGTCTCCTCGCAGCTTATGGACCAAACTGAGGATATTCCCTGCGGTAGGGGTTTATAAGCGGAGGGGGCGGTGTCTACAGATCTTGTAGTACCTAGTGTGGCCTCCGGAGGGCAGTGCCCTAAACCCCATTGTCTGGGTCTCCCATTGATGATTCAAGAAAAAAGAATTTACGGTACGTAAACAAAATTCTCTTTATCCCTAGGCTCTTTGAAGGGTCAAGTGTCAGCTCTTTCAGTGCTGTTTGACAAGCGCTTGGCGCTCCTTCCCAAGGTCCGTCAGTTTCTCCAGGGAGTCTCTCGGGTGGTCCCGCCCTACAGGCGACCACTGGACCCTTGGGACCTTAACATGGTCCTGGCGGCACTGCAGAAACCGCCGTTTGAGCCGCTGAGAGACATTTCTCTGTCTCGTCTGTCCCAGAAGGTGGTCTTTCTGGTGGCGATTACATCTCTGAGAAGGGTCTCAGAATTGGCTGCCCTATCGTGCAAGTCGCCCTTTCTGGTGGTTCACCAAGACAAGGTGGTGTTACGCCCGCGGCCAGAATTCTTGCCAAAGGTGGTTTCCACTTTTCACTTGAACCAGGAGATTGTTCTCCCATCATTTTGCCCCGCTCCCGTTCATCAGGTCGAGCGCGATCTCCATACTCTGGATCTCGTGAGGGCTGTACGCATTTATGTGTCCAGGACTGCCTCCTTCCGGAGTTCGGATTCATTATTTGTCCTGACGACAGGTCTCTGTAAGGGGTCCGCGGCATCGAAGTCAACCTTGGCCAGATGGATCAAGGCTCCCATTCAGGAGGCCTACCGGTCTTCTGGTTTGCCTCTCTCCCGGTGGGATTGAAAGCTCACTCTACCAGAGCTGTCGGTGCCTCCTGGGCTTTGCGACATCGAGCTTCTGCTCTACAGGTGTGTCAGGCAGCCACCTGGTCCAGCCTGCACACTTTCTCTAAGCACTATATGGTGCATGCCCATGCCTCTGCGGATGCAAGTTTGGGCAGGCGGGTCCTCCAGGCGGCGGTTGCCCACCTTTGAGGGGGACCATGTGTTATCCGTCTTTGAGGAACTCTTCCCGCCCTGGGGTATTGCTTTAGGACATCCCCATTGTCTTGGTCTCCCATTATGATGACCAGAAAAAAGAGAATTTTGTTTACGTACCGTAAATTCTTTTTTCTTTAATCATCAATGGGAGACCCAGCACCCACCCAGTTGTTCCGTTGCATATTCTGCAGTTGATCTGTTCCCTGTTGGGACAGTGTTATCCGGGTTGTTGAACCGTTTGTACATGGTTTCTTCCCGACGTTTCGGGTGTGGTTTATTTGTCTCCTCGCAGCTTATGGACCAAACTGAGGATGTTCCCTGCGGTAGGGGTTTATAAGCGGAGGGGGCGGTGTCTACAAACTTGTAGTACCTAGTGTGACCTCCGGAGGGCAGTGCCCTAAACCCCATTGTCTGGGTCTCCCATTGATGATTAAAGAAAAAAGAATTTACGGTACGTAAACAAAATTCTCTTTTTCTCCCCCAGGTAAAATAAAAGCATGCACTCACCCCCTGTGCTGGTGTGGTTCATGGTTCCCAGGGCTCATGTGCCATTTTGATGTCATGCGAACCACATGTCCAACCACTGCCAACTTCTGTTGCCACGCCTTTGGACCAAATGACTTAACAGGAACATTGAGTGCTCACTTCTGTTAAACTCATTTTGGTCTGAAGACTGGAAGACAGACCAGCGGCGATTGGACGGGGGAAGTCATGTAATGTCCCGTGAGCGCTAGAATCAAAAATTGGCAGCTCAGTGGTTAGCACCGCAGTCTTCCAGCGCTGGGTCCTGATTGCAGTTTTCACAAAAGACGACATCTGCAAGGAGTTTGTACGCTCTCCCTGTGTTTGCATGGGCTTCCTTCAACACTCCAGTAGATTGAGGCCCAATGGGAAAAGTGTTCATAATGGAAGTAAAGCGCTGTGGAACTAATGGCGCTAGAAGTGAATAAAAAGTATATTACTGACGCCGCTGGAATGGTGCCATCACGGCAGGTGAGTACATGCTTTTATTTTAACTGGGGAAAACATGGAATCAAAAGGGGTTGTCCTAGTTGTAGAGAAACCTTTTCATATTTCACGTCTTGCAATCCAGCAGGAAATAGTTGAGTCTCAGCTGTCAAAGTGGGGGGACCCTGGGGAGAAGGTGGGCAGTTTATCATAGGTTGGTGTTTGTTTTTTTGTTTGCCATATACATAGAGATTAGTGATTTGTGTTGAATAAAAGCATCAGCAATACAGGCATCTCTAAGATGTAGCAGAGGTGGTGAGCCTTACTAGATCTGTCAATAAAGTAGGTGGTAAAAGTAAGAATCATTATAAAATAGAGACACACACACACACACACACACACACACACACTATGCATTGTATTTGACATGCATTGCATAAAATTAATGATCTGAATAATTGCAAAATCGCTCCTCCACTACCCCCTCCCAAACATCTGTTTTAACCTTCCTAGCGGTATTCCCGAGCCTGACTCGGGGTTAACATTCACTACCAGAAGCGGTAACCCCGAGTCAAGCTCGGGCTTACCCGCGGTCGTGGCAGATGCGGTGAAAAAACCGCATCTGCCGCGATTGCCGCATAGTCGCCGCACTTGCGGTAATCGGCATAGTAAGTATAGGGGGACTTGCGGCAGGTGCGGCCGCGAAAAAAAAACCGCGGCTGACCGCGTTTTTTTTTCGCAGCCGCACCTGCCGCAAGTGCAAAACCGCACTTGCCGCACCTGCCGCAAGTCCCGCTATACTTACTATGGCGATTACCGCAAGTGCAGCGGCTATGCAGCAATCCCGGCAGATGCACTTTTTTTCACGGCCGCACCTGCCGCCAGTGCTGAAACCGCACTTGCCGCACCCTTACCGCAAGCCCCATAGACATTGCATGGGGCTTGCCGCAGGTGTCGCGGTTATGCGGTAATCGCGGCAGATTGGTTTTTTTTTCACCGCATCTGCCGCAATTTAAAAAAAGCACTAGTGTGAAAGTACCCTTAGTACAAAATTCCAGACATAATCATACCACCAGGTATAAGATTATTGATTATTGAATAAAATTATATTATTTATTTAATTATAATTCATGATTTTATGTTTCAAACTTTATCACATCTGAGAGGTCTACTAGAGTCTTTGAGTCTTTGATCAGGTAATTACTAAGAATTGCAGGCCGACAGTACATAACACCAAATTTCCATGCAAAAAAATGGTACCGCTTTTAGCACAAAATTCCTGACATAATCATACCGCCAGGGAGGTTAAAAGGTGGATAAAAAAAATGCTTTCTGTAGCAAGATTAAGGCGAGATTGCTTACTGGACGGGTTCACTACCTGTTGCATTTTTATTCCATTAGAGTAAAATTGTCTATTTGATTTTTCATAAATACGTTTAAATAATTTAGGTTCCACTTTGAATGACAAGGATGATGACACCCTACCCGCAGAGACGGGCCAGAACCATCCATTTTTCCGCCGCTCAGACTCCATGACGTTCCTTGGTTGCATTCCACCAAATCCTTTCGAGGTTCCTCTTGCTGAAGCGATTCCCCTGGCCGACCAGCCGCATCTCCTACAGGTAATGAATGGCTTCATTAAATCTTGAACAATTTGTTCTTCAGCGATTTGTGCAGGGTATCATCATAACACCTGATATTCAGTCTTTGGTACCAGAATACAATGAACCAAACTGATCTAAAGTCTGATGCAGGAAAACTTACACAATTGTCCTGTCTCGTGCTTCATCCACTTTCGCCGTCAAGGTGCCCTCCTATCATGCGCAGTGGCAGCCGTATTTGCACACCAAAGTGATGGGTGTGCAAAATATGGCGCCTGCTAGGTGTAATGGCCCCTCGCACACTACAGTCAGGGGTGCCACCAACAACCAGGCCAGATGCAAACCCGAAACAGATGCCTGGAACCGCTGAACGCAACCCGCTACCACACCGACACAGAAGTTACGCCTGACCCTGGCTTCGCCTGTGCACGTGACTGATTACATGACCCTGACATCACAAGTCCTGTACGGTCCTGCTTCCCAGCTGTGACAGGGTGCGGGCAGCACAAGGGGGTGCACAGGGAGGCAAACAAAGACCGCAGAGGGGCCATCTCACTGCCTGAGTAGGTTTGCATGCATATAGCCAGCGCACATATGCCATTACTCAGGTGGCTGCCGTCTTTGGACACCTGGGTATGGGTAGATGGCGACAGGACCTGGTGCGCAAATGTGCACTTGCGCTACTGCCATCTTAAGACACCACAGGGGCAGAGCGCACAGGGGGAGAGAGCGGATGAGGAGATCACATGAGATACTGCTCAAAAGAGATGGCACATGGAGAGGCAGTCTCCGTGCCATAGAGCCCACCTGCATCGAGACGTTACCACCCTCTTGATGCGATGGCATTGGGCCCACATCTAGTACAAGAATAATCAGTAAACCAGTGTAGAAACTATCCCGTGTCGCATCTGTTTGTGAATATGACCTTCTGCAGTCGTTTTTCATGTTAAGTCTTGTTGCTTTGGTTTATACTGCACTTTTGTCTACTTTGATGCATCATCCACATACATCATAACGCCATTTACTTGTCACAATGGATTTATAAACACGTAATCGTGAATATCCCAGGATTAATACCTGTTTCCGTTTGTAGCCGAATGCTCGGAAAGAAGACCTGTTTGGCCGTCCAAGTCAGGGTCTATATTCATCTTCTGCTAATAGTGGAAAATGCCTAATAGAAGTGACTGTAGACAGAAACTGCCTGGAGGTGAGAGAGAAAAGACCAGTCAGTGCTGCACTTGGCTCATTCATTCTGTCTGCGTTATGTACAGTATTCTCCATATATCCTTATCTCACCATATAAAGGGGAAAACTTAATCTCCAAAATCGTAGTGTTTCTTCCCATGTTGTAGACTGTTAATTGGGTTTTACTTGCATGTTGCTGGCATATAGTTACTTACGTTGAGAAAACATCATTGCATCTAAAGAGTAGAAGATGCAGTGAATATGAATAAGGATCCTTCACTGTCAGAAAGATTTGTATTTTCCACTTTACTGCCCAAAGTAGTTGTAGATTTTATAGTGTGATTTCCTTTAGGGATTTGGCCCTGTATATAAACTTCCATGGTATCCTGTTTTCTGCAGGTTTTGCCAACGAAAATGTCCTATGCTGCTAACCTGAAAAATGTAATGAGTATGCAAAACCTTCAGAAGGAAACTATTGAAGAAAGTGTACCCGTAGAGGAAATGGACACCACAAAGCCTGGACCTTCTGCACATGATCTGGCTGCCCAGCTAAAGAGCAGCCTATTAGCAGAAATTGGACTGACTGAGAGCGAGGGTCCTCCTTTAACATCATTCAGGTAATTCACAATTGTCATGGCAAAGTATAATATGTAATGAAATATTTAAAGCTTTCCTTTGCTCCGGCGCCCTCGCTCCCCCCCCCCCCCCCCCTCCTTTGCTCCGACCCTGCTCGCCCCCCCCCTCCTTTGCTCCGGCCCTGCTGGCCCCCGCCCCCCCCCCCCCCCCCCTTTGCTCCGGCCCTGCTCGCCCCCTCCTCCCCACCCCTCCTTTGTTCTGGCCCTGCTCGCCCCCTCCTCCCCACCCCTCCCTTGTTCTGGCCCTGCTCGCCCCCTCCTCCCCACCCCTCCCTTGTTCCGGCCCTGATCGCACCCTCCCCCCCTCCATTGCTCCGGCCCTGCTCGCCCCCCCCCCCCCCCCCCCCCCCCCTCCCTCCTTTGCTCCGGCCCTGCTCGCCCCCCCCCCCCCCCCACCACCCCTCACTCCTTTGCTCTGGCCCTGCTCGCCCCCCCCCCCCCCCCCCTCTCCTTTGCTCCGGCCCTGCTGGCCCCCCCCCCCCCCTCCTTTGCTCCGGCCCTGCCGCCCCCCCCCACCTTCCCCTCCTTTGCCCGGCCCTGCTCCCCCCCCTCCTTTGCTCCGGCCCTGCTCTCCCCCCCCCCCCCCCCCCCCTTTGCTCCGGCCCTGCCCGCCCCCCCCCCCCCCACCCCCCCCTTTTGCTCCGGCCCTGCTCGCCCAACCCCCCCCCCCCCCCATCCTCCTTTGCACCGGCCCTGCTCGCCCCCCCCCCTCCTTGCACCGGCCCGCTGCCCCCCCTTCCCCCTCCTTTGCACCGGCCCTGCTCGCCCCCCCCCCCCTCCTTTGCACCGGCCCTGCTGCCCCCCCCCCCCCCCCCCTCCTTTGCACCGGCCCTGCTTCCCCCCTCCTTTGCTCCGGCCCTGCTCGCCCCCCCCACCCCCCCCCCCTTTGCTCCAGCCCTGCTCGCCCCCCCCCCCTTTGCTCCGGCCCTCCTGATTAACCAGTGTTTCTATTTTTTTTTTTTTTTTTTTTTTTAATGTAGGCCACAGTGCAGTTTTATGGGTATGGTGATATCTCATGATATGCTGTTGGGAAGATGGAGATTATCTCTTGAGCTGTTTGGCCGAGTCTTTATGGAAGATGTTCGGAGCAGAGCCTGGTTCTGTAAGTTTAAGTGGAAAGTTCAAAAATACTGCGTCTCCCCATCTCACTCCCCCCCACCACCACCAAAAAAAAGCAAACCTTCCTTCCTTGCCATGTCAATAAAATGTCAGGATCCTTATCAGTTTCTGCAGTTGGACATTGTACAGATGGCTCTAGCATAAAGCGCAGCTCAGACAATGAGATCGTCACTCACAGGGAGGAAAACCTCTGTGTATTATACACAAATGGAACCAGTCCCTTTTTTTTTTTTTTCATAATAAAAATGCGGATCCCCTTTGCTCTGTTTTGGTGAGATGCGCTGGACATTATTTTTTACTTTTTTACCATTTTCATTTTTTTGACAGATTCTGACTGAATTAGGAGGATTTGAAGTAAAAGAATCCAAGTTCAGAAGAGAAATGGAAAAGCTTAGAAATCAGCAGTCCAGGGACCTAACTTTAGAGGTATTACTAATTTCATGTGTGGGTGTTTGAGGTTTACGTATGATAAATTGATGATTTGTATTATATGGGCTGTAGGTTGACAGAGATCGAGATCTCCTCATTCAGCAAACCATGAGGCAGTTAAACAATCACTTTGGTAGAAGATGTGCCACAACGCCAATGGCTGTCCACAGAGTCAAGGTCACCTTCAAGGATGAGCCTGGAGAAGGCAGCGGAGTGGCCCGAAGTTTCTATACCGCTATTGCACAAGCATTTCTGTCTAATGAAAAGCTGCCCAGCCTAGATTGTATCCAGAATGCCAATAAAGGAACACATACAAGTAAGAACGTTGTGGTTGTAACCTTAAATGGGCAGCCCACGAGCCCATATCGTATGTAAGTGTGCATATCTATCTGAGGCTGAAGGCACACTGTGCAATGCGAGGGAAACTGGCATTGCACTCGCACCAGTCTGCCCTGCCTGATAGGGCAACACTGGTCTGAGTCTCGCGTACTAAACTCGCATTGTGAGTTGAAAGCGAGTGCTGCGACTGCACGCGACTTTCTCGTGCGTAAAGCAATAGAAGTGTATGGGTGCGAGAAAATCTCGCACCCATACACCACGCGGTGCGATACTCGCACCCGTGTTTTCATTTCCCCTCTGTGCCAGTACAGTAACCAAACATCTTGTACCGCTGTGACAGCAGCGGTACAAGATGATTACTCAAATTTAATGATTTCTGGGCTTTCTGTGGCTATTAACCACATCGGCAGCCTCTGCGCAGCATGTCTGCACAGAGGCTGCTGATGCGGCTCATAACTTGATGTTCGCGGGGTTAATAGGATGCTGGTGTGGTGGCACAATGTGTTTAGAAAGTGTCCTCCCTCTTGACATATGGTGTCATCACACCATGGGTCTGAAGGGGTTAAATCTATAAAATAGCCGCTATTTGTCAGCCTTTTTAGTAGAACTGTCAAAAGCAGCGGCAGGTCGGTACGCAATTTGCAAAACTAACAGACCCCGCATCTCCTGGTAGGAGATGCAAATTGCGTACCGAACCGACCGCTGCTATTGACAGTTCTATTAAAAAGCCGACAAATAGCGGCTATTATTTTACACAAAATGTAACCCCTTCAGACCCGTGGTGTGATGACACCATGTGTCAAGAGTGAGGACACGTTCTAAACACATGGTGCCACCACACCATGTTAACCCTGCGAATACTGGGTTATGAGCCGCATCAGCAGCCTCTGTGCAGACATGCTGCGCAGAGGCTGCTGATGTGGTTAATAGCCATAGAAAGCCCAGAAATCATTAAATTTGACTAATCTGTTTTTGAACTAATCATCTTGTACCGCTGCTGTCACAGCATATCACTTGCATCACTGTCGTGCATCAAACACGCTCCGTGTTTGATGCACGACTGTGTGCCTTCAGCCTAATTGTCTGAGTGCTGCCATGTTCTGAGAAATGCTATTGCTGGGGGAAGACTGATCAGTAATTTATTAAAATTCTCAATCTGTATTCAGTGAAGACTTTCCAATCACTGGATAAGGGAAGGCAGATGGTACTTGAGTCTAAGGCTGGCTTCACACCACGGCTTTTGTCTATCTGGGTGGATCCTGTTTATTGCTGGACCACCCGGACAGAAACTGACAGGACTGGGTGTGCAGAAAATTGTGGCCAAATATGGATACGGGATCCTGTTTATTTGCAGGATTTGTTTTCTGCTGAAGTCTGCTCTGTCGCTGTCTTGGTGCTGAATTCACAGCCTGTGCATGAAAAACCGCTGTCCATGGTGCTGAAGTTACAACAGGATTTCTGAGCATGCGCTGTTCAAAAAATTGGATCCCAGAAACGATACACTCCCATGTTATAGGCGGCATATCGCTCTGGATCGGGACTGGTTTTTTTTCCGCTAGTGTCTCCAATTTTGTGCACTGTGAAAAACCGGACAAAACTTGGTCAGGTGCAGAAAACAATCGGATGGCCAAATATGACCGATCCGGCACATACGGACACATGGGAGGCAAATCCAGATCCGGTTCTGTCAGGTTCAAACCAGACAGAGCCTAATGTACAAAACCGTGGTGTGAAGCTAGCCTTAGTTGATGGAAGAGGAGGAGGCGAAGCTCTGCCTCTCAGTCCTCTCTCTGCATATGGCTTCTCTCTCTGCCACTTCTCTCTGCTTCTCTCTCCCCTTCTCTGCTGCCTTTTCCTCCTTCATCACCCTCCCCCATTCTGCTTCTGGCCCCACCCCTCTGCCTTACTCCTCCCCCATTCTCTGCTTCTGTCCCCACCCCCTATCTACCCATGACTCTTCCTCACCCCCCCCTCCCTCCCTCCGTTCTGCTTCTGGCCCTGCCCACCCTCTGCCTCTTACTCCTTCCCATTCTGCTTCTGGCCCCACCCCCTCTGCCTCTTAATCCTCCTCCCATTCTCTGCATCTGGCCCCACCCCCCTCTGCCCCTACTCCTCCCCCTTTCTCTGCTTCTGACCCCACCCCCCCTGCCCCTACTCCTCCCCCTTTCTCTGCTTCTGACCCCACCCCCCCTGCCCCTACTCCTCCCCTTTCTCTGCTTCTGACCCCACCCCCCCTGCCCCTACTCCTCCCCCTTTCTCTGCTTCTGACCCCACCTCCCTCTCTGCCTCCACTCTTCTAGCTCTTCTTCACTGGATACATATTTTTGCCTCAGTCATTATCAATATTTTCAATTCTGGCAGAGAATTATGTGACATGTTTTCAATGTCTATTTTCATGTGTAATATTGATTTACGGGGAAAATCAAGAAACCAGTGGTTATGCTTTAAGAGAAATGGATAAATTGATCTATTATATTCTGTGGATCACAATGGTGAAACAGGCCAAATACTGCCCCATCTGAGCACAATGCTGTATACACTAAGCCCCCCCCTCCCCCAGTTGGTGTCTTCCACAGAGCAGATTCTCACCATACTTGCACTCACTTTTGTAGAATGATCCTGCGTCCCTGTACAGGCCCCGTTACACGGCACGACATTGTAACCATGTCTGCAGCGATCTTGGGGGCGCGCGGTTGTTTTTGACATTTGATCATGGTTGGTGAGATGTCGCACGTCTAGATATTGTGGACGACGCACCAACGATGTCGTGAGCAGGAATCGTTCGCAAACCCCGCAAACTATCCCTGCTCATTGCTGTGAAGGGGCGAAGTCGTCCACGACATGGTTATCGCGGTGTCACACAGAACGATACAGCAGGTTGCTGGAGTTGAGATTGTCAGGTTTTACAACATGTTAGTAAACCTGTCAACTCCGATCCAACGATTTATCGTTGCAGCTTGCCAGTCATACGCAACGAGGTCGCAACGACGTTGCTTGTACGCTCCCAAACCCGTGGCGTATCAGCGATGCCATTGACTGTCGTGCCGTGTAACGGGGCCTTAATGCGGAGATCATCTCCTTTTCCCCTGACCTGCATATTAGGTATAATATATAACTTCTGTATAACTTCATCCTCTGTGAATTTGTCTGGTTTTCTCACTACAGACAGGTCCTCTATAAGTCATGTATTCATCACTGCATTATCAGCAATTCTTAATTCTTGTCCCGTTTATAAATTTGTTTTTTGTTTTTTTTTTCTCTTTTTTTTTTTTTTTTTTTTTTTTTTTCTCGTACAGACTTTAAAAAGTTGTCACTTCTTGCGTTTTTTGAAGGTTTAATGCAGAGACTAAGAAATCGAGGTGAGAGAGATCGAGAAAGGGAAAGAGACATGAGGAGGAGCAGCGGGATACGAGCCGGCTCTCGTCGGGATAGAGACAGGTACCAGCTGCTGTTATTCCTGGGCTCTTATACTATTGCCACTTGTTTTTTTTGAGTAACACACTTTTTATTATTTTAGGGATTTTAGAAGACAGTTGTCTATAGATACCAGGCCGTTCAGACCGGCCTCTGAAGGGAATCCCAGCGATGACCCCGACCCTTTGCCTGCTCATAGACAGGCCCTTGGGGAGAGGCTGTATCCAAGGGTACAAGCTATGCAGCCGGTAAGGATGGTTCAGCTAAAAGCAACTTTGCCTCTTCTACTTTATTGTAATAAAAATATGACTGTTGTTTCTCTTTAGGCCTTTGCAAGCAAAATTACCGGTATGCTGCTAGAATTGTCTCCTGCGCAGCTACTACTGCTGCTGGCCAGCGAGGACTCTCTGCGAGCCCGGGTGGACGAGGCCATGGAGCTCATCATTGCACATGGAAGGTACAGACCACCAATCTGCTGGTATACTGGAGAACCGGAAGCGCCACGGCTCCAGCCGCAGTGTGGTCGACATACAGGTTCTCTTTAACTTCACTTGCCAATATTTAATTCTCTAGGGAAAATGGAGCGGACAGTATTCTTGACCTCGGCTTGCTAGATTCATCTGAAAAGGTGCAGGAGAACCGGAAGCGCCACGGCTCCAGCCGCAGTGTGGTTGACATGGAGTTAACGGACACCGATGATGGAGATGATAATGCACCATTATTTTATCAACCTGGTAAAAGAGGTTTCTATAGCCCCAGGCCTGGCAAAAACACAGAAGCACGACTAAACTGTTTCCGGAATATTGGCAGGTAATGGCGGCTCATGAGTGTTGTCCTCTGAGCACAGCTCTATAATTCAAGCAGTTAACAATCGCTCTGTCCTCTTCCAGGATCCTCGGCCTGTGTCTGCTGCAGAATGAATTGTGTCCGATCACATTAAGCAGACAGGTTATCAAGGTTCTTTTGGGTCGAAAAGTAAGTTTATTATCCTTTTAGGTAAAGCAAACTTTTTTTTTTTTTTCTGTTTAAAATTGTTTTAAAAATGTTAATTTAAATTTCTCACTGATCGTATAGGAGTTGGAGCTTTCTGACTTTTACTTTTCCAATTTCTCCAGTAATATCCTGTACTGCCTCTAGTGGTGGCTGCAGGCAAGCACAATTTATGCTTGAACTGGCTATGTGACATGAATTGGGTTGTTATAAACACGTCCAGTCCCCTATAGAGTTTTCTTCTTTATCATATTCTCCAGCACTTCATCACATTTTCATCATCACTGTCCCCATTGGGGTTCACAATCTACATTCCCCTATCCATATCTCTTATGTTCTCATGTTTGCATGGGTTTCCTCACACTCCAAATTCCTTGCTGATGGTGGAACACAAACCCAGGACACCAGCGCTGCAAGACAGCAGAGCTAACCACTGAGCCACCTGGCTAATTTTATCAGACTAATAACTCTGTCTTGCTCCGTGTGCTTTGACTCTGGTACCTGCAGGCAGAAGAGACCCGTCATGCACAAATCTATTTAATAGTCTGTTACCTGCTGCAGATTTCACACTATACAACACCATGAAAATCCATAGAAAGACTTGATGACATGAACGTCAGATTCTGAAATTGCAGCATGTGAAGGTTGAAGTTTCACTTGTCCAATCTCATCCCAGTGGCTGCTACTATATCACATTGTGGATTATCTGCACTGCAAATTTGAATCAACTTTGCCCTGTGGACCCTTACCCTTTGGTTTCCCATTCCGACCCTTAAGGCCCTGTTACACAACTATGTCCTAGCGACCCGACCAACTGGGCTGGGATGTCGTTATCTGATCGCTGGTAAGCTGTCAAAAAGGCAGACTCACCAGTGAGAACACTGATAATCAGAGTAAACATCAGGTAACTAAGCGCAGTGCTGCACTTAGTTACCCGATGTTTTCCCTGGTTACCAGCCTCCCAGCGTGTACTGTGTGGTGCTGGGAGGTCGTTGATCGTTGGGCTCCTGCTGTCTCACACGCCGATGCTGGCCACCCAGCGGGAGACAAACTATAAAAAAAAAATGGTCTCGGATATTTATCAACGATTAACGACCACATCGTTGGTCATTGGTAAATGTCACGTGCAACAATGCCGTTTCAACGTTGCTGCAACGTCACAAAACCGATTACGTTGCAACTATATCGTTGCATGTAACTGGGCCTTAAAGCGAACCTGTCACCCCCTCCAGGCATCTAAAGATAACATAGCCACCTTCTACAGCACTAAGGCTGCAGTCTCAGAAGGTGTCTATAGCATTTATGCTCCCTTGATTCACTGAAATAAAGACTTTTATAAAATCTGTTTCAAACCAGATCCAAGACCGGGAGGCGGGTTTTCAAGTGTCTGTCTCCCTCCTCTGTGGTGTCAGTCATCCCTCTCTGCTCTGTGTGCCGCCTCCAGGGCCACCTCCCTGCATTACAGAGCTTTGTCAGCTCTGCTACAACATAGAGCTGCTGGTATAGGAGACCCCACAGTAGTAAATCTAGCAGGAGGATCGTGAGCAGAACAGCAGACAAAGCACTGCCTGCTACGTAGCAGCCCTTGAGCTGAGCAGTTTTCACTTTGTTTCTTGTACCCAGCAGCATTGCTCCGTCCTCAGCCCCTGATCTAAAGCACAAACTCAACTCTGCTGCACTGCTGACAGCTCAGCTCAAGGCTGCTATGTAGCAGGCAGTGCTTTGTCTGCTCAGGATCCTCCTGCAAGATTTACTACTGTGGGGTCTCCTATAACAGCAGCTCTATGTTGTAGCAGAGCTGACAAAGCTCTGTAATGCAGGGAGGTGGCCCTGGAGGAGGTGCACAGAGAGCAGAGAGGGATGACTGACACCACAGAGGAAGGAGATAGACGCTTGAAAACCCGCCTCCCGGTCTTGGGTCTGGTTTGAAACAGATTTTATATAAGTCTTTATTTCAGTGAATCAAGGAGCTAATGCTATAAAACCTTGTCAGAATGCAGCCTTAGTCTCAGAAGTGGCTAGTACTTAGATGCCTGGAGGGTGACGTTCGCTTAGTGTCTTAAGTGCCTCAGCTTGCGAGCATCTCAGTTTGAGTGCATCTGCAAGCATCTGCATGCAGACGGGCTCTATGTTATAATGGACGCATGGCGTTGCATGTTGAGACCGTGCGCTCTCATCCGCCATTATATCTGTGGCAGGCAGATGCCTGGCAATCACATCTCGCCCGCACCACGACGAACATCTCGCGTCCTGGTGCGGACGAGAGTGTGTGATCTGTACGCAGGCATCCGCCTGCGCACAGATCACTAATGGCGGGCAATGAGAGCGCACGGCGGTCTGCAAGCATCTGCAGACGCCGTGCGCTCCATTATAAACATAGGGGCCGCGGTCTGCTTTGCAGATGCATCTGCAAAACGCTGCAGGAGTGATCTGCTCCCGGTTTGCTACTCTGCCAGGGTTGGTGTGCTCCTGATTATTAACAGTTCACACCAGCTGATGGTCGTGCCACTGGTACCAACTCTGCTCTTAGATGGCAGCAGATGAGTGCAGTGGCACGGAGGCAGGTCTGATCTAGCAAACATGGACGGCTTTGGAGCAGTGTCAGCAGACTTTAAGTAATGGCACTGATTTTGCCATATCTTCCATTGCCTAGGTAACTGGCTAACAAGGACTGCTGGGTGGCCAGTGATAGGCATTGAGCTGTACACTATAAAATTCCTCAATATTATATATGACAGGATTTTTCAATGAGGGGTTAATTGCAAAGATGACTTTTTTTTTTTTTTTTTTTTTTTTTTTTCTTCTCTCAGCACTTCTGCAATTTTGCTTATGAATACATTGGAGACAGCCCCTTTTACTGCTCTATATTGATTCAGCTGTGATGTCTGCATTTCTTTGCTAATCTATTTTAATTTATCTCAAGGTGAACTGGCACGACTTTGCGTTTTTTGATCACGTGATGTATGAAAGTTTGCGGCAGCTGATTCTCGCCTCCCAGAGTCCTGACGCAGACGCAGTCTTTGCCTCCATGGATCTTGCCTTTGCAATAGACCTGTGCAAGGAAGAAGGTGGTGGACAGGTATGGCTGCTCCATGATTTATCCCATACTGTCTCCTATGACAAAAAAGAGGGGGGGGGGGGGACAAGAGGTGCAATAGTGTCCTTATCACTAGACACTAGCTGATGCAATGGTGAGAAAGGGTAATCCACTCACCTACTCCAGTTGTGAGACTCACAACTGGTTTGTAGACCTGTTTGGATAAACATCCTGATGGCTGCAGCTGGACCTTCACCGGTCTCGCACACGTGGAGACGAAGCCAGATGCTTTGGGAAGAAAGGTGTGCTGTAGTCCGCGCTGCCAGGTTAACTCACATCAAAGAAGACGAGTAGACTGTCCAGTTCAATCCTTCTAGAAGGATTGAACTGGACGTAGTCTACTCGTCTTCTTTGATGTGAGTTAACCTGGCAGCGCGGACTACAGCACACCTTTCTTCCCAAAGCATCATACTGTCTCCTATGGGAAACTTAATAATGTTCACATATACTGTGAATCCCTACAAAACAATAATTGTGCAATGTAATTTCATTTGATAGATCCGACATGTAATATAGACGCTAATATGAGCTAAATCTTGACACAATAATGTGTGGCAACAAAGTTTCAGTTCACCCCTCGGCCTCCCAGGAAATCACGATCCACACCTTTGCATGAGGCTTCCCTGGTCCCGGCGATCAGTATCCAGCAAAGGCAAGTAATCTTCCAGCAAACTTGGGAAGGCAGATGAATACTAAAAATAATCCTTTATTTTGCCTGATTAAAATGTCATGTTACAGGCAGTGGATACCTCGGCATGTAGAAGAGAAACCAACGCGTTTGGACAAGCGAGTCTTAGTCATGGTCTCTCCTACATGCCGGGGAATCCACTGCCAGTAACATGAAATTTTAATCAGGAAAAATAAAGGATTATTTTTAATATTCATCTGCCTTCCTGAGTTTTCTGGATGATTATTTACCTTTGCTTAACATTTGACTGGTTTAATCTGTAATGGGCCAGTGCGAATATATGACATCCAATGGCTGTATAACTGCCCCGGTACATAATGAAGAATCGGTGCCTTTTCTCCTGACTCCGTATTTCTCCTCAGGTTGAACTTATCCCCAACGGTGTAAATATCCCTGTAACCCCTCAGAACGTGTATGAATATGTCAGGAAATACGCAGAGCATCGGATGCTGGTGGTAGCAGAACAACCTCTTCATGTAAGTTATTACTTTTGAACCATAATCAGTGATTGTCATATCTTGGGCAAGACTGAGATACATCATGACTCCTTATTAGTAAAGTGCAAATTGTTGCTGGTTGTCAGGAGGAATAGACACAAGCTTTATTCTGTAAGCATCAACTTATCTAAGCCTCCTAAAATTCATTGAAAACCAGCTGATGCCTCTTGATATGATTTGGTGCCAAGATCCACCTTATTGCCCAATTTAGTGGTGTTGAGACACTTCACTTATACCAAAGCCATTGAAGCACCATTTTTCCTTCTCCAAACTGAAGGAAATAGTCAATGCACTGAGTGGAGCCCAGAACCATAGGGCTGAACTTGTCTCTCCGTCTGTTAAAGCAAACATGATGCCCACTGCGCAAAATGTTGATGAAAAATAAAACCTGTAATTGTGTACCTAACATCAGTACAATGTGAGGCGCACAGTCTGTGGGGATCTGACCGTGGTTATGTACATTGCAGGCAATGAGGAAAGGCTTGCTGGATGTGCTCCCGAAGTCTGCTCTGGAAGATCTAACAGCCGAGGACTTCCGTCTGCTCGTTAACGGCTGTGGAGAAGTCAATGTTCAGATGCTGATCAGTTTCACATCATTCAATGATGAATCAGGTAACAGGGCTGGATACGTACCAGGTATGCCTGTAGAAAAAAAGGGAAAAGAAGAAATGTTTGCAAATCCATTCCATCATGTTTATCTAGTGATAAGTCAGAGAAGCTGGTGTGAGCCTGGGAAACCCTATAATGTGGGGGATCAATAGCGACAAAACAAATCCTTTAGATCAATACAGCTTATGGGTTCATTGGAAGAGAAGACTGCTTGTACAATGTTAAATTACACCATTACTAATGAAGTGGGCAGTGTCTAGGGAATCTGTCACTAGGTTTTTGCCATCTTATCTGAGAGGAGCATAATGTAGAGAGAGACCTTTATTCCAGCGATGTGTCACTTACTGAGCTGCTTGCTGTCATTGTGATGATTACCGTTTTCTCTGCTGCAGATTTAGCAGTTCATGAATATGTTGGACTACCTGGCAGAAGGTCTAGTAGTCCTCTAATGATCTATAGCTGATTTAAATAGTGATTTTATCAAAGGTACACTGAGCAGCCCAGTAAGTGACACATCACTGGAATCAGGATCTCTGTCCATATTATGCCACTTTCAGATGGGATGGCAAAAACCTGGTGACAGATTCCCTTTCATTCTTCTGTGCGTGTAATTACTGTTAATACAAGCAAAACGTCTCCTGACTTCTGAGCGTCCTCAGACAGACTCCTTTCAATTCACTTTCCCGCCAGTGGACGCTTTGCGCAGCCAATAAAGGGAGATGATGGGCATTCAGTACCTGACCACATGGCATCAATGGGAGTGTCCGCTGACATTCATGGCGCCAGAGATAATAGGCTGAATATAAGTTTAGATTTCCTATGATCTATTTAATTATACTTTATCACAAAACCTGGCTATACATGTAATAAAATTTCTTTTCTTTTTTCTTTTTGTCTTTAACAGGAGAAAATGCTGAAAAGCTCTTGCAATTCAAACGCTGGTTCTGGTCCATAGTCGAAAAAATGAGTATGACGGAGCGACAAGACTTAGTAAGTGATTGTTAGTTTAGATACAAGATTTCTGCTGTTCTTACTTTTCGTTGACATGTCTTATGTCATGTATAATATCAAAGCTGAATTGTGACAGTGGATCGGTCACCAGAATTCACGGTACATTCAGCCTATATTAGCTAATCGCTATTAAGCCTGATGAGGCAGGTGTATTGACTTTGAAAATCAATATTAGAATAGCAGTATATTTAATATTGATATTTAAATGAGGTTTTTACTAATCTATTTAATGAAATGGGTACAAGGAGTACATCAACCTCTACCCGCTAGTCCTGACTGATAACTGCAGCTTGTGAGATCTCAGCAGGGAGGAGGAACAATGAGGAGAGCAGTTAGCGGCCCACCATTAACCCAGCCTGATTAATTTTCTGAGGGGCCATATGAGGGAAACATGACATTGTGGAGGACTGAAACAATACATTGAAATTAAATCTGATCAATATTTTATATTAAGAATTGTGGTGTTTATATGATTTGAGCATATCAAAACAATATAATTTACTGTTTATTTTTTTTGTTTTTAGCAGTAAATCATCTGCTTCAGTGTTTCAACTCTTGTACTTTGATCAACAGCTCCCCCAACACAGTATGAGAACCTCCAAAAAGTATCACCCTACATACAATGATTCCCTACAGATCCCTGTATTGATGACACTCAAATCGTGATCCCTTACAGTTCTCTATACACAGTATGACTGTCTCTGCTGTCTCCCACAGCTCCCTATAAATAGTATGAGGGTTTCTACTGAACACCACAGCTCCATATACATGGTATGATGGTCTCTACAGCTCCCTATACATGGTATGATGGTCTCTACTGCTTCCCACGGCTCCCCATACATGGTATTGACGGTCTCTGCTGCTCCCCAAGGCTTCCCTATACATGGTATGATGGTCTATACTGCAGCCCACAGCTCCCTATACATGGTATGATGGTCTCTGCTGTCCCCCATGCCTCCCAATGCACAGTATGTCTCTCTGCTGTCCCCTACAGCTCCCTATACATGGTATGATGGTCTCTGCTGTCCCCTATGCACAGTATGTGTCTCTGCTGTCCCCTACAGTTCCCTATACATGGTATGATGGTCTCTACTATCCCCTATGCACAGTATGTGTCTCTGCTGTCCCCTACAGCTCCCTATACATTTTATGATGGTCTCTACTGCTCCCTACAGCTCCCTATACATGGTATGATGGTCTCTGCTGTCCCCCATGCCTCCCTATGCACAATGTGTCTCTGCTGTCTTTTACAGTTCCCTATTCATGGTATGACAGTCTCTACTATCCCTCGCACAGTATGATAACACATGCCAAAGGATGGGCATGGGGAGGCCAGTCCACTGCTTCCAACGTTTTTTGCTATCCTGGTCTCTGGGCTGGATAGAAACCCCTAACAGCCCTCATGTGGTCTTTGGGGGACATCGTTTGGTCAGGTCTGGACTAGGAGAACGAAGATTTTGTTAAAATTTTCACCAAAGATTATAGTCATTCTGACATGGATTTCCAAATACACCAGCCTTATCAGATGTAAAGAGAAAATAATCATGCACTTAGTGTTTACATGTACTGTGATATCTGGTGACACATCTTCTTTAACATGATTTTATCAAGGATATAATGTAGCCATATAATAATTGTTCTGTTATCTCTAGGTATATTTCTGGACGTCAAGCCCATCTTTACCTGCAAGTGAAGAAGGCTTTCAGCCCATGCCATCCATCACTATCCGCCCTCCAGACGACCAGCACCTCCCGACAGCCAACACCTGCATCTCCCGCCTCTACGTCCCACTTTACTCCTCCAAACAGATTCTCAAACAGAAGTTGTTACTTGCTATTAAAACTAAGAACTTTGGTTTTGTGTAGAATAAAGCGAGCTTCTCTGTAATATACCTAGTGAAAAAATAAATTGGGTTTTGTAGATCTTTTTCCATTTGTCAATCCAAAACGAGATATGAAGGTTATTGCTGTCATGCCCCCTGGTGGTCCATCATGGATATTTGTTACTTCGGGTGCTCGTGTCACGGGCACTGCTGCCACCAGTTGGGTTTAGACAATCCTCAGTAAGGTGAAGGCACAGACACAACCTTGACTCCTGGCACGTTCTGAGAAACGGTTCTGCTAGGCTGTGCCCGACCCAAGGAATCAGACGGCAACAAATGATTACACTGTGACAAATAGTGGGAAGACCAGGGTAATATGATCGACTATTCACTTACTGCCTTTGTGAAAACTGCTTCATGGCTGTCTCTTGGAAGGAGCAAGTAAGCAACTGCAATGTAAAAAGATAGAAAATCTGTTCCCCCTTTTTTTTTTTTTTTCTTTCTTTTCATTTGTGGGAAAGTTTGGGTACATTTTTTTTCCATGCTATTTAATTTGTAGTTTGGCTACTGTGATGTACATGATGTATATTAAACTTGTAAAAGTGATATCCAGATATGATATATCGAGCTTATGTTGCACTATTTTGTTTTGAAGTGTCACTTGCCTAGACCTTGGTCTGACCAGGGTATTCTCCATAGACTGGAACGATTGTTAACCATGGGATCTGATCATCTGCATGTACAAATCCATCTGTCATTTTATGTTTTGTGCACTTAAATATCACTTTTTTTTATTTTTGTCATCCTTCACTTTACTATGCTTTGTCAATTCCTAATTGAATGGGGAAATACAACTCGAAGCCGATGTCTGTTTTTACTTTAAATGGAAGCGTTTAGTAAAAAAACCTAACAAAACAACTGAAAAAAACCTATAGTCAGTGTTTATTTCTGAATTTAGCATTAAGGTTTATTACTGTGTTTTTGCATCTGTTGTGAGACTTATTGGTGGCTGCAAACTTAAAGGGAACCTGCCATGTGAAAGAATGCAAGGAACCTGCGGATATGGGGCATTCTGAACCTGCTGTGCACCTGCACATTGGGCTGTGTGCCCATGCTGTGTATTTGGTGCACCTGCACATTGGCCTGTGTGCCCACGCTGTGTAATGGTGCACCTGCACATTGGGCTGTGTGCCCACGCTGTGTATTTGGTGCACTTGCACATTGAGCTATGTGGCCATGCTGTGTATTTGGTGCACCTGCACATTGGGCTGTGTGCCCACGCTCTGTATTTGGTGCTCAAGTTTTCTGCACTAAATGTGCATCTTCTGGCAGAAATATGCACCAAAAAATGCAACACATTTTTGCTGCATTATTTTTTTTTTTTATTTTTTTTTTTTTTAAGGATTGAAACGCACCAAAATACTGATTGACATGCTGCAAATTTTTCAGCTGCAAAAATCTGCAAGGTAAAAAAAGTAACAGCACTTCTGAACTCTTAAGGTACCATCACACGAGGCGACGGTATGGACGATTTAATAGGCGATGCAGGGGCGTGGTCTATCGGCGCCGATATCGCCCCTGCATCGCCTAATGTGAATGGGCGAGGGCGACGCCATTTACTGATCGCCTGGTTTCAGAGCAGTGCCAAAAACGTCTGCGCTCCCGCCAGTCACCACCATCTCAAGCGCTGTCGCCAGGTGTGACGGTACCTTAAAACTCTGAGAAATCTACATGTATATCCTGAAGCCAGCAAAATACATAAAAAGCACAGCGATAGCACAAGGCCTTAAACTCTGCTCCCAGGGGGAAATTAATTTTAATCCTCCAGGCAATGTTCCAGTTTCGGTCAAGGGCATTGCGCCGGTTCAGTCACTGCTCTCCCTGCATGGCATGGTTTAATATGCAGGCACAGGGCAAGTTCGGAATACTGTTACCCTGCATATTAACCCTATATCTGCAGGTTAATAGCACATATCCACGTAGCAGGTTAACTTTTAATGGCACCATCATCGTTCCGGCTGATAAACACCCCCACCCACCCACCCCCACACCTGCTGAGATATAGGAAATCATCATATGTGACTGAACGTGTCCTATTCTGATGCACACATCTCAGCAGCTGTGTGGGGTCTTCATATCATTGGTACTGATCACTTATGATGCTTGAAATCCCCTTTAACTATTGAACCAGTCTGGAAATTGAGCACTATAAAGCAGGGGTAGGGAACTCCAGGCAGCGAGAGTCGCACACAGTGCAGGTTTTCAGGATTTCTTCAGTATTGCACAGGTCATAATTGAATTATCTGCACTGGTGATGGCTCCAACCACTGTGCAATACTAAGGAAATCCTGAAAACTACCTGTGTGCGACTGTCCAAGCCTGGAATCCTCTACCCCTGGGATAAAGCCATAAGCTCAAGTTAAGTACTTCTGTATTTATCACCCACTCCCAGCTTTGGCTACATTCAAATAGTATTTGAGGAGTTTTTTTTTTTTTTTTTTTTATACCTAACCCCATCTCCCTCTACACCTCTGCTCTTCACCACTTAGCACCGCTAGGACAGGTTAGGTCCTGATTGGTGAAAAGCATGGCGATTACCTTGGTATATTCCATAGTACATACCAGCTGATCTAGTCAATGTGTAAACATACCCTAAAACAGGGGTCTCAAACACGCGGCCCCTGGGGCTTCACTATGCGGCCCGCGGCACCTTGGACAACTTAATGATGCATCGCCCCAGTGCAGGGGGCCGCTGCAGTCCCCACTGTGTAATGACTTCCGTCTGCGGCACTAACAAGCTCTGCCACTCAGCAAGATCAATGCAAGCTGCCAGCAGCTGGCAGAGTGCATTGATCTTGCTGAGCAAAAGAGCTTGTCTGAGCAGCTGCTGGAGGAAGTCATAGCACAGCGGAGGCCGGACGTCAGCACAGCAGGGACCGCGGCGGCCTCCTGCACTGTAGCAATGCATTATTAAAGTGAAAAAAGTGTGACCGTGTGTGAGAGAGTGAGGGTGTGAGGATGTGAGTGATGTGTGTATAAGAAAGTGTGTGAGGTGTGTGTGAGTTTCAGTGTGTGTATGAGGATGTGTGTGTGTGTGTGTGAATGAGTGGGAATGAGTATGTAAAAAGGTAAAACAGGATGGGGGGCATCACTATAAAAGTTGATCAGGATGGGGGGATATAACTAAAAAAGGGAATCAGGATGGGGGACATCAGTACAAAAGGGGACCAGGATGCGGGACCTCACTACAAAAGGGGTCCAGGATGGGGGACATTACTACTAAAGGGGATCGGGATGGGGGCATCACTACTAAGGGGGATCAGGATGGGGGACATCACTAGAAAAGGGGATCAGGATGGGGACATCACTACAAAAGGGAACAGAGATGAGGAACATCACTACTAAAGGGGATCAGGATGGTGGACATCACTAGAAAAGGAGATCAGTATGGGGACATCACTACGAAAAGGGAACAGGATAGATGAGGGACATCACTAGAAAAGGGATCAGGATAGGGACATCACTAGAAATGGGGATCAGGATAGGGGACAACACTAAAAAAGGGAATCAGAATGGGGGGCATTACTAGAAAAAGGGATCAGGATGGGGAACATCACTAGAAAAGGGGATCCGGATGGGGGACATCTCTAGAAAGGGACATTACTACAGGATGGGGACATTACTACAAGAAGGGAATCAGGATTTTTACTTTACTACATTGAGCAAAAAATTCTGGTATTACTAAAATATCATAGTCCTACAAGGGATGCGGCCCTCCGCTATAAATGTTTTTTTTATGTGCGGCCCACCAACCCAGCTGAGTTTGAGACCCCCTGCCCTAAAAGCTGAAAAACTAAGTATATCTGAATCTCTGCTGTAAAAACGCTGTGTAAAGGTTTTTTTGGTGCAGGTATTTTTCCACACTCGGTAGCATGAGGGAAATCTGCAGCAAAATCACTGTTGTAGAATTAAACTTTTGCTGCAGGATTGTCCATTATTCTAGTATGGAAAAAAAAAAGTGTTTTAGACTGGCAACCTGGAAGTAGGAAATCTGCACAAAACTGCAGCGTAGTGTGTGCACAGGCTTATTGTTGATGTGCTCGGTTCCCACAATTTTAAAGTCTCATGATTGCAAATTGTCACTCACAGGATGGCTGATAATTTTCTTGTGGTCGTGGGGCGTGTTGAGGTCTCCATAAATCCTGAGAATGAGTAGAGCAATGGTTGCATGTGCACAACTCCATACTGCACTACAGCAGCCGGAGATAGATATTTTATATTTTCTCTGCAACCTCAGAAGGTAAAGGAAAAAAAAAAGATCCGGGTGCTTGACTGCTGTCTCCCATAGTGAGAAACCTGTCCACCTGGAGCCAGCACTGGGAGATGTCGGCCGGGGAACGGCATTGGACTAGTTGCTGGTTTCCTTCCGGATCTTCCACCTTATTTTTTCCCCCTCTGCAACACTAGTGTGTCTTGCTGAGAAATACCTGGCTGTAATTTTTGGGACTGGATGAATACTAACACTGGTTCCCTTTTAAAGGGAACAGTCACCAGATTTTTGCAACCTAATCTGAGTGTAGCATAATATAGAAGCAGAGATCCTGATTCAAGTGATGTTACTTACTGCGAAGTGTAGTATTAATCTATCGCTGATTTAAGTGATTTTATCATTAGTCTGGCATATTCACAAACCGCTAAATCTGCAGCTGAGAAAATGCTAATCTTATCAAAATGACAGCAAGCAGCTCAGTAAGTGACACATCGCTGGAATCGGGGTCTCTGTCTCTACATTATGCTGCTCTCAGATGAGATGGCAAAAACCTGTTGAAAGGCTTCCTTTTAAGGGGCTGCCAAAGATGGCGGAGAACAGCAGGTTTTTCTTGTGGGTATAATGTTCTTGGCAATACTTAGAGTTGGAACATTAAGTCCATTACTTTATTAATGTGTTTTTTATTGTGCTTTTATAAACGGTTGTCTCATGAATACATTATCACTGCCTGTGACTAATTAGCCACCGAACCTGGCACCTCTATAGCGCCTCTTACTAAACTCAGGCCAGTGAACTGCCTGAGGATAAAACAAGGACCGCAGCTGCCCCGTCCGTGCTGGTATATTAAGGCACCTCTCAGTGAGTGAGATATATGCCTTCTGGTCTGTAACCCAAAGCCCATATAATAATTAGAATGAACCCTGTCACTGATAGAGGCCCTGAATAACCCCAAGCACTAATTGATACCACCAGTTCCTCGTTTCATAAAAGTCCAGTCTAATTGCCCTATTGGGATGCTAGATACATATATATATGTATAAAATATTACAAATGGCAATGTTATGCAAAAAAAAAAAAAAATACAGACAAATGTAGTCAGCTACTCGTTCCTTGATGCTTGGGGTGGCCACAAAGGCAATGTGGAGCTACTGGGTTCTATGGATGTTCTCCGGCTTGTGATGGAACAGCGCCTCCTCAGAAGATATACCAAAATGGAACAGAAGTGGCCCAGTTTTGTACTGTAAGAGGACTGCCCCCTGTCCTGCCCATCTCACACCCATCACCTGCCCCTGGGCTGTCTCATAGTTCCCACCCCCTGAGTTGTGACATGAGATATTCAACAGCCATTATGGGTCATAACTTTGCCTGGGAGTGTTGTAGGTGGAAGACAATGCGCTCGTATTTTCGGTTATGATTTTAGCTTTGCATTGGTTGGTTACACCACCTCCATGTAATCCCACTGGCCAATATCAAGTTTAGATTACCGTACTTATGATGGTCACACAATTATGTAAAAACATGTGCGATGATCATTTGTGACTCTAGATGCGATATTTATGCTTATCATATTTGGAGGAGTGAAGGCTCATGAAATATTAAGAGTTATACCCTTGGCCCCAAATGTCTACTGTGTCTGAGGTTTCTATTGAGTCTGCCTGGAGAGGGAAATTGCTTATTCCCACTCGTCTGCGAATTCACAGGGAAAGGGCGGGGGGAGGTCTTCCTTTGTATAATGGCAGGGAGAATTGTCACCTAATCTTTCATAGGAAGCTCCATTGTGTGGCAATTTGGTGATTTCCTCAGGTTAATTAATATACTCCTGGAAATGGAATACACCTTAGGCCAAAAAAGGTGGGGGCATCGCCATGGAGGGAAATATGGTGGCCTCTGAACAAAATGGGTGCTATTGGAATATAGGTTTATAGGTTTATTCCTTACATTGCCTTGGTATCTACCAACCAAACAGGTTTTCAATCAGAATGTAGAGCAGGGGTGCACAACTCCAGTCCTCAAGGCCACTAACAGAACATGTTTATAGGATTCTTAGTATTCAACAAGTGCTGCAATCATCACCTGTACAATACTGAGGAAATCTTGAAAAACATGCACTGGTGGTGGCCCTTGAAGACTGGAGTTGTGCATCACTGAGCTAAAGAAATCACCAATTAACTATTTCTGCTGCATATAGTACAGCAAAAAAGACCTAAAGCGAATAGAGCTGGCAGGGTTATATTGGGTCACTACAGAAGCCTGTGCTGGCTATAACCAATCAGCAGTGAAATCGGCTCCCCAGCCAGTGTCTCCTCTCTAGCTCATGGTAATGTTGCTTGGTAGTCTTGAGAAATGTAGTAAAATATGTATGAGGGGAATGGACACAAGCAGTTAAGGGTTAAAAAACTACAACACACAGATCACAACCCCCACAAGCTAGCTCTCCAGTCACAGTGGCTACAGGTCTCCCCAGGGGGCCTTTCTTGGAGTGGAACCGGTTTACACCTCTTATGCCTTTGAAGACCCCAATGTAGCTGGACAGTTTGTATTTACTGTTAGGCTGGGTTCTCATTGCGTTTTTTTTTCCTGTCCGTGGGATCCTACTTTTTGTAGGACCCCACGGACAGGAACAGACACCACAGGGGGTGACCTATTTCTGTGTCCCGGTCCTTGATTATCACGGATCCAGACACAGTGGGGCAATTTCACTTCTACAATGTATAATATACATTGTAGAAGTGAAATATAGTAAAAGAGTTAAAAATAAAAATCACTATGCTCACCTATCCTCGATCCACCGCTGCCTCCCAGCAAGGTTCGGGTGCTTACAGGACCTGTGGTGACGTCACAAGCCGATCAGCTGATTAGGTCACATAACCGCAGTTACCGCCGGTCATGTGACCCAATGACGCTGCCGGGTTGTGACGTCACAACAGGTCCTGTAAGCACCTGGACCTTGCTAGGAGTCGGCGGTGGATCAAGGATAGGTGAGCATAGTGATTTTTATTTTTAACTCTTTCTTTTACTTAATTACACTTCTTCAATTAGATGGGTTGGAGCAATTTTAGTATACTGAGCATGCTCAGTACACTAAAATCGGACCCGCGTTCACAGGCACCCATGTTAAAGGAAACTGATCGGATTTGGCCTAATTGCCATCCGATTTTGTGGGATCCGATTTTTTTTTTTTTTTTTTTTCTGTACCCAAAATCAGAGCAGTCTCCGATTTTGGGTCCAGCAAAAAATCTAACACAAATCGGATCCCACAAAATAGCATGGCAATTGGGGCAAATCCGATCCGACCCCCATAGGATAACATGGGGCCAAATCGGATCCGTTCCTGTCTGTGGGGTCCTACAAAATGTAAGATCCCACAAACAGGAAAATATACGCAGTGTGAAACCAGCCTTAGGAAAGAGAAGGGAATTAAGACACACCATTTAAAAAAAATATATAATGTATGCATGGCGAAATCACTGAGAGGTTCCAATCATAGTCCCAAAATTAGAATATTAAACTTGGAAGGCTGGTCTAGAAATCTGATCTCAAGTCTGTGCCTATAACTGGACCCCCCAAGCTTAAAGCGAACCTGTCACCCCCTCCAGACATTTAAAAATACCATAGCCACCTTCTGCAGCACTAAGGCTGCAGTCTCAGAAGGTGTCTATAGCATTTATGCTCCCTTGATTCATCACTTAAATAAAGACTTATATAAAATCTGTTTCAAACCAGACCCAAGACCGGGAGGCGGGTTTTCAAGTGTCTATCTCCTTCCTCTGTGGTGTCAGTCATCCCTCTCTGCTCTCTGTGTGCCGCCTCCAGGGCCATCTCCCTGCATTACAGAGCTTTGTCAGCTCTGCTACAACATAGAGCTGCTGTTATAGGAGACCCCACAGTAGTAAACCTTGCAGGAGGATCCTGAGCAGACAAAGCACTGCCTGCTACATAGCAGCCTTGAGCTGAGCTGTCAGCAGTGCAGCAGAGTTGAGTTTGTGCTTTAGATCAGGGGCTGAGGACAGAGCAATGCTGCTGGGTACAAGAAACTGAAAACTGCTCAGCTCAAGGGCTGCTACGTAGCAGGCAGTGCTTTGTCTGCTCAGGGTCCTCCTGATAGATTTACTACTGTGGGGTCTCCTATACAAGCAGCTCTATGTTGTAGCAGAGCTGACAAAGCTCTGTAATGCAGGGAGGTGACCCTGGAGGCGGCACACAGAGCAGAGAGGGATGACTGACATCACAGAGGAAGGAGACAGACACTTGAAAACCCGCCTCCCGGTCTTGGATCAGGTTTGAAACAGATTTTATATAAGTCTTTATTTCAGTGAATCAAGGGAGCATAAATGCTATAGACACCTTGTCAGAATGCAGCCTTAGTGCTGCAGAAGGTGCTATGGTATTTTTAGATGTCTGGAGGGGTGACAGGTTCGCTTTAAAGTCCTTTGTCACAGAGATGAAGCAGCTGAACACTGCTGTGATTCCACTTTGCGCCCCTCCGCCCTCCCCCCATTGGGCAGTAGAATACGAGCGGCAAAGTTTTGAATTCTGTAAGTTTTCTCCTTTTTATTTCATAACTGCTCTTGCATATTTGTTTGTCACTTTTTAGTTCTATTTTTGTATTTTTTCTTTTAAGCACTGTACCTTTTTATATTAAAGCTTAAAACTTTAAGTCTGAACCTTGTATGCCCTAAAGAATCCATAACCCTAGAAAGGGTGTGATTTTGTTGATTGTCAGATAGTCTAAAGGCCACTTTACACACACCAACTTATCTGTCCAACTTCTGAACAACTTGCTGGTTGCAGTGAAATCATGGACACATTGCTCCATTTTGTGGCTGTGTACAAATGGAACAATGTGTCCATGATTTCACTGCAACCAGTAAGTTGTTCAGAAGTTGGACAGATAAGTTGGTGTGTGTAAAGTGGCTATACATGGTACGAGATTGTGAATGATATCGCTCAAACGTCACGGGCTTAGAGACGTTCAAACGACATCATTAGAACGTTGGACTGTTGATCACAGATTTGAGAACATGTTCTCAAAACAGACGATCCTCGATCAGCTATCCTGCCGCGATTTGAAAAAAACGCTGACGTGAAAGGGCCCTTAGACATGTTAAGCGGCCGATCTGGCAGATGCGGTAAATCTGCTGGATCAGCCACACATCAGTGAAAACGCTGATGTGAAAGGCCTGTTACTGATACTCAAACGCATCCATTGGCTTCAATTCAACAAACGCATGCTGACTATATAGGCATGCGTTTGCAAGTATGCGTCAGTTGGAAAGCAGGCAAACGCGGACTGCAGTGTTTTCTGTCCATTAGAAAACAAACGCAATATAATGCAATGCTACAGATATGTGCTAATCTGCAGCAATGAGTTATGTTGCATTTGTAGTAAATGATAGGATAGATGCAAGAATATCATTACCAGCCTCCCTGCACTCTCTGCTGCTTCCGATGCTGCTCATGAAAATTCACTCACCCGGAAGCAGCAGAGAGAGCGGGGAGACAGAGCACGGAGAGCGGGGAGACAGAGCACGGAGAGCGGGGAGACAGAGCACGGAGAGCGGGGAGACAGAGCACGGAGAGCGGGGAGACAGAGCACGGAGAGCGGGGAGACAGAGCACGGAGAGCGGGGAGACAGAGCACGGAGAGCGGGGAGACAGAGCACGGAGAGCGGGGAGACAGGGCACGGACGGCGGGGAGACAGGGCACGGACGGTGGGGAGACAGGGCGCAGACAGGGTGGGGAGACAGGGCACGGAGAGCGGGGAGACAGAGCACGGAGAGCGGGGAGACAGAGCACGGAGAGCGGGAGACAGAGCGCGGAGAGCGGGGAGACAGAGCGCGGGGAGACAGGGCACGGACGGCGGGGAGACAGGGCACGGACGGCGGGGAGACAGGGCACGGACAGCAGGGAGACAGGGCAGGGAGGCTGGTAATGCTTTCCTTTTATCTATCTAATGTAGCACATACATTTTTGAAGTATCAGAACCATATTCGCTCTAGTACTCAAAATGTCACTAACAACTGAAACCATGACCGCCTCTGTAGTAACACAATGTGGAGCTGCCTGACAACGAGCTTCATGGTGAAATGAACAGTAGTTGTTCTACCCATGAATCGCCGGCTATGGGGGGCGGCACCTCCGGCTCTGGGGGGCGGCACCTCCGGCTCTGGGGGCGGCACCTCCGGCTCTGGAGGGCGGCACTTCCGGCTCTGGGGGGCGGCACCTCCTTCTCTGGGGGCGGCACCTGCGGCTCTGGGGGGCGGCACCTCCTGCTCTGGGGGCGGCACCTCCTGCTCTGGGGGGCGGCACCTCCGGCTCTGGAGGGCGGCACTTCCGGCTCTGGGGGCGGCACCTCCGGCTCTGGGGGGCGGCACCTGCGGCTCTGGGGGGCGGCACCTCCTGCTCTGTGGGGCGGCACCTCCGGCTCTGGTTCAGCAGTCACAGCCCGGCACCGCTATCAGTCGTCGGTCACATCTGCGCCTGCGCTACAATGGGAGACTGCAGACTTCCGGGGGATGAGCAGGTAATACTGACCTATATACCGGCGCTATGGAGCGGACCATCGTCTCCTTTCACAGAGGGGGCGCTCAGGACGTGGAATATCAGGATGTCTGTGTGTGACAGCACATACTCCCCCTCTTTAAATCATGATGACCTGCACTGAAAGGAAGGAGAACTACTGGGAGTGCTGTAACCAATCAGAACACTGCTGTCATTGACAGATCTCCAGGAGATAAGTGAAAGCTGCAGTGTGATTGGTTGTTTCTTTGTGGCAGTGTACAGATCGGGCAGTGTGACCTGATGGCACAGGCTCAGGTTGTAGCATTAATGTGATAGGTGAAATCCCAATGATCCCCCATCACTAAAGGCAGTGGCTGGAAGATCCAGATGGCCTGTGCCACCTCCGTCATAATGAATCAGCCTCACAGCTGTGTGCAGAAGCAGCAATAAAAGAGACACATCATTCACACATTGTGTTGATTCTTCCTTGCGGTTTTGCACTGCGGTGCCTTCCTTTAATATTTCCCCTGCCCCCCTGTGCTTTTCTTGACAATTGTGGGAAATAATGCAGCAAACACGCAGCGTGTGGATATAGACTTATTGTATGAGCAGAATGGACTGGATTTTACCAAATCTTATTTACATCAGAACTACTGCACAGAGATGATGATGTGACCCCTGACCTGGACATGACGCCTGTGCTGTCTCACCATCATAAAGGTACCATCACACACAGCAACCATATGGAACAATGTGTCCATGATTTCACTGCAACCAGCAAATGCCATGAATGCCTAGCAAAATTGCTGTGTGTGACGGTACCTTTATCATCCATTACATTTTACTATTGTCTTGCAATTATAACAAGGGAAGTCCTATAGATGTATAGAGAGATAGCACAAAGGCTTTTAAATTAAGAGCAGGGGTGTGACTACAACAGGTGCAGGGGTCTCAATCACCCTTGGCCCCCGGGAAAGTCTAGGGGGCCCAAAAATTCCCTTTGGCCTATAGAAAAAGACTCTTGCTATTATAGAGTTGCAGTAATTGGGGTCCCCATTGGAGCTTTTGTAGCAGGGCCCATGAGCTTCAAGTTACACCATTAAGGCCAGGTTCACATTGCGTCAATGCTGTCCATTTAATGGATCCATTTGACAGCAGCAAAAATGCAATGGAACGGACAGGACACATCGATAGGGTCCATTCAACAAACGTATACTAACACATACCAAAATAGGCACATGCAAACACGGACTGGAGCATTTTTCTTTCCATAAGAAAAAAACAAAGGCAATATGATAGAGGATAGAAGGATAGGATACATAGAATGATAGGATAGAATGATAGATGATGAATAGAGAAGATAGATAATGGATAGAAGATAGATAGAACAAGAATGCCATTCCCAGTCTTCCCTTCTCTCTACTTCTTTTGGTGCCGCTCATTAAGCTCATGAATATTCACCCAGTGACCTGGAAACAGCAGAGAGAGCAGGGAGGCTGACGGTGAGGATGCTGGGCAACTCGTGGGCACCTTCAAGAGGTAATTACCATTACTTTTGTTTGCTGACCTGCGGTTTTGGCTACAAGTCCCCAACATAATATATTGAAAAGGGCGACTGTGATCTGTATACCGGCCTTAGGCTTGAAGTGCATCCATATTCACATTAAATGCACACATTAGATAGATGTGGTTGTGTCATAGGTACTGGTGATAGGTTCTAGTGACCTCTAGGGTATATAACAACACCACTATTCCCAAAATTGTGTTCTACCTGGCAGCACACATACATTATCATTCAGCACACACCCTGTGGTCTTATGTATACTTTATGGCACTGGAAGATATGGCATATACATTGATTTCAACCACATACATGTATATCTAGATGCCTTGTATTGTGAATTCTACAGTAGATATATATTTCTAAAATTTATTAAATTCTACTATGTATAGAATTGTCCAGCCCCTTTGCCTGTACAACTCAGTCTTAATGGTTTGAGTATAGGCCTGTCCCTATCTGGATGCATATTAAAGTTTTTCACTTTTGCATATACTTTGGACTCATAGTCTCAATTTTTTTCATTTTGTTAGAGAGCAGGGAGACTTGTAAACTACGGCAGCTATTCTAGCACATCTATCTATCTACATGTGGCGCATATATTTTTGAGGTAACAAAAACGTATGTGCTCAAAAATTCCTAAAAAATCCACCATTTACAACGGATCCAGTCAACATTTTCCATTGTAACAGACAGCACAATGCAATGTGAACCTGGCCTAAGAGTAGACTTTGGATGCTGTCTGTTCTTGTGAATGGTGGAGATCCACACAGCGAAGCTATTCCTCCCAGACGTGTGGCACACTGACGTTTCTGGCAGCTGTAGTCGCACATCCGTCTGACACGCCCTAGTGCTGTCTGCTTTGTTTCTGGACAGCGGACGCACTCATAGTTTCATTGATCCATACATACATCAGTTTTAAAAACCATCTTGGGTGATGAGCCTCAGACTACATCATGATCTCTTCTGCTTCTCAGGTCAGACTTGGACACCCATTCGCATTGCCTATATGCGCTCCCATAAAAATAAAGAAACCCATACTTACCTTGGGTTATGGCATCGGTGACACTGCGCCGACACTAATGTTCCTGGGACTCGCGTGATATTGTTATGACATGCAAGCCCAGCGACTCATCACCACTGGCTTCCTTCTCTCCACCTTTAAGGGCCCCGTCACACCTGGCGACGGGGCTGGAGATGTCGGCAGCGACTGGTGGGTGTGCGCACGTATTTTTGGCGCCCCGCCAGCGTCGCCGTACCCCATTTACATGGGGCGACATCTCAAGCCCCGTGCCGGCGAGCTGACAGGCGGCATCGCCGCCAGTGTGTCTGAAAACCCCAGCAGCGATGCAGGATAATGGAAGGCTATGGCTCCCATCGCCTGTCAGCTCGCCGGCTGCCGGTTACATGCGGCGATGTGTGCACATCGCACCATGATGGTCGCCTGGTTTCAGAGCACTGCTCTGAAACCAGGCGACCTCCCGGCGGCGCCGACATCGCCCCTTTACATGAGGCGACATAGGGGCGATGTCGCCACCGATAGGCCACGCCCCTACGTCACCTATGTAATTACCGCGATGTCGCCCCGTGTGACGGGGCCTTAAAGGTTCCCTGCTTCAGTTCTTAAAAAGGGATGAGAAATAAACAATAGAACAGAGATGTGAAATGATGACACATGGGGGAAAACAGTCTGTTTTATTGATGTAGAAATGGAAACAGATTGTCACGAGTATGTCTCACTCTGGAGAGACCTCTGTCGAGTTTGGGACCAGTATGTTAAACCGCCTTATTGATCGCAGGTCTACAACTGGTGTTTGAATCTATTTTCTGTTAGTGTTTCAAGGGTTAAGTACTCTTTTTTCTATCTGGTTGTTCTTTGTAGCCTTAGGGTTCCGTCACACTTGGTGACGTTCCAGCGCTCCCGACAACGCCACGACCTGGTAGGGATCGCTGGAACATCACTACGTGGTCGCTGGTGAGATGTCAGTCAGATCTACTCAACGACGCAGCAACGATACGGCGACCCATATAACAACCTCGGCGGTCGTTGGGACCCTGTCACACAGCAGCTAGTCTGACAATTCAGACCTACGTGGCTGAGTTCTGAGTCGCCAAAGAGGTCGTTGTTATGCTGTCAAACACATCGATGCATTCTGGCCAGCGAGAGCCCGACGATCAAAAAATGGTCCAGGCCATTCCGACACAATCGGCGATCTCCTAGCGGGGCCCGGTCGCTGCTATGTGTCAAACATAGCGAGATCGCTGGCGAGGTCACTGTTGCATCACAAAACCTGTGATGAAACAGTGATCTCACTATGTGTGACTGGGGCTTTAATCTCAAGTGCAGCCTTTTGTAACCACTCCCCTCTGCTATAAATAGCCACATGTCTTACCATTTGACCCCAGTTATAGAATCTCTTTCTGAGCAGGTCTCTGGCAGAAACCTAGGCGTCCTGGTTATTGCAGCTGTGGAATTTAGCAACATTGGTGGAATTTGGAGTGTTTTGCTGTCTGTTTCCCTTACCTTTGTGTTGTGTTATTGCAGTGATGAGACAATTTTCATCCCCGGTCTCCACACTAGCAAGTTCGAATTCAGGGCAAGTAAGGGCCGAGGCATGTGACGTCTATGTGGGGAGGGACCTGTATAGGGATGTTAGGGAGTGACCCCACTTTCCCCTTCCATTCACTGGGGCCTTCCTTCTATACCATTCCCATTGTCTTCCTTTTGTTGTACCGCACGCTCTGGCGTGACACAGATGTGTGAATGTAGCCTAACTCTTTCAGTGAGTACATTATCACTTGTTGAGTATTTGGTGAGTTTTTAATCTCAGTATTTCTAGACAAAACCAGGAGTGGAACAATCAGAGGAAAAGTATAATAGAAACACTTCACCACTTCTGTATTTATCAACCACTGCTGGTTTTGTGTTGCAAATACTGAGGTAAAAAACTCATCAAATACTCAATGTGTGCACAAGGCCTAAGACCCAAGGCTTCAGACTGTAAGGCCACGGTCACACACTGAGTATTTGGTGAGTTTTTTTACCTCAGTATTTGTAGCCAAAACTAGGAGTGGAACAATCAGAGGAAAAGTGTAATAGAAACACGTCACCACTTCTGTATTTATCACCCACTCCTGGTTTTGGCTTCAAATACTGAGGTAAAGCACTCACCAAATACCCAATGTGTGAGCCGGGCCTAGCTTTTGGGCTCAGGAGCTAAGAAAGCTGAGGTGAGTTGAGCATCAAGAGCCTGGGAGAATCTCAAACCCTTACTTTTGGCAATATTTCTAATTGAGGGTATCCAATGGATAAGACCTTCAAATGATTACTCAACAGAAAGCGAGTGACCAGCCGCAGTGCTAACATCTGGTTGATTAATCATTTGTCCAAAGGCGGGGAGAAGGAAGCTGGTGGTGATTGCACCTGGGGCTTGAGCGACGTCACAATCTCACTTGAGCCACTGGAATGTGACCGCGGGCACCACCACCACCAGAGGTGAGTATAAGCCTCTTTATACATGGAATGAGAAGGGGTTTTCCCAGTAGTGGACAGCCCCTTTAATACATTGGTGACAGGAGCAATAAATCTCACCTAATTTGAGCATGGAGGGTTAGTGATGAAGTTTTTTTGGTGGGAAAAAGTTAACATTTTTGTAAACATTTGTTTTGTTCAAAAATGATCACGTTTATCTACCACTTTTTTTTCTGGCCTGGTGCCCGACCGCTGTTCCACGTATTCTCAATGAGACTGCCTGAAATATTTGAGTGAAGCGCTGAACAGCCCCATAGGGAATGAGTAGAGCAACGATCAATAAGTAGAGCAACTATTGAGCATTTGCACTGCTGCTTCATTGTAACAGATAGAAATGCCTCATTCTGCTAATCGGTGTCACTTCCAGCTGTGGACCACCACCGGTCACCAAGCTATCACCTATCCTCTGGAGACAACCTGTTTACACCGAACAGGTGCTTTAAGAAATGCCCTCACACACAATCTGTAGCTTTCTTCTTCTGTAGTGGACAGCCGGTCTGCAAAAAAAAAAAACACAGACATGTGAGCCGCCATGTAGACTATAATGGATGCATGTCCCATCCAGGGAAAAAATATTGATAGAAAATGTGTGTAAAGAAGGGACTTGTGAACGAGGCCTCACACTAGTACAAATAAAATGTATATATTTAAAGGGAATCTGTCAGATGATTGCTAGTACAATGTTAATAGAATGTTCAAATAGGGCTTAAGCAGCTCTTTAATGATCAGTAACTTTCTTGCTGTAGCTTCTGCTGTTATCTTCTTGTTAAGTATATATAATTACAAATTGCGTATGCACTGTCCCCCCCCACCCACATCTTAATGCATTCACTATCACTTGTGAGAGGTGGAAGGGACTATGGGTGGGGTCAGCAGTGCATATTTAGATTGGATTTCCTATCACTGATACCAGCACTGGGAGGTGGGAGGGGGAAGCAGTGCATATGCAATTTGTATTCATATTTGCTTGACTAGTTACTACGTCACACTGACTTTACATAGCTGGCATGCGACGCTGAATGTTCCTGAGCTTACAACAAGATAACAAGAGAAGCTACAGCAAGAAAAGTCACTGATCCTGAAAGTGCTGCTTAAGCCCTATTTAAAGATACAAAGGGTATTCTTCTAGAAAATGACCTGACAGATTCCCTTTAACAAAAGAGCAGAAATGTTGATGATAATAAGTGACAGTAATGCTGGATTTTGTATTTGCCAGCCTTAGAGGCAATGTCGTGAGGACTTACTGCCAGTTGTGTGCGCAAACTGATCCATAAAAGTGAAACAAATGCCATTTGCCATCTTTATTATTTGTTGTAGACACTTTTTTGCATTTTCCTTTAAAAAAAAGTTACTGGGAAGAAGAAGAAAATGTGAAATATCCACTAAAGGATAACCACTTAAAGAAATATTGGGCCTATTTTAGCAATGAAAACCATGTAAAGTGGCGACATGTTGTGTCCTCTGCAGACTGGATGCAGCGTTCATGGACCCAGTGATGAAGATGAGCCCCTTCTCAGGAAGAATCCCCGTCGTTTCGTCATTTTCCCAATCCAGTATCCAGACATTTGGAAAATGTATAAGAAGGCGCAGGCTTCATTTTGGACCGTGGAGGAAGTAAGTGACTATTATCTGATGATTTATTCTATGTGTTACTGTATATAATCAGGACTAGGAATCTTCACAATCTTAGGGCCTTAGGGTGTTTATCGAAGCTGAAAAAAAATTGGCATTGTTACCCACAGCAACCAATCACAGCGCAGCATTTCATTACGTAGACAAGGTTATGAAATGAAAGCTGACTTCTGATTGGTTACTACAGGCAACAAAGCCTCTCTGTGATGCAGCTCTTTCAGGATCTTGCCAAAATTAGCAAATTTTTTACATCAGTTAATAAATTATACTTTGACAGTAAATCATAGGAATTGAAGGGTCACTTTTAGGTTTTCTGTATCTCCCTCTCAAACCTGATGGCGGGACATATACAGTTTGGAACAGAATGACCAAATGTTCATGATTGTGGCTCTGTATGCCACTTGTTTTGATTGATATTTATTCTGGATTGTAAATCCCCCAAAAGGAGAGAAGGAGAAGAATGCGGCGCTTTTCTAAGCATCGTATGGGTTTTAATAGATGATTGCTTGCATATAAATAACTAGATTGGTGCACAATGCTATTGCATCGGGAGAGCGGTGACAACACCGTGGGTGTGGGCTCTGTGGCGCTGGGGTCGGCGGTCATCTCACCCCAACTGTACACTCTCTCGCTCCCCCGTGTGCAGTCTTTCTCCCCTCTGTGCTCTCTCCTTTGACCTTTATCCCCCTCTGTGCTCTCTCGTCCCTGTGTGCTGTCTTCTCTGTGTGCTCTCTCCTTTTGAGCTGTCTCCCCCCGGTGCGCTCTGTCTCCCTCCCGATGCGCTCTGTCTCCCCCCCCCCCCCCCTCCCCCCGGTGCGCTCTGTTTCCCCTCCCTCCCCCGGTGCGCTCTGTCTCCCCCTCCTCCCCCGGTGCGCTCTGTCTCCCCCCCCCCCCCCCCAGTGAGCTCTGTCTTCCCCCCCCCCCCCGATGCGCTCTGTCTCCCCCCCGTGCGCTCTGTCTCCCCCCCCCCGTGCGCTCTGTCTCCCCCCCCTTTGCGCTCTGTCTCCCCCCCCTTTGCGCTCTGTCTCCCCCCCCTTTGCGCTCTGTCTCCCCCCCCTTTGCGCTCTGTCCTCCCCCCCCCCCCGGTGCGCTCTGTCTCCCCCCCCTTTGCGCTCTGTCTCCCCCCCCCCCTTTGCGCTCTGTCTCCCCCCCCCCCGGTGCGCTCTATCTCCCCCCCCCCGGTGCGCTCTATCTCCCCCCCCCCGGTGCGCTCTATCTCCCCCCCCCCGGTGCGCTCTATCTCCCCCCCCCCCGGTGCGCTCTATCTCCCCCCCCCCCCCCCCCCCCGGTGCGCTCTGTCTCCCCCCCCCCCCGGTGCGCTCTGTCTCCCCCCCCCCCGGTGCGCTCTGTCTCCCCCCCCCCCCCCCCGGTGCGCTCTGTCTCCCCCCGCCTCCCCCCCCCCCCCGGTGCGCTCTGTCTCCCCCCCCCCCGGTGCGCTCTGTTTCCCCCCCCCCCCCCCCCCCGGTGCGCCTGCCCCCCTCCTATCTCCCCCCCCCCGGTGCGCTCTATCTCCCCCCCCCCGGTGCGCTCTATCTCCCCCCCCCCGTGCGCTCTATCTCCCCCCCCCCCCCGGTGCGCTCTATCTCCCCCCCCCCGGTGCGCTCTATCTCCCCCCCCCCGGTGCGCTCTATCTCCCCCCCCCCCGGTGCGCTCTTCTCCCCCCCCCCCGGTGCGCTCTATCCTCCCCCCCCGGTGCGCTCTATCTCCCCCCCCCCCGGTGCGCTCTGTCTCCTCCCCCCCCCCGTGCGCTCTGTCTCCCCCCCCCGTGCGCTCTGTCCCCCCCCCCCCCGGTGCGCTCTGTCTCCCCCCCCCCGGTGCGCTCTGTCTCCCCCCCCCCCGGTGCGCTCTGTCTCCCCCCCCCCGTGCTCTCTGTCCTCCCCCCCCCCCGGTGCGCTCTGTCTCCCCCCCCCCCTTGCGCTCTGTCTCCCCCCCCCCTTGCGCTCTGTCTCCCCCCCCCCCCTGTGCGCTCTGTCTCCCCCCCCCCTCCTCTCTCCCCCCCCCGGTGCGCTCTGTCCTCCCCCCCCCCCGGTGCGCTCTATCTCCCCCCCCCGGTGCGCTCTATCTCCCCCCCCCCGGTGCGCTCTATCTCCCCCCCCCCCCCCGGTGCGCTCTGTCCCCCCCCCCCCCCCCCCGTGCCCCCGCTCTGTCCTCCCCCCCCCCCCGTGCGCTCTGTCCCTCCCCCCCCCCCCCCCCGGTGCGCTCTGTCTTCCCCCCTTCCCCCCCCCCCCCCCCCCGTGCGCTCTGTCTTCCCCCCCCCCCCCCGGTGCGCTCTGTTCCCCCCCCCCCCCCCCCTCCGGTGCCTCTATCTCCCCCCCCCCGGTGCGCTCTTACTCCCCCCCCCCCCCTCTATCCCCCCCCCCGTGCGCTCTATCTCCCCCCCCCCGTGCGCTCTATCTCCCCCCCCCGGTGCGCTCTATCTCCCCCCCCCGGTGCGCTCTACTCCCCCCCCCCCCGGTGCGCTCTATCTCCCCCCCCCCCGTGCGCTCTATCCCGTGCCCATCCCCCTGCCTCTTCCCCCCCCCCCGTGCGCTCTGTCCTCCCCCCCCCCCGGTGCGCTCTGTCTCCCCCCCCCCCGTGCGCTCTGTCTCCCCCCCCCCCGTGCGCTCTTCTCCCCCCCCCCCGGTGCGCTCTGTCTCCCCCCCCCCGGTGCGCTCTGTCTCCCCCCCCCCGGTGCGCTCTGTCTCCCCCCCCCCGTGCGCTCTGTCTCCCCCCCCCCGGTGCGCTCTGTCTCCCCCCCCGTCGCTCTGCTCCCCCCCCCCGTGCGCTCTGTCTCCCCCCCCCCCCCGGTGCGCTCTGTCTCCCCCCCCCCCGGTGCGCTCTGTCTCCCCCCACCGGTGCGCTCTGTCTCCCCCCCCGTGCGCTCTGTCTCCCCCCCCGGTGCGCTCTGTCTTCCCCCCCCTTCCCGTGCGCTTTGTCTCCCCCCTCCCGGTGCGCTCTGTCTTCCCCCCCCCGCCCCCGTGCGCTCTTCTTCCTCCCCCCCCCCCGTGTGCGCTCTGTCTTCCCCCCCCCCCGGTGCGCTCTGTCTTCGTCCCTACTTCTCCCCCCCCCACCCCCCCGTGCGCCTTCTGTTCCCCCATCCCTGCGCTTGCTACTCCCCCCATCCCGTGCGCTCTGTTCAACTCCCCCCCACCCGTGCGCTCTGTCCAACTCCCCCCCATCCCGTGCGCTCTGTCCAACTCCCCCCCCCATCCCGTGCGCTCTGTCCAACTCCCCCCCCCCCCACCCGTGCGCTCTGTCCAACTCCCCCCCCCCCCCCCCCATCCCGTGCGCTGTGTCCACTTCCCCCCCCCCCCATCCCGTGCGCTCTGTCCAACTCCCCCCCCCCCCCCCCCCCCATCCCGTGCGCTCTGTCCAACTCCCCCCCCCCCCCCCGTCCCTGCGCTCTGTCCAACTCCCCCCCCCCCCATCCGTGCGCTCTGTCCAACTCCCCCCCCCCCCCCCCCCCCATCCCGTGCGCTCTGTCCAACTCCCCCCCCCATCCCCCCCCATCCCGTGCGCTCTGTCCAACTCCCCCCCCCCATCCCGTGCGCTCTGTCCAACTCCCCCCCCCCCCCCCATCCCGTGCGCTCTGTCCAACCCCCCCCCCCATCCCCCCCCATCCCGTGCGCTCTGTCCAACTCCCCCCCCATCCCGTGCGCTCTGTCCAACTCCCCCCCCCCCCCCCATCCCGTGCGCTCTGTCCAACTCCCCCCCCCCCCCCCCCCATCCCGTGCGCTCTGTCCAATCTCCCCCCTCGTTTCTCCCCCCCCCCCTCGTGCCTCGTCCATCTTCCTCCCCCCCCCCCATCCCGTGCGCTCTGTCCAACTCCCCCCCCCCCCCGCCTCCCCCATCCCGTGCGCTCTGTCCAACTCCCCCCCCCACCCGTGCGCTCTGTCCAACTCCCCCCCCCCCTCCATCCCGTGCGCTCTGTCCACTCCCCCCCCTATATATATAATGCATAATGCTGTACTATCACCGCTATATATCTCTGTATCATTCTCGTTAGGTGATTTATCCCAAATGTGCTCACTGGAAAGCGACATCGGTGAAAGTCTTTGTTTCCCACTCTGCTTCTTTGCTGCTAGTGATGGCATGTGAATGAGAATCTGGTAGGTGTTTCATGAACAATATGTGTAGGGATTTTTGTGCAGAAAATTCATACAAAAACCCCTCGGTGACGTAATCTCCAGTGTAAGGCTGCTTTACAGGTTACTTACTTTGTATAGATTTCCCTATATTAGTTATCCCGGACTTCCATGATGACCCATTCATTTGAGAAGACATTTTGCATTTGGACATACCCCCTTATGCTGTTTGCATCTTCTGTAATCCCAGCTGCTACATCATTCCTCTGACTGCAGTATTTCTCATCTCATTCATAGCAATAAATGACTTTTATTGACTCAGGTGCAGCGATTCAGTCAGGAGGTCCAGATACCAGAAGCCCGATGTTTTTATGGCTTTCAGATTCTGATTGAGAACATTCATTCTGAAATGTACAGCCTGCTCATCGAGACGTACATCAAGGATCCTGAGAAGCGGTAAGAACGGATCACAATCATCAGCGGGTGAAGGGAGTGTTGTCAGCACATAATGACTGTTCACACCAAGACCAGGAGCTCTGTGCACCCTTGGTGTGGCCGAGCGGTTCAGTGCACCTTGTCACCTATGAGTTTTCCATCTATGTCCACCCTTCTCTAGCTCCTGTAAAGCCAGGGCAGTCAATCAAAGAAGGGGAATGCAAAAGAAGTAGGTGAGAAGGTGCACTACTGAACTGTTTGGCCACACCAAGGGTGCCCCGAGCGCCTGTGTTTGGTATGAACAGTCATTTTCTGCTGACTGACTCCCTTTAAAGGTTATAGTATACAGTCATATGAAATAGTTTGGGCACCCCTCTTAATCTCTCTTTCTCCATTCGCCTTCCACGACAGCATTGGAGGATGTCGTCCACGCCCTATTGGGGGACAGGAACACAGAGAGGTTAAAAGCCCCTCCCCTTCCTCAGTACTCCAGTGTCTTCCTGTCCCCCTTGGGGCATGGAGAGGTTCCAGTGCTGTCAGGCCGGCAGAGGCAGCATTAGGGTGTACTTACAGCCGGGCCAGGGATGGACGTCGGGGGCGGCCTCCTCCTCCTTCTCGGGGCTCCCGTGGTGGGACCATCCGGCCTTCCTGCATCCTACGGGGCAAAGCAGGCTGTGTATTGCAACGCCGGAGGCCTGTTCAGCTCTCCGGCGTCTCCCTCCTCCAGCTGCGGTCCCTGGGGCATGCATCAGAGGTGCCGCGGAGGCACTTCCGGTTTCGGGGGTGGCACTTCCGGTCCCGGGATGTCACTTCCGGTTCGGGCGGCGGCTCCTGTAAGGGCTGTGGCAGGCTGGGCGCGGCTCCAGGGAACCCAGCAGGACTTTCGTGCGCTACTGCCCGCGGCCGGTGACCAGGAGGAGGGAGGGAACAGGTGTTCCTCGTTGGGGGCACGGTACTTCTGGTAAGTACCCGCCGGAAGCTACACCCAGGTAAGGCTAATCCCTGAAACATGGAAGGTGATAGGCTTCCACCTCTGCTTCTTCAGAGCCCAGCGTTCCCCCAGCTCATGTAAGTGTTTCTGGGGGTGGTCACCAGGGGTAGAGTTATTTAAGCCCTGCACTCACACTGGGACCCCCTTCTCTTCCCTTTTTGCCTATAGGGAGACGAGGGCCGTCTGTGAAAGGGAGCAATAATGTGGCTGCGGCACAAAATTTCCCTCTTCCTACAACAAGGTGTCGGCCATGACTCACAGGGTTGTCAGGATGGACTCCCCATCCTTGCTTGAGGAGCTCCAATCCATTAGGGAAGAGGTGCAGGCTTCTATCTCGGCACTGCAGGGTTTTGCTGCAGCTTCCGGGCCTTCCCCTCCGTAAGAGAGGAAGCTCCAGGATTGTGACTCTGTGGATCTCATGGAGGCTGGCCAGAGCTCAGCGTTAGAGGACGGCGAGGATATTGCCGCTGTTGCCTCTGTTCAGACAAGAGAATCTGGACACTACTATTTTTCCACGGAGTCCATGGGTGCATTGGTGGACACTGTCCATTGTACCATGGGAGTAGAGGTGGTGGAATCCCCTTCTTCTGTGCAGGACTAAATGTTCAGAGGCCTGAAGGCTAAGCGGCTCACCCCATCCGAGTGCATTGGAGGGTGATGACTTTGTCTGGGAGGTCCCGAAGGTGGACATCCAGGTGGCCAGGGTAGCAATCAGCTGCTATTGTAAACCCATTGTGCATGCCCTTGACACACTGTTGAAGCTAAGCAGCAGGAGCCTCAGTCACGGGCTGGATGGGAGACCTCATGAGAGACCCAATGGGAATCTCTATGGAAGTCTCTATAAAGTCAATGAAAGGGGGGGGGGACAAGAGGCGCAATAGTGCCCTTATCACTAGACACTAAAACAAGCAGGTGAGAAAAGGGTCCACTCACCTAGTCCAGTTGTGCCACCCACAACTGGTTAGAAGGCCTGATAGAATAAGTGTCCTGATGGCTGCTGCTGGACTTCCACCGGTCTCCACTCGGGTAGACGAAATAGAAGCTCTGGGAAAGGAAGGTGTGTCACAGTCCGCGCTGCCAGGCAATCCGCTCGTGAATAACGCTAGTAGTCGGTGTTCAAATCAATCCTTTTTATTCATCCAACGCGTTTCAACGCCCTCCTGGCGTCTTCCCCTGAGGAAGACGCCAGGAGGGCGTTGAAACGCGTTGGATGAATAAAAAGGATTGATTTGAACACCGACTACTAGCGTTATTCACGAGCGGATTGCCTGGCAGCGCGGACTGTGACACACCTTCCTTTCCCAGAGCTTCTATAAAGTCAATGGGACTTCTAACATGAAGGTCTATGGCAGTATTCCATTTGGGAAGCTTAGCATATAAGACCGCTTTGCCTTTTGAAGATTCCTCCCGGTTGAAGGACTCCCTCGTTCGTAAAATGGAGAGTGTCCTCAAAAAATCCTGGGAGGCGGCAGCTATGTCTTTAACGGTGTACATTTCCTCTACATGTGAGCAGGTCTCTCTTTAAGTGGCTCACCCAGCTGGGAGAATTCATCCTGCAGGGTACTCCCAGGGAGGAGCTTTGGACTCCATTCCACTTCTGAGACGTGCTACGGGCTTCCTGGCCGATGCCTCTGCTGAGTCGTTCCGCGTTGGCGCCAGGTGCGCAGTGTTGGCTAACACAGCTTGCAGGGCAGTGTGGCTTACAAGGTGGAATGGGGAGGTCACGTCTAAGCTCCAGCTGTGTGGCCTCCCCTTGCAAAGGGCATTGGATGACATCCTGGAAAAGGTGTCAGACCGGAAAAGGTGTCTCCCGGAACAGGAGCCCTTTCGGAGGCAGTCCTTTTGGCCTGAGCGCAGCCAACCCTCCCAGTCTACAGGGAAGGGTAAGTCTGGTCGCTGGGCATTCCAGTACGGAAACAAGACCCGTAATAGCTTGCTCCCCCAGCAGCGGCATCACCAGCCGCCCCTAAACAAGGTCGCCTTCCTCATTGCGGGGCGGCTCCTGCGGTTTCTGCCACAGTGGCAAGCAATCTCCTTGTGCCCTTGGATCCTCTCCACCATTGGGAGGGTCTACGCTTGGAATTCGAGAGCCAGCCCCTCCGTGTCTTCGAGTCCTCTCCCTTCCTCAGGGGGACTCTCGCACGGTTTTTCTTGTCGGGTCTGCGACACCTGTTGGATTTGGGTGTGGGGTCCCCGATTCCTCCTGGAGAGGAGGTCCAGGGGCGCTACTCCAGGTTGTTGTGGACCTCCAGAACGCGTATTCTCATGTCCCCATTCACCCATCCCACAAGCGTTTTCTGCGATTCACGATCTCTGGGGCAGGCGGGACGGTCCATTCTCGGCTTAATGTGCTGCTCTTTGGGATTTTTTTCGGCCCCAGAGGTTACCAAACTCATGGGGGAAGCGATCACATTCATCCAGACCCAGGGGATATGTATGCTATGGCTCCTTCGGCAGTGCTTCTGCGCACAAAGGTCTCCAACACATGATTCTTCAGTCCCTGGGATGGGTACCCAATCTTCGGGAATCGGAACGGGTGCCTGCAACCTGACGTCAATTTTTGGGAGTCTTGCTGGCCTCCTCCAGACAGACCTCGTTCCTTCCTGCGGCATATCAGCTTTTGCGCCGCGTGAATCTGACCCGCTTCCGGGCAAGGGGGTCGCCCTCCTTGCGGGAAGCAATGTCCCTGTTAGGGGCCATGATGGCCTGCATTCAGTCAGTAACATGGGCTCCGGCTCCTTCCCGACTGCTCCAGGAACACATACTGAGTTCCTGGGACAGACGTCAGGATTCCTTAAACTCGCGGGTCCGGACCCCGGGGAGGGTGGTAACCTCGCTTTCCTGGGGATGAATCCCAGACACCTTCCTGTGACCTCCGTTCCTACTGATGCCAGCGGTTCCAGTTGGGGCACGATGGTATTTCGCACACCGTTCCAGGGGATTTGGAGTCGCTCGGTCAGTCGCCAGTCTTCAAACTTCTGACAGTGGAGGAAGCGCTTCTTGCTGCAGCTCACGTTCTCCGGGGTCATCATGTCAAGGTCCTGTCAGACAATGTGACTATGGTTGCTTTCTTGCGGTACCAAGGCGGTACTCGTGGCTTACACTTGCAGGGGCTGGCAAGACTGTTCTTTTTGTGGGCAGTACGCCATCTTCTCTCCTCCTCGGCAGTACATCTGCAGGGAATGGCCAATGTACAGGCAGATTCTTGAGCCACACGGAGGTCCACCCAGGAGAATGGTGCTTCCATCCGGAAGTATTTCGCTCTCTTACGAACAGGTGGGGTGTCCTTTCGATCGACCTGTTCGCTTCGGGCTCGGATACAAAGGTGCCAATCTTTTTCTCCGACGCGGTTGGACCATCCTCGGGGGCTGGACGCTTTTGCCCATCCCTGGGTCTTCCGGTTGGTGTATGCATTTCCTCCAATCCCGCCACTTCCCTAGACGTTGCAACGGATTCGGGCGGAGGGGGTGACACTATCCTGGTGGCTCCCCTGGGGCCCAAAATGGTGTGGTACGACGCCATCCGAGACCTGGGCCTGGAGGGACCGATTATGTTAGCCCAGTCTCAACTTACTGTCCCAGGGTCCTCTGTTTCACCCGGGCCCTCAGTGGCTCATTCAGGCGGCCTGGCTGTTGCGGCCGGTATCCTGAGGACCAAGGGTCTCTCCCAGGCAGTGATCCACACGCTTCAGCAGAGCAGGAAGCCTGTGACAAACGCTATTTACGGGAGGGCTGGAATCTGTTCCATCCTGGTGTGCTCCTTCCATCCCGACCATGCATCATCCTAATGTGGCTCAACTCTTGGATTTTTGCAGCGTAGCTTGGATTTGGGACTTCGGCCGAGCACTCTTTAAGTCCAGAGGTCGGCACTTGGGGCGGTTTTTGCCCAGGATCTTGCTTCCCACCCATGCCTCAAGCAGTTTTTTACTTCTGCTTGGGGGTGGGTTCCCCGGATTCGGCCTTCTGTCCCTCCCTGGGATTTGATGCTTGTTCTCCAAGGGCTTGCTCGAAGTCCCTTTGCACCCTTGTCTGCTGTATCCCTTACGTCTCTCTCTCACAAGATGGCGTTTTTGGTGGCCATCACTTCTGCTCCCAGGGTTGGAGAACTGCAGGCACTCTCTGTCTGGGCTCCGTGCCTCGTGGTGTCCGTTGTTCGCATTACGCTTCGGTTGCATTAATCTTTTCTTCTGAAAGTTGTCGGCTTTCCATCGGTCCCAGGATGTGGTTCTGCCTTTGTCAATCTCCTGCTAATGCGGCTGAGGCCGTGTTTCACTCCTTGGATGTTCGTCGGACTGTCATCCTCTATCTCCGAGAGTCTGCTTCCTGGAGGTTAGATCAGATCCTGTTTGTTCGGCTTTTGGCAATAATACAGGGAAGACGACTTCCCAGGCTACCATCACTTCCTGGATCAAGAAGGCGATCTGTAAGGTCTATGTCGCTCCGGTCCTTGCTCCTCCGGTGGGGTTGAAGGCTCCTTCAACTCGGGCTGCTGCTACGTCCTGGACGGAGCAGGCTGGAGCTTCATCGGAGCTGATTTGCAGAGCGGCTACGTGGTATGTCTCTCCTCACTTTTTCTCGCCTCTATAGGTTAGATCTGTCCTTCAGTCGGGATCTGTCCTTTGGTAGGAGAGTCCTACAGGCAATAGTCCCACCCTGAGGAGTATCGGTGGTATTCCTCAATGCTGTCGTGGAAGGCGAATGGAGAAAACTGAATTAGTCCTTACCGGTAATTCCTTTTCTTGGAGCCTTCCACGACCGCATCAGTTCCCCCCCTTGTTGGTGTTTGGTTCCGGTTTGTATCAGATAATCCATGGCTAAGGGTGATCTTGGTAAACACTGGAGTACTGAGGAAGGGGAGGGGCTTTTAACCTCTTGTGTTCCTGTCCCCCAATAGGGCGTGGACGACATCCTCCAATGCTGTCGTGGAAGGCTCCAAGAAAAGGAATTACCGGTAAGGACTAATTCAGTTTTTTTTTTTGGTTTAAAATTGTTTTTTTGCAACAGCTATTTCAGTGTGCTATATGTAATAACTGATGGACACAGTAATATTTCAGGATTGAAATGAGGTTTATTGCATAACCAAAAATGTGAAATATGCAAAAAATTGACAGGTGCAAAGGTATGGGCACCTCAACAGAAAAGTGACATTAATATTTAGTAGATCCACCTTTTGCAAAAATAACAGCCTCTAGTCGCTTCCTGTAGCTGTTAATGAGTTCCTGGATCCTGATGAAGGTATTTTTGACCATTCCTCTTTACAAAACAATTCCAGTTCTTAGTTTGATGGTCGCCGAGCATGGACAGCCCGCTTCAAAACATCTCACAGATGTTCAATGATATTCAGGTCTGGGGACTGGGATGGCATTCCAGAACATTGTAATTGTTCCCCTGCATGAATGCCTGAGTAGATTTGGATAATAACTATTTTGTAATAACTTTCCAAAAACTTTCCTTGCTCCTATACCCATCTTGTACAGGTTTAAGCTTTTTTTCCACTGCAAAATCAGAGGCAACCATTCTGCTTGCTCTCCTGTGGACAGTCATAACTGAGCGCTGCCATTTTGGGCTCCCACATGCTCTACTCTGAACCCAGGGAGGCAGCAGAATTCTTCATTTAAAGGAGTAGCCTGGTTATACCAGGACCTATGTTCTTGCCGTTGGTCGGACCCCCAAAGATCTGTTATCACCTATGCAGTGGATGGGTGATCATGCGCCCAAACTGTAAGGTCACACACAGTATGGGGGTAACAGCTATTTACCATTGGCACTTTGGGGACTCTAGGGTACGCTCACAAGAGCATATAAATAATTGGTCCAATTTTTCATCCAGAAAATAATTTTTCTTCTCACTAGTTATCCATATATTATCCATTTTTTTTTTCTCATCAGCTATTATTCAATTACAATAATTTACGTGTTCGATGCTCAGGGTAGTGATGTATACATAAAAAATGGATGCAACTAGAATGGTCAGTGTGGCATCCAGTTTCGTTTCTTGCACCCGTTGCCTTGCATTGGTAAGTCTCATTTTTTCACATGTCCTTTTGCAGCATTCTGTGATTTTTTTCCTCACGTCAAATACAGCTCAGAAAAAATTGTAGATCTGCTCTGCCTCATCGAACATGGGTCGACCCCTTTATTACTGGATTGCACTTGTCCGATGTATATGCTGGTGTGAGAGATCCCTTTGTTGCGCTTACTATCATATCAGATGTAAGCTGTCGGTCTCCATATTAGGTTTCCTTTAAAGCAACACTACAGTGTTTAGTTTTTCGCCGCTGTAGTGCCGCTTTACATGTAAGCCCCCCATTTTAGTCATATACACTCACCTTCTGGTGGCTTCACATCTTACTGACCCCGCTCCAGTCCTGCGGAGCCATCTTGTCACGAGAGCTCAATGTATCTCTATGAGAGCCAGAATGAGGCTCTAACCATTCAGTTGATAACACTTAGGGTCCATTTGTCTAGTAAATATCATTATTGACAGGCTGACCGGAGCGGGGCTGGAAACAGATGAGGATGGCGGAAGGCGAGTATGAGGCAGGGGGCTTAGATTTAAAGCAACACTCCAGCGGGAAATAAAAATAAATGCTGTGGTTGTCATAGTCAGGGCAGTGGAGGCGCAGGACATTTTTCTACATTATACATTTTCATTGTCTTTTTTTTTTTTTTCTTTTAGTAACTTCTTATTTAATGCAATGGAAACAATGCCGTGCATCAGGAAGAAAGCCGAGTGGGCCCTGCACTGGATATCTAGCAGGAAAGCCTCCTTTGGTCTGTACTGTCTTCTATAGACATACATTATATTGTGATATATACACACAGCATAAACTGTATGTGACATAGAGTTCTAATGTACACACTGGGGTTTACATGTTATATATTAGGTACTGATATTCCACACATCGATCTACAGCTTTCTGCAGTGAGATCCACGCTTGATACATGTGGATTCTGCTGCAGTTTTCATTGCATTTGGTGCAGGTTTCACCCTATGGCTCGGTTCACACGTTGCATATTTGGTGGACGTTACAGACACTTTTCTACACTTGTATCTGCAGTTTGTCTGCGTTCAATAATTGTCTGTATTTCCTATGCCTTTTTTTTTTTTTTTTTTTTTTTTACGCAACAAAATGATCCCAGGCTGGTAGTTTTACTTGCATATTTAGCTTCTCCATTGAATTGAGTGGAGTTTATGTAACAGAAATTCTAAGGGTAATGTTTCTCCTTATAGAAAGTGTCAAGAGACGTCAGGAGACTTAAGGCCCCGTCACACTGAGCGATGCACCAGCGATCCCGACAGCGATAACGACCTGGCCGGGATCGCTGGAGCGTCGCTACCTGGTTGCTGGGGAGCTGTCAAACAGGCAGATCTCCTCCTCAGTGACCAGGGAGCCACCTCCCACATCACTGGAAGCGGGAGGACACTGGTAACTATGATAAACAGCGGGTATCTAGGCAGCGCGCACTGCCTAGATACCCGGTGTTTATCATAGATACCAGCATCCTCCCTGCTTAGAGGCTGCGCTAAGCAGGGAGGACGCTGGTAACTATGATAAATAGCGGGTATCTAGGCAGCGTGCGCTGCCTAGATACCCGCTGTTTACCATGGTTACCAGCATGTGAGGTCGCTGATTGTTGGTCTCTCGCTGTCCCACGCAGCGATGTGTGCTGACCAGCGGAAAACAAACGATCAAAAAATTACCCAGAGCACTTTGTAACAATCAGCACTGCAGCGTAAACAGCGTATACGGAGTGCCGAACGCAAACACTCATGTGAACGCAGCGGAGATTGTCCGCATGTATTCACATGAAGATGTGATTGTGAGCCGCCCTGCCACCTAATAAGCGGCGGCGGCTGGGAGGCGGAGATCAGCGGCAGAGATCTCTGCCGCTGATCTCTTCCTCCCTGCCGCCGCCGGTTTAAAATAGCCGGCACCGCTGGCTTTCCCGCTCTGCTAATTCAAATGATCAGCTGTTCCTTTGAATTAGCAGAGCGGGAAAGCTGACTTCACCACCTGCTTTCCCGCTGGCTATTCAAACCAGAGGCAGTGGCGGCGGCAGGGAGGAAGAAGGAAGATGACAGAAGAAGAGGATGACAGAAGAAAGAGGAAGAAGAAAGAGGAGGAAGAAATGAGGAAGAAAGAGGAAGAAAGAAAAAGAACTGCGGGACAGGATTCACCTGTAGATGATCTCGGAGGAGGTCATCGCCTGCTGCGTTTGTGCGCTTGCCAGCAGATGGCAATGCGCACAGATTCACTTTCATTCATTGTTTGTGCGCAGCTGTCTGCATGCGTATAAAGCAAGCACACAACATGTTGCGTTCGGCATGCGCATAAATTATGCGCAGCCGAACGCAAACGCAGCTGAGCGCAGGTACACACACGCACTACGCGTTCCTATGTTCCTCAGGAACGCTGCGTGCACAGCGCACATCTTGCGCAAATGTGAACCCAGCCTTATACTAGATGCACACACTCAACTCTTGTCCTTTCTCTCAGAAGATGGCCTTATTTCTTCCTTGCTCACTAACAACTCCCTCCTGAACCAGGAACATACACACACTGGTCTCTATCACTCCTTCCACAGTGGGATAGTCCCTGGTTAACTTCTTCTGTCCATGCTGTCTGTTGCTGGGCAGACTTAACCTTTCACCCTTTTCTTTACAAACAGGAATCTATATGTAAAAAGGATGACAGTGACGTCTTGTGGCCTGTGGTTAGTACTGCAGCCCACAGGGAAATGAACACTTGTTGCTATTGGCAAATATTGCAGAAATATGATTGGTGTCTTCAGGGGGAGCGCAACAGCCTGTTCACTTCCCTATATTGTGACTGGGATAAGGATACTCCATCATGGGACCGAAGGTCGGATCCTTTCAGGTGTCAATAATGGTGGCGGTGCCATCGATTGTGACCTAGGGGACAGTGGTAACAGGTATGTGTCTGCGGGCGTGCAGGGGTGAACACAGGAATTTTACTGTTCCTTCCTATGTTGATGTTAGGTGGCCCCATGGTGTTGATGCAATGGAGGGAAACAGGAGAGTCAGGGAGAAGGTACACAACCATAGATGTTACACCATGCTGAGAGGGTATAGCTCACATACAGGCATATAGAAATAGATTTAGGCAACAAGCACAGGTGAGACGTGATGACAGCAAGAACTGTCGGAGCCCATCCTGATGTCCGATCTGACACGATAGAGTTGCTTCCTCCATCCCACTGGAGTGGCGTTCTGCTGCACAAGTCCCCTTCATTATTGGTAGGTGCTCGTAAGACCCCCCTTCCAAGCCCGTGCTCGTCCTGGTACACAGCGTTACACTCAGGTGGGCTAGGCTCTCTGTGCAGGCCAGGGCTTTCCATCTGCCTGTAGGGTGTAGATCCTCAGAGCCCCTTCCTGTGATTTTGGGTTAGTCTGTGCCATACAGCCCGCAGGAGCGAGGTTACAGTTCTCCTACATGATTGTCTAATGACGTGACTGGCCGAGCTCCAAAGTCCTCTGCCGTGACCAACTGCCATCCGAGCTCCTGTGCCCACAGGCTCCACACACCTATAATAATAATAATAATAATAATAATAAAGCTTTATTTATATAGCGCCAACATATTCCGCAGCGCTTTACAATGTAGGGTACAGAAAATATACAGTAAGTAATTACAGTAGAGAACAAATACAGTACAATAATTGGATACAAAACAATAGGCATAGAATCAATGTAATAAAGAAAATACAATAAATAAAGCAAGAAATGAAGGTGACCCTGCTCAAAAGAGCTTACAATCTACAACGGGATAGGGGTTGCACAAGGTACAGGGGCTTATTGCACGGATGGTCCAGGCATCTTGAGGAAATGGGGCATAGAACTAAGCTTACATGGATGTTCATTATACAGTGTGTGTAGACCTTTTTGGTTTGGTGGAGTTTGTAGAAGAGTAATGTCCAGAGGGATAGCCCATTCACTGTCTACAGTGCAATGGACTTCTATTAGGGAGTATGATAGGCCGCCTTAAAAAGATGCGTTTTTAGGGATCGTCTGAAGCCATGCAAGTTGTGGATATCCTGATTTCTTGGGGTAAAGCATTCCAGAGGTTTCCACCTGTTCATAAGCTACAACCTAGATGGGCAGCTTCACTCTTCAGGGGTCTGCGGCTGCACAGTAGTCACAAAACAGTGCACCTATTTCCCCAAAGTAAAAGCAGATGACTCATCCAAAAGTTACATTAACGTAATCCCCACTCTGGGGTGTTACACTTACACCTCTACATCACGCTGCTGTCAGATTACATAGCAAAAAACCTGCTGACAGATTGCCTGAGCCATGACCGGCTTCTTCCCGAGACACATCTTCTGCTCTGCACTGATGAGGAGGAACAATAGGTGGCGCTAGAGTTCCAGTCCGCTTCCTCTCTGAAGCCGATATTCGGAACAGATAATGAGACGCTGCAGATTTAAGAAACTCAAGGTGTGGATTCTGCAATATGAAAGGAAATCATTGTATTTTCAACTTTTTTTTTCTTTATCAAAAGTCCCATACAGAAAGTGTAAATGCACTTACTGGGAGCTTCCCTTCCATGTATTTGGCGTTTGGTGCATGTGTGTGCTGAGAAACATATAGCTCAGCTCAGTAAGGCTGAATTCAGACATTCAGGTATCATGGTGCGAAGTATGAACCACGGTGCACGGACCGGACATGGGGCTTATGACCAGAATTTGATAGCCTTGTATATGCCTATGAAGGTGTCAGGACATCTCCTTCCGGTCTGTATATCATGGTCTATACTCAGACGGTGATACACAGACACTTGAATTTGGCCAGTCAGGCATCTTGCAGTAGGAGGTAGGTGCCCTGCATGGCATTTTGTGACTCTGTCTTGGACCAGCATAACTCTGTCTCCGCACGTGAAAGCGTTTAAAAGTAGCAGATAGCCTCCTAACACCTGTGCGTGTGAGATGCTGGAGCTAAGGCCGGGGACACACTGAGCGAGACACATGCGAGATATTCGCACGAGTCTCGCATGACTCACCAAGCATGGCCACCGGCTCTCTGCATGGGAGTGCGTCAGCTGCTTGTTTTTATGTAGCTCCACACTCCTGTCCAGAGAACCGGTGGCCGTGCTGGGTGAGTCATGCGAGACTCGTGTGAGTATCTCGCATGCGTCTCGCTCAGTGTGTCTCAGGCCTAATGCTCAGGTCATGCCTGACGACAGCGCCTATGCACTTGCTATGAGGAATGGTGGCCGGTTAACCCCTTGTCTGGTCTCTGGGCTCGTGATGTGCCTCTGTCATCCCCCAGTGTGGGGAGAATGCGGGGAAGTTCAGGAGAGCAGACAGACATAGGATCTGTTTCAGCATATGCTTTTTTTTTCTTACATTCACTTTTTTTCCTTTTTTTTTTTAAAGTTACAATTGATGAAGAAATTGAAATCAATGTCGCCCACAGTGATGCCCTGAAAACAAACATTTAAAATAAACTTTAAAAAAAGGCAAAAATTAAAAGAATTTGAAGGCAAAAATTAAAAAAAACAGGCAAAAAATACCAAAAACTTGCCAAAATAAGGGCCCAAATGCAAGAGTCCAGTGTTCACTTCTCACAGGCTCCCTCTTGTGGCGAAGATGGGGAAAAACAGTGACTATAGGAAGGAAATCAGGGTGTTTAACTGTGAGTGAAGAACATTGTCCACAAGTAAAAGAATCTGCATCAAATATGCAACATGTGAACGCAGACGAATACTATAATCCCAGCAGCGTTGCTGTGTGTCAGGAAGCTTCTTATCTCTCATTTATTTTTAAACAGCAGGCAGATTTATCTGAGAGGTGATTCTGAAAACGACCTTAAAGGGGTTGTCCACTACTAGGACTACCTTAAAGGGGTTGTCCACTTTTAGGACTACCTTAAATGGGTTGTCTACTACTAGGACAACCTTAAAGGTACCTTTACACGCCGCAACTTTTGGCAGCGATCAGAGGCAATCGAACGTGCGCATGCACATTTTTCATGGTTGCCTCCGAACGCTGAAGGCGCATTTACACGCCGCAATTTTGCCCTCAACCTAAGGCGATACGTCGCCCCGGAAGTTCCCACACCAACAGCGGGAAACATCCGGTTGACTCCCGACACCGCTTCACACGCCGCAATCCCCAAAGGAATGTGGGCGTACCTGTTCAGCGCCGCAAGAACATAGGCATGACAGACTGGTGTGTTCCACGCCCAAAACATGCTGATTAGACAACGCAATAGCGTCATGATTGGCCAGCCTGCGCAGGAAGGCTGGCTCTAGTACATGACGCCATTGCAATTGTATAGTGTGAATGGACAGCTGTTCAAATATGGCGCCCTGTGAAGTGACAGCCAATCGAAACACTGTAGCCCCTACCAATCATCGCTGAGGGGGGCGGTGTCCAGCACGCTGTGGCACGCCTCTGGGAAATCACTAGGCGACGCAGATTCCATCCCTATCGCCCCTTCACACGCCAAAACCTGGGAAATTCACCTTCAGGGTTGCATCTGGTTTTTGAACAATGCTCGAAACCGCAACCGGGAGCAACTTTCAAAATCACCACCAGGTTCCACAAATACACGCCGCAATTTTATAGCAATTTCACGGCAACAGTGACGGAACTCCGGATTGCCTCTCAGTTTCCACACCGTAGTTGCGACGTGTAAAGGTACCTTAAAGGGGTTGTCCACTACTAGGACTACCTTAAAGGAGTTATCCACTACTAGGACAACCCTTTCTGTTTCCACATGTAAAATATAAAAGCCTATACTCACCTCCTGTGCTGGTGCCGTTCCTGCAGTGTCAGTCCTTGCATTCATGGGGCTCCTGTAAGGGTATGTGCCCACAGGGCGTTTTTGCTGTGGTTTCTGCATGCAGAAAACCATTGGTTTTATGGTAATTTATGCTAATTTGTTCCTGCGGTTGGGCTTTCAAGCAAAACCAATGTGTTTTACAGAAACGCTGTGCACACACATTGGTTTTGCAGGTGTCAAGAACTGTCAAATACCTGCTTTTTTGGTGTGGATAGGAAAGAATTGACATGTCAATGATTCCTGCGTTTTTGGTGCAGTCAATGGGAAAAACGCAGCTAAAAAAACGCAGGAAAAATGCACAAAAAACGCGCAAAAAATGCAGACAAGATCATAGCACTTTTCCTGTCAAGGACTCTAGGATTCTCAGGTTTTCCTGCGTTCAAGACTGCTCAAAAAACGTCCTGTGGGCACATACCCTAACATTGTGACTTCACGCCAGCCCTGTGTCCAATCACCGCCAGCCTCTTTCTCCCCGCCTCCAGACAATGTTACAGGAGCCATGTGAATGCAAGTACTGACAGCGATGGAACTGCACCTTCATGGGAGGTGAGTATAGGGTGTATTATTTTACACGTATCATCAGAAGGGCTTGTGCTAGTAGTGGATAACTCCTTTAAACATTGCATCATCTGCCATCTATAGTATGACTGCGGCCGCTCAAGTGTCTACCATTGTCTCATATTGTGTTCATTGTAGGGGAGAGAATTGTGGCGTTTGCTGCTGTAGAAGGGATCTTCTTCTCTGGATCTTTCGCTGCTATTTTCTGGCTGAAGAAGAGAGGTTTGATGCCGGGACTCACCTTCTCCAATGAGCTGATCAGCCGGGATGAGGTGACACATTCTTCCATTCACTAATGTACCCGTTCTGTAATGTTCGGGGTAATTTGCCCCCATGCAATAAATTGCAGGAATATTAGCAGTTGTAGCCTGTGTGCGTTAACACCGGTCACATATCGAGGTGCAGAGCGCTCCTCCCAGTCAGGGATCATTATATTTTAATGGATGTGATCTTGTAGTTTAGGCAGCTCTTTCTGTTTTGGACATTACATTAGTGAACAAAATTGAGAATCGCTTGTCTTTTTAGGGGATTTAGTTGTTTTTCCTCCTGTCACACACTCTGTACCATACGGCCTGTCTATTGTACTCTCTTCCAGTAGCTTCAGTGGGGTAACATTATTAAGGACTGCATGGAAAAATAACTTTTTCCTTGTTACAAGGAATATGTTGCCTTAGGGGGGATTTTTTTTGGTGGAGTGCTGGTTTGGGGGGAGTGGCTGGGGTGCAGGGGGGGGTCATTTTTCTGGGGGGTTGCAGGTTTGGGGAAGGAGAGGGTACAGATTTGGCGGGCGTGGGGGTGGCAAGGATGTGGTTTTGGGGGGGATGCGTGTTTTGGGCGGGGGGTGCAGGGGGCGTGTTATTTGAGGTGTGGGTTTGAGGGGGCGGAGGTGCAGTTTTTTTGCGGGGTCTTTTTTTTGCGGGGTGGAGGTGCAGGGAACTTTTTTTGGAGGTGGCAGGGGTGTGTGGGTGTTTTTTTTGGGGGGGGGTAGGGGTGTGGGTATAGGGGTGCTATTTGGAGGGGGCAGGGCTACCTGGAGTTCTGATTGAAAAGTGAAAACCCCTCTAGCCGCACTTGGTGTTCTGAGGAGTCATGTAAAGCGTCTGCTTCAAAAACACTTGCAGTTTTGTTCAATGAATAAAACGCCGAAAGACTCTTCTCACTTTTACTGGGAAATCGCTTTGCTTGGTCATTTGTGTTTTTGAACATTTTTCTGTTTTAAAAAAATCCTGGTGGGGATAAATGACTCACCGAAGTTTTGACACTTTTTTCTACCCCTTGCATTGTTGTTTTCCTCTAGGGGGCGTCTGTCACAGTGATGCATGTCCTCAGTGCTGAGTGGCCCGCCCGGTCTGGGGGCGTTACCAATAGGCTGCTCAGACACTTATGTATCACCTGGATGTGAGTGGCAGAGGCCTAGTGGAGTCCATGTGTCTGCATTCACCACCAGCCCCCTCCTTGTTAGCATGGCTGGTCGCCTGGTTGCCACAAACCGCCCCCATGTTATGGGTTGCAGGGGGCTGTGCACCGGTGTCTGGACGCATGTGTCACCTCCTGGGGGAATCTGCAGCCATCTGCTAGATGCAAGGGGTAGAAAAAAGTGTCAAAACTTCGGTGAGTTTTTCTATATATTTCTTAGTACCAATTCGGTGATTTTTGGGGATAAATGACAGTGCGTGTGACATATATGAAGCTTTTCCTGATGGAAAATGCAGCGATCCAGACACTGCCCAACGAGAAGACTGCAAGTGACACCCAGGAAGAAACGCGCCAAAACTCCACAAAAACCGCCAAACTGCTTCAAGGAAACAAAACACTCCAAAAACAGCTAACAGAAGGAGCGTTTCCTGGAGCGTTATCTGCCGAGGTTTTTCTAGACAAAACCTGGAAAAATCTATTTGTCTTCTTTCCACAGCGGCTTTGCTGGATGTTTGGCGGCCGCAATCATTTTGTGTAATTGAATCTATATGTAGTGAGCAGCTTCTGCCTGAAGAAGGTACAGGTTACTTCTTTTAAAGGGGTTGTGCCGTGAACATTTGCACATTTTAATTAACAGATCTTAGAATAAAAATAAATTCCACTATTGGATGTGTAAAGTTCATGTCCCAAGATATTCTTATAGATGTGGCCCTGTGTAATGTATCTGTGTAACCTTGGAGGAACAGGTCTGATATACCACAGCTCCTGGGCAGAGGAGGAAGTAAGAGAGTTTACAGACATTACAGTTAGGGATCACAGAATATAAGAAGTATACAGACATTATAGCTGTGGATCACAGAATATAAGAGTATACAGACATCACAGCCAGGGATCACAGAATATAAGAGTATACAGACATTACAGCCGGGGATCACAGAATATAAGAGTATACAGACATTACAGCTGAGGAATCCACAGAATATATGAGTATACAGACATTACAGCTGGGGATCACAGAATATAAGGGTATACAGACATTACAGCCGGGGATCATAGAATATAAGTGTATACAGAATATAGCCGGGGATCACAGAATGTAAGAGTATACAGACATTACAGCCAGGGATCACAGAATGTACAGACATTACAACTGGGGATCACAGAATATAAGAGTATACAGACATTACAGCGAGGGATCACAGAATATAAGAATATACAGACATTACAGCCAGGGATCACAGAATATGTGAGTATACAGACATTACAGCTGAGGATCACAGAATATAAGTGTATACAGACATGACAGCTGGGGATCACAGAATATAAGTGCATACAGACATGACAGCTGGGGATCACAGAATATAATTGTATACAGACATTACAGCTGGGGATCACAGAATATAAGTGTATACAGACATGACAGCTGAGGATCACAGAATATAAGTGTATACAGACATGACAGCTGGGGATCACAGAATATAAGTGCATACAGACATTACAGCTGGGGATCACAGAATATAAGTGCATACAGACATGACAGCTGGGGATCACAGAATATAATTGTATACAGACATTACAGCTGAGGATCACAGAATATAAGTGTATACAGACATTACAACCGGGGATCACAGAATATAAGTGTATACAGACATTACAGCTGGGGATCACAGAATATAAGAGTATACAGACATTACAGCTGGGGATCACAGAATATAAGTGTATACAGACATTACAGCTGGGGATCACAGAATATAAGAGTATACAGACATTACAGCTGGGGATCACAGAATATAAGAGTATACAGACATTACAGCGATGTTTAACACATCCAATTGTGAAACTTATTTTTATTCTAAGATCTGTTATATAAAATTTACCATTGTTTGAGGCACAACCCCTTTACCTGCCTCACCATTTCTGAAACTGTTTGGCTGCATTCACACTGTGCGTTTTTAGCTACAAAATAAGAGCTGTGAAAAAAACGCACCCAAACAACGGATCGAAAAACGGATAAAAACACGCACAGTGTGAATGTAGCCTTAAAATAAGTCCTAAAAGACTGGACATGTACATGGAGTGGTTGTTACATTAATGTGTATTCTGATCATTTTTGGGGGGTTTGGGTTGTTGTGCTTGAGTTATTCTTGCAGTACATGTACCACCTGATATTTCCCCTGCAGGGTCTACACTGTGATTTTGCAGGATTGATGTTTCACTACGTGGTGAATAAACCCACAGAGCAGCGAGTGACCGAGATCATCATGAGCGCCGTGAGAATAGAGCAGGTAATAATGAGTATTATAGTATTAAAGCTGTATAATGACAAAGAGCAAAGACCATCATCCCCATCAGGGCTGTGGAGTTGGTAAGCCAAACCTCCGACTCCTCGATATCCATGATTCCGACTCCTTCAAACACAGCTCATGTTTAAGTGATAAATTTATTGTAGTACAATATGAACATCAGGCTATAATCATTATGATACAATAATGAAGATATCTAGATAGAACACAATAATAATAGTCAGCACATTCTGCATTGAACTACTGTACCCGATTCATTATATGTCTCCACAGCCCTGATCTCCATTACATTCCAGTGTTTTACCATCCAAACTATAAGGGTCTGCTCTTATTTCTCCATCCTTTTTTCTTGATCCGTTTACCCTCTTTTTTTATGCTAACAATATATACCCTCTGGAGAGTCATATACTGCACAGGTTATAGGTCCCCATAGTATAGGGCTGGGGCTGCAGCTTATCTACCATATTTTTCACTTTATAAGACGCATCGGATTATAAGACGCATTCCCAAATTTGGTGAAGGAAAATGAAAAATTTTTTTTTAATGATAAATGGGGTCCGTCTTATAATGCCAGTGTCCATCTTACAATCAGTATATAAATATCCGCCATCCTGGTATATAAATATCCCCATCCTGATACATAGCTCCCTCCCCCATCCTTCATATGCCCCCCCCCCCTATCCTGGTACACAGATTTCCTTCCTGCATGTGTCCCCCTTATCCTGGTACATGGCCCCCCATCCTGGATATGGCCCCCTTATTCTGGTACACAGCCCCATATCCTGCATATGGCCCCCTTGTTCTGGATATGGCCCCCTTATCCTGGTACACAGCCCCATATCCTGCATATGGCCCCCTTGTTCTGGATATGGCCCCCTTATCCTGGTACATGCTCCCCCATGCTGCATATTGCCCCCTGTCCTGGATAAGTTCCCCTTCCCCCGTCCTGGCACATGGCCTCCTTGTCCTGGCACATAGATCCTTTATTCTGGATGCCCCGGGGACACTGGAGGATTCAAGAAGTGCGGCAAGCAGAAAACAATGGAGGGGAGCGCCGGAGTGTAAGTTCAAAGCGTTTTATTATTTTGATGTATGCAGAAGCATGGGGGCCATAAACAGTGATGGGGGAGCGATATCCGGAATGGGGGGCGTTATGTGCCAGGACAAGGGGGGCATATCCAGGACAGAGGGAGAGGGTGAGGGCAGGAACATACAGTGGGGAAAAAGTATTTAGTCGGCCACCAATTGTGCAAGTTTTCCGAATACTATATATATGTGTATATATATATATATATATATATATATATATATATATATATATATATATATATATATATATATATATACACATACACATGTATACACTCATACTCACACACACACACTTGAGACTGCTTTGGGCTGAATACACAGTAGCTGTATACACCTCCACCTATACACACATAATATATGTGTGTATATATATATATATATATAATGTGGGCAGTAGTGGCAGCCCTGTGTGACACACTGAATCATACACATGTGAATGTACACATTATTATTGAAGGAGTCTATGGCCAGTGGCTTCATCAGCAGAACCTTTTACGTTTTACCTGTTTATTAATAATAAATGAGTGCGCAGCAGGGTCAGCAATGAATGTAGAATTGAACAATTACCTTCGCCGCTGGATGAAGGTTAATATCCCTCATAGTTTGTTATTAACATTTCATTACCTTTTTCTTCCATAGGAGTTCTTAACAGAAGCTTTACCTGTGGATATCATTGGCATAAACTGCAGGTTGATGAAGAAGTATATAGAATTTGTGGCTGACCGATTGCTGGGGGAACTTGGCTTTTCAAAGGTAAATTTATACTTCCGCCTTATCCACTTTTGAGTGTACACAGAAGCTGCCACCACGCCAGACCAGAATGGTGATCGGTCTGTAAACCATATCCTACAAGGAATGGTTACAGGATTTGGGAATGTTTAGCTTGCAAAAAAGAAGACTGAGAGGAGACTTAATAGCTGTCTATAAAATATCTCAAGGGCTGTCACACTAGAGGGATCAGCTTTATTCTCATTTGCACAAGGAAAGACTAAAAGCAATTGTATGATAATGAATGGGGGTTGGACCAGATTACCTAGGAGGTCCCTTACAATTCCTTCAATCTATGATTCATGCCGTTATACTGGAGATTGATGCCATATTTGCAGATTAGTGTTTTTTTAATTTAGGTGCTAATCTGTAATTTTTCAGAACAGAATTTGTGGCAAAGTCCATTATTCTGCCCCCATATTTTACTGTGAATGGTGTATATATAATAGTCAATGTACAGACATTGCCAACAAAATGTTGACGGATTTTGTCTGAATTCATGGAACACTGATTATTTGTTATTCAGCGTACACTTGTTGAGGGGCCGGTCAGACGGGGCCTTGGCAGTTGTGGGCAAAGTATAGTCTCTGTTATGAGGCAGCCCTGGTATTGCAACAAGCGCCCACTGCAAATGCCAAGTTCAGAGCCGCCCTCGGTGAGGGCCAAAGCAGACACAGAGTCTATCACAGATCTTAGTGAAGCTTTTAAACAGTCCTGTTAGACGTGGCCATCTCTGGTTTAGGATAACAGATGAAGCAGCACTCACCGACCTGGATTAAAGCACAGACTTTATTTCATAGCGATCATCAAGCTTAAAAATGGATGGGGTGGGGGGGACTTGGGATGATACCCCGTTTTCCACCCCTGGGCACCCTCTGTTTTTAAGCCTGATGAGCGCTCTGAAATAAAGTCTGTTTTTTATTCCAGGTCGGTGAGTGCTGCTTCATCTGTTATCCTAAACCAGAGATGGCGCGTTGCATAGGAAGTGTGCATCATCAAGTCTGGGATTTGAGCTAGCCTGACAGCAGCAAGCAACAAGCGGTCACTCTGCACTCCCCCAGAAGAAACCTAGGACACAGCAGGACGTCTGATGGTGGTGCCCGGCTGCTACAAACTGTGAAACGTGGGCATTCATCTTAAAACTTTACTCCATTTGAGGTATTTTGCCACTGTTGGACTAAAGTTCATTTTCAGCTTGCACGGTGGCAACCCGTTCTCCTGGGTCTTTGCCGGGGTCCACCAAACCAGCACCAGAGGAAACAGTCACAGTGCAGGCATCTGCCTAAGTCATAAAGTGTAATTAAAAGAAAAAACAGATATTGCGCCACACTGCAACTGGAGGAACTTAATACACGGTTATACTATGTTTGCACTAACCTTTACTGGTTGTGCAACACCCCGCACAACCAGACTGATGGCTTAATGTGGATCACTGTAGTGACAAAGGCCAATATTCCCTCCTCCTCAGATACTCCGGGCTTGGTGGTCGGCTCCTTAGTTCCTCTGGAGATGGAGGTGGGCTCCTTCACTCCTCCACCCGAAGAGGCAGACTCGCTGCACTGGCTTCCGTCCCAGCTCCACACTGTGTATCAGTTGATCATTCAAGGGTGGGTCTTTATGATGTACTGCCAGGAAGACGCATCTGTGCGTCGAAACGCGTTGTGGCATACTGGACCCTGCTGTTCGTGTAATAAATTATCGGTAATTTAATCACCAACCCGTGGTTTCTTTAGCGCTCCAAATCTCTGACACCGCTTGTTTTCCATTTGCTAAGTCATAAAGTGAGCACCAACACCGGGAGGAGTGCAGTCACATTATGTTCCATTTCCATGTCCTGGATCCAAGGCCCAATTCCTGGGGTGACCAAAAGGTTCCTGCCGAATCAAAATGGATTGTGGTTCTTGTTCTCCCTTACTGGCTCTTCTTTTTTTGGTGACTCTCCTGCTGAAACTACACCACAGGCCCTTTTTGTTAACTAAAAAAAATATCACTTATTACTATTAATAATTCCCCTAACTTTAAAGGGAACCTGTCAGCTCGTTTATGCCCCAAACCTATCACTACCTGTCCCAGGAGCTTTCTACTACATCCCTAACCATCCCTGTCTGACCTAAATGTGAAGTATGATGGTTGTAAAAACTTTCTGCCCTACAATGCATAGGACCGGAAATGACACGCGGCTGCGCGGCACACCAGGAAGGAGGTCCATGGATTTCAAACGCGGGATCGCGCAAGGAATTAAGTTATCACGCCAAATGGAGCGAGGGGGACTTGGACCAGGAGAAACCACCCACCCGTTGCCCACAGGTGTAGACAAAAGATTTTTTACACCCATTATACCTCACATTTAGGTCAGACAGGGATGATTAGGAGTGTAGTAGGAAGCTGCAGGGACAGGTAGTGATAGGTTTGGGGGCATAAATGACCTGACAGGTCCCGTTTTAAGGGGACTGAAGAGCAGTCTTTACCTTGGCCGTACACATATAATTAGACTTATCAGTTCTAGACATAAATGCATAATAAACATACACCATATTCTCCCAAGGGAGAACAAACCAACCCTTGACCCCTGTACACACTGACCTGCGGCGCCTGTTTCAGATCCACAAAATGTCCACTTCTCTTGCGGATACACTGAGTATCATGGTCAGATTCTCCCCATAGACCTGCACTAGATGTGGGGAAAACGCAAGTAAAAAACACACGACTGTATCAATAAAGGCTTGCCAAAGCCAAATACAAGGAAGTATCAAAAATAAAGCACAGCTTTATTTAAAACGTGAGATACCAAAAAGAGACAAAAATGCAGCATCCAAAACTAGATAAAAATGCAATTAACCTAATTTACCTAATAGGTGCAGAAAATCTGCAATATCAAAAACTCATTGTGAGAACGTAGCCTACGAAATCCAGGAAAGCTGGATATTAAAGGGGATGGTCACTATTAAAGGAAAAAAAAATTAAAAGTGAATACATCAACTGCTTTGTTAACTTACAGAATACATACAGCTGCATCTCAATAAATTAGAATATCATCAAAAAAATAATTTATTACAGTAAGTTATTTTAAATAATTAAAAGTAATTGAAGAAACACATTATACAGAGTCATTACACAGAAAGTGATCTATTTCAAAAGTTTATTTATGTTAATGTTGATGATTATGGCTTACAGCCAATGAAAACCTAAAGGCCATTATCTCAGAAAATTAAAGTAGGAAGGATGAAGGGTCTGAGAGATAAAATATGACCTAAATAGGTATCAGAGGCTTCACCTTGTGTGGTTGTGAGAGTCACAACCACTATAAAAGCAGATCACGGCTGCTGCAGTCCCCAGCGTGGTGTATATAAAGTAGGGAGGATGAAGGGTTAAAAACTGCGCTGTTGTATTCCATGAAACATCAAAGGGTGAATATAGTATTGATTTATCAGTCAACGCATTTCAGGGCTGCCCGGACCCTTTCTCAGGACAATCAATATCATAGTGCTATGGTTCAGGGTGTTCCTAATAAATCAATGTTATATTCACCCTTTGATGTCTCATGGAATACGGCAGCACAGTTTTTTAACCCTTCATTCCCCTTACTTTAATTTTTTGAGATAATGACCCTTGGGTTTTTATTGGCTGCAAGCCATAATCATCAACATTAACATAAATAAACACTTGAAATAGATCACTCTGTGTGTAATGACTCTTTATAATAGATGTGTTTCCCTTTTTGGGTTGAATTACTGAAACCAATTAACTGTTTGATGATATTCTAATTCTTTTAGATGCCCCTGTATGAGTTTTATGGTGACTTCAATGTGGAGTCCCATAATTAAGACGTACTGGTACGTCTAATACTAAATATGAAGACAGTTGAGTTTCCAGCTGATATTAAGTGTCCTCCCCTATTTGAGTACCTCTTGGTCCAACTAAGGCCACGTGCACACGTTGAGTATTTGGTGAGTTTTGTTTACCTCAGGATTTGTAGTCACAACCAGGAATGGACAGCCTCCACAGCAATTAGAGCAGTGCTACATGGATTTGTGGCACTTGGGGTTAAAAGGATGTTAAATGAGGGTTAGTACTGTTATGCTTTTAACCAGTTTATGTTTTATAGATGCCTTAAGTTCTCATGAGGGATCCTCATGAGCAAAACAGTAAAGAGTTAACAGTCCCTGTTGTCAAGTAACGGAGACAGGTGATCGCCCTGATTGGCTGGCCTGGTCGTCTGTCAGATGTCACTCTGATTGGTGGAAAAAGTGCGGGAAGGTGAGCTATTTATACCCCGCCCTCAGGTTTTTCTCCTCAGTGTCTCTGAGGAGACGAATTATCTGTCACCATGGACACGCTCATGGCTGAAGTTCAGAGACGTGTCAGCTGAGGGTGGCATGGATTGGCTTTGTTCCTGTCTAGAAGCCATGGGTTCCCCTGTCATTCTACTGCTACTGTCTCTGTGCCTGTGGAGCCCCCCTTGGGGGAAGCTGTGACAGAGGACCCCTTGCTGCAGGACCGGCCATCTAGGAGCAGGGAGAAGAGGAAGCGGCGCTCCAGGGTTATATACCCACCGGATCCATCCCCTGTCAGGAGACCTGCGGCTCCGGCACAGCGTGGAGGAAGACGGCTTGTCATGGTGAGCCAGGACGAGAGGAGGACCGTACTTTCGCAGGTTCATCGTCGGTCACATGACTTGCCACATGAGGATTCTCGTCGGGTTCCGGCCCGAACACCGCCTGTCATTAGCAGCAGCAGGCGTTCCAATGGAGACCGGCCTGTGACACCGACGGCTGCTCTACTTGCTACTTCCTCACGTCACAGGGAACCAGCTGATGAACCCCGATGTCAGGATCGACACCACAAGCTGACTGCGCCAACAATCAGTGCTACAGTGGCCCAGGCTTGGGTTGTTCATGATGCCTCCTCCAGTGATGATGTCAGGGAATCCATGAGACACTGTTCCCAGACTGGCTTGTCCACTCCTGCAGGAGTTGGTGAGCTGTTTTCCTCTGGGGGTTGGGGATCTGCGGTGTGGGATGAAGGGAGGGTAGTTGAGTTGGTACAGAAAGTGGTTAGCCAGGGTTTGGCTACATCAGGTATATACCCGGTGCCTGAGCTTCATCTTCCTACTACACCAGGGTCCCATGGTATATCTGAATCTTTGCTGAAAGAAGCGATGATATGTAAGATGTCACCATTAGGTTTTCACTTGTCAGTCTCTGTTAAGGAGATTTGGCAGCAGGGACTATATAGATATATTTACCTTGCTCCCAAATTATAAACCTGCTTCCGATAAGAAAGAAGATAAGATGGATTCAGATTCAGACAAGAGAAAGACTTTTAAGTCTTTCCACAATTGGATACAGGCGTTTTCTATTTATGCTTCCGTGTTGGGTGAGAAAGAACCAAAGTTGTGTTCTGGTTTGTTTCAATGCCAGACATAATATTGGAAGCATACCGCAATTTCGGCGGTAGTGCTTGGTTGGCCTATGATGAGGCATTCAGGCAAAAATTTGCTGTTCACCCTACTGTGTATTAGGATGTTAAGGACGTGGGGCTTTGTATCAACTTGATGCTGCCACAGCATCACGTGACCCAGAGGCAGCATCACAGCAGCCCTCCAAAAAAGGTGTGTGCTTCTCGTTTAATGATGCTGTGTGTAAATGGCCAAACACTTGTCGTTTTTGCCATGAATGTTCCTACTGTAGCGGAACGCACCCACCGTCTAAATGTTTCAAGAAACAGACTGGCAGTGCACAACTCCCCGGTTCCTGGAGGTTGGTGCAAAAGGGCCAGATGCCGGTGAGGCTGGATGCAATGTGTCCTTGGCTCGACAGCTACCCAGAGCAGGAGAAAGCGCTCCTGCTCACTAATAGATTTACAAATGTTTTTTTTTTGCCGAGTTTCCAAGGACTGGGTTGTTGTTCCTATGACAACTTGGTGTCAGTCTGCAGTCATGATTCTGTTGTTTTTGACTACATTCAGAAAGAATTGTCCCTGGGTCGCATTGATGGCCCTTTTTGTTGTCCCCCCATTTTTGGATTTTAGAGTTTCCCCATTAAGTGTGGTACCGAAGAAAGAGGCTAGAGCCTTCTGGATTATTCATCATTTATCGTACCTGCCTGGGCGTTCGTTGAATGATGAGCTATCCTTGTTTCAGGCATTGCTTTCGTACACTTCTTTTGATGTCGCCGTCGACCTGTTACATGCACATGGTCAAAATTCTTTGATGGCCAAGGCAGACGTGAAATCTACCTTTCAGATTTTACTAGTTTCCCAGTTCGGTTTTAACTCACTGGGTTTTCATTTCCAGGGTATGTTTTTCTTCGATAAGTGCCTACCGATGGGATTTGCCTTTATCCTGTTACTATTTTGAGCTGTTCGCCACGTTCTTACAGTGGGTAACTGAGCATTCCATAGCATCTGGTAGTATGTTACACTACTTGGATGATTTTTTTGTTTTTTGGCGTTGCGGACTCCTTTGATTGCATAGTGTCAGGTTTTCGGGTTATTGCCGATACTTTTGGTGTTCCCTTGGCTGCCAAAAATCGGTGGGCCTTTGTCGTGTCATTGACTTTTTGGGCATGGAGTTGCGTCTATCCGCTGAGAAAGTAGAGAAACTTATTGTTGGCATCCAGTGAGTGCTTACAGCCACAATGGTCACCCTCGAAGTGTTGCAATCACTTTTAGGGAGCCTCAGTTTTGCTTTACGTATTATGCCGATCGGTCGGGTGTTTTAGGATTTTGTGATGGACGCAAGTTTTTACATTCGGTTTCATCAGTATTGGGTGGGCTGAGTGGTTACAGGCTCTTTCATCCAGTATACCGGTAAGACATCACTTGGTTTTAAACTGAATTTTTATAGTCATAGTGGCGACGACTTTATGGGAGTCTGACTTATCTAATGTCACGCTGGGAGTGGGGAAGACACCCAGCGTAGGATAACGACGGGGGGGGAATAAGGAGTCCCTAACGCTAAGGGCACAAGAAGGAGACGGTGACCCCTAGACTTCCTAGAGCTGACCCTGTCTGCCCTAACGTCCCTATACAGTCTCCTCAACTGTCGCCGACCACGAACCTCGTCCCTCTCTGATCCTAGCACTATCTTATCTAAGGATCAGATGGAGAGGTTCACTAGACCCCTCCACTATCAACTAAAGACAAACACCAGGGAAGACAGACATTTGGGAAAAGGAAACACTTATCTGACAGCAGAACTCAGCAACCTTCACAACCTCCGCGTCTGCTGGAGCAAGGATAATGAGTGCACAAGGAACTATCACCTGCACCGAGGAAGGGTAATGAACCTCCTTATAAAAGTGGAAGGAATCTGCTGGGTCCTAGTGACCTACGATATTGGTGGATAAAACCAGACCGAGCACAAGAACTCCACAGCCGTCCCCCCATAACAGCGAGATCCCATCACACCCTCTCTCCATCTACACAGAAGGTAAATGCCCCTGAAAGAGACGGACCATCCTCCACCGTTATGGCTGGTGGGCCACACGCTGGGATCGTCTGCGCGTGGCCTCCACCCTGTCATCCGTGCCACCCGTGACATCTAATAAGTTGATCACGTTGCTGTCATGTAGCCCGGGTTTTGTCGGAGCCATCAATATGATGTCATCTAAGAGTTCGGATGTGGCAGAGTTACTAAGACATTTAGTACTGTTATGTTAACCTATAACATTTGGCTGAAGGCCTCCTTGCAGAATGAGCTTACCTGTTTTGGCAAAAGATTTTTTCTCCCCTCAGGATTCGGAGGAGTTCGGCAGAGCCACTCCAGGCAACAAACGGGAAGGGATCCCTTGCCAGACACGTCTTTGGTGTCTATACCCAAGTTAGCCGGTGCCTACCTACGTAGTTTTGTGGCTCCTGTAACCTAGGCTATGTACTCAGCCGCACGGTGTGAATGGTTGCAGTATTGTACATTGGAGCAGATAACTCCACTGTCCGCCAGGGTTTTGGCGGTTTTACGATTCTTGGAAGGATGGGTGGTCAAGGGTTACGGCCATTCCAGCATTTATAAAATATCTTCGGGCATATTGTGTTTTCTAAAGTTAAATGGTGCTTCTTCTTTGTTGTCACTGTTCCCTGTTAAGCAATTCCTCAAAGTGTTGAAGAAACAGCACTCCCACATGGATGGGAGAAGAGCTACCACCATTGATTTAATGACTTGCTTATGGGATGTGTTACATTTGGTGTGTTTTAATCAATTTGAAGTTTCAATGTTTAAATCCTGTTTGGATGTACGGGATGTGGCCCTTATGGGAAATAGAGTAAGTCATTCCGGTTCATAAATCCAAGACGGACCAGTTTGGGAAGGGTGTGTCAGTTTACCTCCAGGCAATTCCTAGTTCTGCACTCTGCCCGCACTCAACTTTGAGTAATTGGTTATTGGTTCACCCAAGGGTTGATGGCCCTCTGTTTATCAATGAAAGCGGTCTTCCTCTGACTCGGTTTCAGTTCTCTTCAGTATTGCGAAGTTGTATGACTAAATTGGGGTTCGAGAATTTTCAGTTCTCCTCCCACTCTTTTCGTATTGGTGCAGCAACAGAGGCTGCCAGGATAGGTCTACCAGAGAGCAAGATTAGGAAGATTGGGAGATGGGCGTCAGGAAGAATTAGATTGTACATTCGGCTGGACTGTATTGTTTAATTTTTCTGTTTTTCCTTCACAGGCATGAAGACTATATGGATTGTAGGCCATTCATATATACAGTATATTGGGCGAAGAAGAGGGCCCCAGGACGACCTTATTCTGATAATCTTGGTTTCTTGTTGTATGGACGCAGGGGCATGAGGTGGGCTTCACTTTGATACGTTGGTTCCTTTGTCTCACTGATTTTCTCAACCTGACTTAATTATTCTGCATCTGGCTGGTAACGATCTTGGAAAAATATGCACTCATGAGTTGCTTTTGCAGGTCCGTCAAGATTTAGTATCGGCGCATACTATGTTTTCAAAAGTTGCAATCATTTTTTCCGAAATCGTCCCACGCTTGTTATAGGCTTCACATATTTTCCAATTTTTGGAGGGTATTCGTAAACAGTTCAATATGTCTTTGGAACGCTTTATGCCCAAGGTGGGTGGGTTTTCACATCGACACATCGATTCGGAGGGTTTCTTACAGGGGCTTTATCTCTGGGATGGTGTGCATTTAGACGCCACTGGTTGAGATATTTTTTTTTTTTTTTGAAATATCATTTTTATTAAAGAATTAACACCACATAACATACATCGTTTTGAAACATTGAATAGGATTGTTGTCCTGTAGCTGAAGTACATCATGTATGGTTCACATAACAAACACATTTTCCAAAACGTATATCAGCAAACCGATAACATACATCAAAACAAATTTCAAAACATTAAAACGTTGAAGTGGACAGTAATGTTCATTAATGATCTTTCTTTCCAAGTGTACATTAAGGCAGGTTGATGCTAAACTTTCAATATTTTATCTCGAAATTACCACCTATCGCATCCCTGTTTACCCATTCTCTAATTTCCCAGCTTTCCCAAGGAGTGATTAATATCCTCTAAGAGGTACCAAGAAGAGGTAGGGGGAGGGTGGGGGAGGGGGGAAGGAGGGGGAGGGTGGGGGAGGGGGGCGTGGGGAGGGGAATCCGGGGGAATATGGGGAGAAGGGAGAGCATGTGCAGGAGTAAAGCCAGAGCTAGTCATGGAGGGCATTCAACCGGATGCATGGTGCTTGAGACCCATCATCTTCCTCCTAGATATGTAGGCTTTTCCTTTGGCCCTTTAGCTGGCGTCACATGGAAGTCCTTTTGTTTGGGCCTCTCGTTAAGGCTGCTGTTATTGTTGTTTCGATCCTTCTTTTTGTGTTGGACTCTTGACCATGGGCCATTGTCTTCTGACGTAGCTCGATCGCATCTGGAGTCTGGTATAACAGCTGCCTTGGCTGCATAGGACTGCTGAGACGGTGATATCGAGGGCCTTGCATCTCCCGTTGTTCGCTGGTCTTTCGCTGACTCTGTGGGTCCCTGTTGTAGATAATGTAGCGCTACCTTGCCGCTCGAGAAAGACTTTGTGTCTCCATTCCAGTCTCTGAACCTCAGTATGGCAGGGTATGCTAGTTGGAATCTGACATTTTTCTTATATAGCAACGAACATGCCGGGCTGAACGACTTTCTTTGCGGGCTAATTCAGCCGAATAGTCCTCATACAGTCTGACTTTGTGTCCTTTAATTACCAGTGGGAGCTTTTTGGATTTATATTCTTTAAGTAATTTCTCTTTATCCTTAAAGTTTAAGAAACGTGCAATAACTTGTCGTAGACCATCTTTGGAGTCTTTTGGGGGGCCTACCCTATGTGATCTTTCAACCTTGCATTGGGTGTGATATCCCAAGGCTTTCGGTAATTCTTCCTCCCAAATGGTGTCTAATAGATCAGCCACAATAGACTCAGGTAGCCCCACCATTCTCAGGTTATTCCTCCTTGAGCGGTTCTCTAAATCGTCAAATTTCTCCTCAGAATAAGCTGAATATTTCTGGAGGGAAGCTATGTGACTCTCTAGATGTGATATTCTGTCCTCAGCTTCTGATAATCTGCGCTCCGCTTCCAGCAGTCTCTCCCCATGCTGTATAGTTGTCTGATGGATGCCTGCCACAGCGTCCGTTATAGCCTCTCTGATGAGTGATTTCAGATCGGATGAGATGAATGGGGCCACTTCTCTTGCCAGTGCCCGCACGTCTATCGTCCCTGCATTGACCAGGTGTAGTGAGGCTGCAGCTATTGTTTCAGGGTTCTCCTCCATGAGATCCCCCTGGGCTCTTGTCTCCTTCTCCTCCATCCCCCCAACTCCGCACACAAGGGACTTACTCTTTTCACTTGGAGTCGGTTCATCCGCCCGCTCTCCTTCATCTGTCAACACCGCAGTCCTCTCTCTTCCCGCTCCTGAGCAGCTGCGGCTACGGCCAGTTGGAAATTTTAGTAGTAGAGCGCGGCCCCTTGCTTCCGCCGCCATGTTTCCCGGCTTCCCGCCTCGCGCCTCGGTTCTATGAATTTCGGCCGCGTCTTTCCCCGAGCTCCTTAGGACATATCTGTCCAGGGTCCCTGCACCACGGGGAGTCGCCGCCAGCGTGAATGGGAGCTGGATGCTTGCTCTCTCGGTAGGATTGAGGCGGATGGTCGGCGCGGTCCCGGGAGCTGTTCCCTCAGGCTGTCATCACCGCAGCGCCGGAACCGGAAGTCTCAGATATTTTTAATATGAGTTTGCAGTCTGCAGTTAAGAAAAGACTGAGGGGTTTGGGGTGGCCACCCTGTGACTGGTGTGTCTGTGTGGGGAAAGTTTTCATTCTAAATCTGGTCCTGAGTTCATTGTGGTTCTTACATGGACTTTGATAATTTTGGATTATTTTACATATTAATTTATTATATTTATTTGTTTATTTAAAAAAGTAACCCTATTAAAGCCTCTCGGCCATTTCATGCCAGCTAAGGTGTCTAGTGTTTTTTATCGTCTGCTTAGTTATAAGAAATATATAGGGCCTGCGATCCCATGGGTGATGAATACAGAAGTGGTGACGTGTTTCTATTATACTTTTTCCTCTGATTCTAGCCATCGCTGGGTGATCACTGGTGAGATCTGCCTATCTGGAACTCGCCAGCGATCACATACCGATGTTCCAGCGATCCCGGTCTAGTCAAATCATTAATCGGGTAGGTGTAACCCGGTCTTAAGATAGAGCTTTTTAGTAAAACACATCATTCTATTGTTAACCAAAAAAGGAATGAGGCCTACAAAGAAAAAAACACAGGGCTACAGTCAGATATGGTGCAAGTCAAGAGATGTTTTGGGTTTGTTTTGCTGCCTCTGGCACTGGATGCTTTGACTGTGTGCAAGACATCATGAACTCTGAAGATTATCTAAGGACAAGAACTAAGGCCGATGCTATTGCATTGGGGAGGGCAATCTCTGTGCCTTGCTCCCCTTGTGCGTGCTGTCCACTCTGTGCTGTCTCTCCCTCTGTGCCTTTCTCTCTGCTCTGTGTGCTCTCAGCCCCTGTGTGCACTGTCTCTCCACCATTACAGTGCTAACCACTAAGTCACCGTACTGCTAACCACTCCCGGCGAGCGCCGCTGATCTCCCGGCGGCCAGCCGCTCACTGCTATTCCGCTGGGAGATCAGCGGCAGGCGCCGCAGATCTCTCGACGCAATAGCAGTGAGCGGCAGCTGTGTATTTCACTTGCAGAGGCCCAGTTCGTGGCCTGCGGTCATGAACTGTGCCTGCGCAAGTGAAAGTGCCAGCGGTGCATTCTGGGATTCGCGTACAGCGCCAAACTGGCAATTATGTATTTAGATTTTGGGCTGCAAAGCTGGGTTTGTGTCCTAGGTCATAGGTTTTCCAGCAGGTCAATGACCACAAACATACATCAAGATGCCCCCAGAAATGGATGGAAACAAAGTGCTGGAGAGATCTGAAGTGGCAGCAATGAGTCTGGATTTAAATCCAATTGATCACTTGTGGAGAGATCTGAAAATTGCTGTTGGTAGAAGACGCCTTCAAATATGACAGACTTGGAGGAGCTTATGAAGAAGAGGCCAAAATTCAAGATGAGAAGAAGCTTGTGGATGGCTATAGTCAGCGGGTGCAACCAAATATTACCCCTATAGTGACGGCCAACTGACTTTAGAAGTCGGCAAATGAGGATAGTTCTGACATCTTTTGCTTGTAGCGCACCCCAGTGTCGTAAAAGCTCTGGAGGTTTCAGCTACCCAGGGGTAAGTGAGACCCTGGAGATTAGGAATCAGTCCATATTTTCTGTTTTTAGTCACGTGATCACCATTATATACCGTATACCAGTGATTACATGAAACAAACTGACATCGGCTGTAAAAAATTGATTTCTCTGTTATCCGACATGGTCAAACATGTCAGATGACCAAGAAATGTCCTCCCCCAGTGCCCCAAGGTCCCCCAGTAAAGCTAAAGTCATCCCCACCCCAATTTCCAATATGGCACCAATCACGGAGTCCACCAGCCAAATTTGCTTTCCAAAAGTCAAATATTGCTCCGTCCGTTCTGAGTCCTGATGTTTGTCCAAACAGAACTTTTTGTCTTCATGTGGGGTATCGCTGCAGTCATAAGAAAGTGGGTAACAAACTGTGGGGTCCATTTTCTGGCATTACCTCTTATAAAAGGGAAAGATTTGGTGCTAAATCAACACATTTATTAAAAAAAAAAAAAAACATTTTCAATATGATGACCTATTGTTATCAAACTGTGTGTAGTACCTGTGGTTTCAAAATGCTCACTATACTCCTAGATAAAATCATTGAGGGGTCTAGTTTCCAAAATAGGGTCACTTGTGGGGGTTTCTGCTGTTTAGGTACCTTAGGGGTCCGGCAAATGCAACATTTTCTCCACCATCTATTTCAGCCGAATTTGCTTTCCAAAACTCAAATAGCGCTTCTTCTCTTCTGAGCCCTCCCATTTGTCCAAATAAAGGTTTCTGACCACATGTGGGATATCAGCGCACCCAGAAGAAACTGGGTAACAAATTTTCTCCTTCGCCTCATTGGGGGACACAGACCGTGGGTGTTATGCTGCTGTCCACTAGGAGGCGACACTAGGCAATATCTGAAAAAGAGTCATTGACTCCTCCTCTGCAGCATACACCCCCTGGCTGGGCCCTTACCCGACCAGTTTTTGCTTAGTGTCTTAGGAGTGCAGACCTCTTTATTTTTTTCTCTTATTTTTTTTTTTTTCTTTACTTTTTACTTTTTTACTTTCCTCTCAAGAGGACATTACAGGGAGGAGTATTGCAGCCTCCATACTCGCCAGATAGTATCTCTCTGGATGCGAGTCAAGGCTGTTCCTCCATACTCCTTCCTCATCTGCACATGGTCAGGGGACCATGTTGGATAGCTCATGGGAGAGCTAACCTCCCCGGTCTCGGGTCGAGGTTCCAGGTATGTTGCCACAGGGTCTGGACTGCCACAGGGTCCTCCGGAGGCTGCAGGGTTCTGGCCTGCCACAGAGCCCTCCGGAGGCTGCAGCAGGCTTACTGACCGGAGGGATCCGGTGACAGAAGGGAGTGCAGGGCTCCGGATGGAGCGCACAGGGACCATGAGGGCTCCTTGCTTGCCTCATCCCCCCCCCGTGCGCCTGCATGTTTCCCCTGCATTTCCCTGCCTGTGGATGCAGAACGAATCCTAAGGCATCCACAGTCCCTGTATGGCCTATGTCATCAGGGACCCCCCTATGGGAACTATGTTCCTTTTGTTTTCCCCTGCGGCTAATGCGGTAGTCCTCCTCGCCGTCATCCACACTTTTTCGGGGCCGAGAATTAATCTAGGCCCCGGCTTCGGCCTAGCGCTGGCCGCCACGCCCCCCGCACGCCCCCACGATTACATCGCAGAGCGCGTCATGCGGGAGGCGGGCCTGTGGTTTGGCGCTCCTCGCTCCCCGCGAGACCTTCTGCGTTGTTTACCACGCCCCCTCCTCCAGTGTTGAATCTGCTCCCTCCGGAGCCGCTGCTCACGGACCGCAGATAGGATGGGGGCTCTGAATAGCAGCACCGCTCTAGCAGGTGCTGAGCCGAGCGCTTTTAGGCGCCGGTTCTTTAAGTTCCATGCTTCCCACCGCTGCCATTTTAAGGGGGAAGTCTGAGGGAGCAGTTCAGTTATAACAGGAGCACTACAGATAGGGCTCCTCCGGGAATGCCTAATTGCATAGATCCTATTATGCACAGTGTGCCTCACATGTACTCATGTGAAGACCATTCATGCATAGGTTTTCTGTGGTATGTTTTCTACTGTTTTCTTCTCTCCAGTCAGCAGTACATATTCAACAGTTCATCCCTGCTGCTCCTCTGTCTCTCTCAACCCCCTCCCCTCAGGCTGTGTATGCTTACACTAATGAGTTTTTGCAGACAGCAGGAGATTAAGCTGCACTTAGCTTATTCCCATAGACAAAGACATCTCCCACCTGGAGGGGTTATATCAAGTGAGGACTTCAGTTGAGGATACTGTGCCTATAGAATAAGGCAATGTGGTTTGATCAGGAGTTCTATGAAGTAATGACGTAATGTGGACGACTTGTCCAGGCCTCATAAGGCTTTGTCCCTAATGGCCCAACATCCTCCTTCCCAGATCATCCACAGTGGGGTACTCAGAAGGAAGCGAGATTCCCTTCAGCTGTCCGACATGTTCTTCTAGATCCTCCTCAGCTGAGGATGCTGGGTTGAAGTGGAGACTCTTCTCTTCTCCGTCATACTCACCCATCACCCCCGCAGCTGGGGGTGCTGTTGCAGTCGTCAGATTTCAAGACTGCATGACATTGTCACGTTCTTCCTTTGCCACCCACATTGGGTAGCTGCATAGACGTTGAAACCTCTCATGTCTGTCCGCCATCCTTCCTCAGTACCAACAGTTGAGCCTCTGACGGACGGCTACAATGCCGGGTCTCCAGGTCCGCTAGACGGTAGTCATGGGCCCCAGCTGTCCTCGCTATCTCACCAAGGTTCCTATTTAACAAGGGATCACTCTCAGGGGCAATAGTTTGATGAGCTTTACCGTTGGTAGGACAACAGGGACTAGGTGTGGTTCCCTCACCATTGGTTTCCACGACTCCGGGTCAATCACCCGGCCTAGGAACACAGCTGATCTTCCTGCAAAGGATGTGTACTCAGCTCCTGCAAGAGGGCCAAGCGTTCTCACAATGGATGGTTCCTCCTCGTGCCTGGACCCCTCCGGACTCTGGAGACGCAGGGTTTCAAGGATCACGATCCCCTCTCACACAGAGGATTCAAGGACGGTTCTCTGGCACCTGAGGCTCCTTGCATGCTCCTCCCTCAGCTCCCCTCTGTTGAGGTGTAGTTTTTGGCGTTAAAACCCCTGGTTATATTCCACACTCCCTCCTCAGCTCCCCTCTGGCGGGGTGCTGGGTCAAGGTTAAGAGTGCTGTAGGTTTTCTCTTCTTCCTCCTCTCCCTCTGATGGAGACTCTGGTCGAGGTTGAGGCATCAGGAGCCTACCTTGCTACCTCCCCAAGCTACAAAACATCAAAATGCTGGGCTGCAAGACGCGGTACAAAAGGAACTGCGGCCACTCGCCACACCTGTCCATAGCAGGTGAATTGAGAAAACGGGTGCAAGTGCTATGAAAAGTCCAACCTAAAGCAGGCTCTATTGGTGTCCTTAATCTACACAGACCCATCTCTGGTCGCATGACTCTCAGGTGGGCCGTCCGGTACTCGGCATGGCCGTGAGTACGGTCCCCGTTCTTCCTCACTCGGAAGTCCCTTCAACAGTTGCACAGCACAACTGGGTCGCTCTCTCCCTCAGCACACCGCCCTACGCAAGCGACGCCTAGTCCTAGATCTACTAAATCTAGCTCGCATGCCCTCATTCATGCAGCAACCATTGTACGGACGTAATGGCTGCAGAAGCTTTTCCTTCAGGATGGGCGCTTGGCACACATTAGTAAGGCAGAACCTGCCCCTACGGAATCCATCACGGGTTTTTTGTTTGCAGGCACACTGAGGCTTCAGGATGCAGGAGCTTCTTCCTGTCACTGCCTAACCGTCTATTCTCCCAGTGGAACATAGGGTTTATGACCCCTAACAACGGCCTTTTTTGTTTCACCCAGTTGTCTCGCCATTCCCGGAAGTTGCGTCTACTAAGGGCGACGGTACCTTGGCGTACTGATTTCCCTCATACCACTACAAGCGGAAACTGTTATCTCCTCGTACCTCCTCCGACCACAATGGATGACGCCTTGGGCGACGGTTCCTATGCGTTCCGATCTCCCCTGCCATGATGGATGCAGTCGTGGGCGACGGTTCCTATGCGTTCCGATCTCCCCCTACCATGATGGATGCAGTCGAGGATGCAGTCGTGGGCGACGGTTCCTATGCGTTCCGATCTCCTCCTGCCATGACGGATGCAGTCGTGGGCGACGGTTCCTGTGCGTTCCGATCTCCCCCTGCCATGACGGATGCAGTCGTGGGCGACGGTTCCTATGCGTTCCGATCTCCCCCTGCCACGATGGATAAAGGCCTGGGCGACGGTTCCTATGCGTTCCGATCTCCCCCTGCCACGATGGATGCAGTCGTGGGCGACGGTTCCTATGCGTTCCGATCTCCCCCTGCCACGATGCCTAAAGTCCTGGGCGACGGTTCCTATGCGTTCCGATCTCCCCTACAAACGGCTTGCCACAGACGCTCAACATCAATCTCCTCACAATGGATATCTGAGTTTACGGCGGATGGCATAGCTCCGGGCCAGTTTTCGATCTTCCCAGTCGCCTCCGGCTCCTGGGTTGTAGCATACTGAAGGCCATCGCAACAGCTGAATCAATGCCACAGGCTATATGGCACAGTTCCTGATGCTACTGCAGTCTCCCCAGCCGCCAATGGCCCTGGGTTTTTAGCGCACTAATGATCCCCAAACCAGCTGGATCACATCAGGCATACTGAGTAACAGCTCTGCCACCCGGGAGAAGAGCAGGATATTGGCACGCCACTCAGAAACAGCTGTATTCTATACGCCTTAACCTAGGCAGAGAGGGTCTTTCCTTCCAGATCGCTTGAGGAGCTATCCACTGGAGCTACGATGTTACGCTTGGAAACGATATATTAGGTACTGTGACCTAGTGGTAAGCACAGCTGCCTACCAACGCTAAGGTGCCCGGTCCGTGCCGGGTACAGGCATCTTGCTAATCTTCAGTCATAGTTCCTCTCGCCTATGTTTTTCCCGGACTATGGATGGTTCATCAGTTCCATTTGACGAGGCTAAATACATCTTGGTTGTCATATGTTATTCACCAGGTAGCCAACTTCAACAGTCATGTGATACACTGGGCAAACCTTTTCCCCACTGGAGCCATCTTTATCCTGTCGGACTGTCGTTGATTGGTGTTTTTTTCCCTTTCGTCAGTTCTTGGCTTCCTCGAGTTCTCTAGGCTGAGGACGGATACGATAATCCACTCCTGAATACAGTTCTTTCCCTTGTATGTTTCTATCTGCATACCCTACAGGAACCACGCACAATCACATCCAACGAAGGGTCCTCTCCCCTTCGGGCCCACTTTCCACCCAGACAGTCCAGGGGCTTGACCTACTTCGACATGTCGCTGACAGCAGATGTCAACTTGTACTCTGTCTAGGTTTACTGTTCATGGTTCATTTCTGCCAGACGGTTGATGTCCTGTCCTCGCCGGCACACCCCATAGGTTTGGGGGTTCTTGTCCCTCACATTCAGTACATTTGGTCATCCATGGCAGCATGGATGTTTATTATATATGTGTGTATATATATATATATATATATATATATATCTGTGTGTGTCTATGAGGGAGGACCTATTTCTCACTCGCAGTGGTTTTCCACGCGTAGTGGCTTCCTTCCTGGGTATGCCCTTGGTTTTTAGCCACCCTTACCGGTTCGTTCACAGGTGTTTATAGGTGATTCTCCCTTTGGTCCTATTGCCAGAGACCTGAGTTTTTTCCGGCTGCCTTCGCAGTATGCACCTTAGATGCTGGTTCTGCGTCCTCTTATGCTTCCGGCTTCAGTTATCCCCTTTTTTATTTCCAAAAATCTTGTTGACTTTCTCGAGAAGTTTCCTTACGCTGTTCCCACAAGTATGTGTCGTTCTGGAGACTCTTCCATTGCCGGTTCATACTGTTTGGCTGTGGCGTTTCCTATTAGCAGCCTTTACTCCACCTTAGAGGGTGTTTTGACCAACGCGGTCACCCTTATGAAGATGGTCTTTTCATCCCATCTGCAAGTCCTTTTTCTTGCCATCCCTGTGCCTCGCGCAGGGGCAGTGAGTAATGTTGGGTACGCTCGGTTCTCTGTCACACCTTTTTGTTCCTGTATGGACATTTCCACACATGCAGAGGCTGAACTCTTTAGGTCTTTTTTCCCTCAGAATGATACCATGGGACTATGCCAGGTACCCTGGTCACGGGTCTACTACCTTAGAACTGCTGGCTAGCACTGCTGGCTAGAAATAGTATTGTTTTTGGTTATTGCATACCAAGCCTCTCTACTCCTAGGAAAGGAGTATCCTGGATCGTTGGTGCCAGGTCTATGTACAAACAGGTGTGCTCGCCTGCCACCTGAGTTAGTCTTTATTTTCGGTAATCATTTTGACGTCTAGACTCAAGCGTTACCAAACGCAAATCTGGGTACCACCTCGGTAGTGCGTTTTTTAAAGTGTTTATGACAATATTCTCTACCCACCCAGGGACTGCTTTAGGACGTCCCACGGTCTGTGTCCCCCAATGAGGCGAAGGAGAAAAGGAGATTTTTGTGTACTCACCGTAAAATCCTTTTCTCTTAGCCTCTAATTGGGGGACACAGCTCCCACCCTGTTGTCCGTATCGGGCTTTGTGGGTATTGTTTCTATCTTAAATGCTTTCCTGTATACATGCCTTTTCTTTAGGCTTTACTTTCGTTGAGCTCATATTGTTTTTCTGTTCAGCTCTACGGTCCTTTGGCGTCATATATAGTCGCCCTTGTCTGGCCTATTTCTTGTCACTGTCGTCTTCTCCTACTGCTTTAGCACAAAACTGGTCGGGTAAGGGCCCAGCCAGGGGGTGTATGCTGCAGAGGAGGAGTCAATGACTCTTTTTCAGATATTGCCTAGTGTCGCCTCCTAGTGGACAGCAGCATAACACCCACGGTCTGTGTCCCCCAATTAGAGGCTAAGAGAAAAGGATTTTACGGTGAGTACACAAAAATCTCCTTTTGGCATCCAACCTGTCATGCTATCCTTGTAAGGCTGAAGGCACACTATCCGTGCCATTAAATGTTACTGGTAACGTTAGCGTGAGTTCCTCGCATTACACTCACATTGCGCGAGAAATGTGAGTTCAGTCGCAGCATGTGCGAGGAAAACGTGTTGAATCGCAACAAGTGGCCATGCAAAGTATATGGGTACGAGTCAAACTCGCACCCATACAGCACACTGTGCGATAGTCGCATGCGTGTGCTGTAAAAATTGCTTCAAACTCCGTGGCTGTCAAAGCCGCAGAGTGTGAATTTTCCGGTTTCCCGATACAGTAAAAAATCATCTTTCACCACTGTGACAGAAGCGATAAAAAATGATTATTAAAAACCCAGCTGCTGGGCACATTTTGTAAATCGCAGGGTTTAGCTGCATATTAACCCCATCTGCAGCCTCTGTGCGGCACGTCAGCACAGAGGCTGCAGATGCGGCTACTAAACCGGATTATGCAGGGTTAACCTGATGTCAGTGTGCTGCCAGCTTGTGTCCAGGGAGACACACACTCCCTGGACATATGCTGACATCTCACCCTGGGTCTGCAGGGGTTAAAATATGGTTTAACTCAAAGCCGGCAATTGTCAGGAAACAGAAATTTAGTGTAAATGCGGACGGCTCCTGAAGTCAGGAGCTGTCAGAGGTACTGTATGCAATTAATGTACAGTACCATGGACAGCTCCTGACTTCAGGAGCCAGGTGGCTGGTACTGTACGCTAATTGCGTACAGTACCTTGGACAGCTCCTGACTTCAGGAGCCAGGCGGCTGGTACTGTACGCTAATTGCGTACAGTACCTTGGACAGCTCCTGACTTCAGGAGCTGCCGCATTTACACTAACTTTCTGTTTCCCGACAATTGCCGGCTTTGAGTTAAACCATATATTAACCCCTGCAGACGCAGGGTGTGATGTCAGCATGTGTCCAGGGAGTGTGGACACTCCCTGGACACAAGCTGGCACCACATAAACATCGGGTTAGCCCTGCAGAAAGCGGCTTATTAGCCCCATCTGCAGCCTCTGTGCTGCATGTCACAACGGTGAAAGATGATTGCATACTGTGCCGCCAACCCAGGAAATTCAAACTCTGCAGCTTTACAGCAGCAGAGTTTAAATTCACCGATTAAATGCTATCTGCGGCCTGAAGTTTGCTTCAGGACTGTGGACAGCATCACACTGACTCACAGCACACATGCACTCACGCAGCACACTCGCATGCATACAGCCATGCACACTCACCCACACACACCACACTCGCACCACACTGACCCAAAACACGTACTACACTCGCATCACTGTCTTGCATCAAACATGCTCCGTATTTGATGCATGACAGTGTGCCCCAGCCTAAAAGTGAATAAATTGAGGCTAAAGCAACATTTTTAAATAAAATATAAATTTATTTTTTCATTCCACTTTGCATTCATTCCAGAGAAGCATCTGAAGGGTTAATAATCTTTTTGAACATGGTTTTGAACAGCTACAGGGGTGCAGTTTTTGGAATGGTGTCACTTTTGGGTGTTTTCTGTCATGTTGGCCCTTCAAAGTCACTTCACGTGTGATGTGGTCCAAAAAAATGTTCTTTGTTTTTTTAATTTTGTTGGAAAAATGAGAAATTGCTGATGAACTTTGAACCCTTCTAACTTCCTAACAAAAAGACATTTGGTTCCAAAATTGTGCTGATGTATAGTAGACATGTGGGAAATGTTAATTATTAACTATTTTGTGTCACATTTCTCTCTAGTTTAACAGAATAAAAGTTCAAAAGTTGAAAATTGCTAATTGAAAATTTTCACCAAAATTCAGTTTTTTTCACAAATAAACGCAAAAATGATTGACCTAAATTTGCCCTTAACACGAAGTCCAATATGTCCCGAAAAAAACAATGTCGGAATCACTGGGATCCAGTGAAGCTCCAGAGTTATAATCTCATAAAGGGACACTGGTCAGAATTGTAAAATTTGCTCTTGTCATTAAGTTGAAAATTGGCTCGATCACTAAGGGCCGCTTTACACACACCAACTTCAGTGACCAACTTCTGAACAGATCTCTGGTTGCAGTGAAATCATGGACACATTGCTCCATTTTGTGGCTGTGTACAAATGTAACAATGTGTCCATGATTTCACTGCAACCAGAGATCTGTTCAGAGGTTGGTCACAGAAGTTGGTGTGTGTAAAGCGGCCCTAAGGGATTAAGTTGAGGTGCCAACAATTTTGTCCATCCCATATCTGGGGTTGTGTGTAAAATTATGTCCAATTTGCCTTTTTC
>JARQOC010000005.1:63285370-63429754 GCA_033576535.1 Allobates femoralis
CATTACACATTGCATGGACACATATATAAGATTATCTCAGCACAGGAGATGAGGTATAATCAGACCATATCCCTGTACGGTCAGACACATCCATTACATAGTACATAGCAGGGACACATATATAAGATTATCTCAGCACAGGAGATGTGGTATGATTAGACCATGTCCATGTATGGTCAGACAAATCCATTACACAGTACATAGCAGGGACACATATATAAGATTATCTCAGCACAGGAGATGTGGTATGATCAGACCATGTCCCTGTACAGTCAGACACATCTATTACACAGTACATAGCAGGGACACATATAACATTATCTCAGCACAGGAGATGTGGTATGATCAGACCGTGTCCATGTATGGTCAGACACATCCATTACACAGTACATAGCAGGGACACATATAACATTATCTCAGCACAGGAACATTTTTTTAAATACATTCAGTTTGTAAAATTATTATTACTCCAAGATCTATTGATTAAAAATCAACTTTGTGGGAAAATCCCTTTAAGAATGTCCTAAAAATATCAATCTTGACAAATCTGGGTCATACAACATTAACAGTTCTCGACAGTGTTTAGCACAATCGTGTTATTCGTTAAAGTTGCTCATCTTCCCACCCATGTAGTGGGGGGAATGTCAAGCCAAGAAGTTAAGATAAGACTGGGCTGTATATCAGATTTTTAATTAAGACTGTTTGCAAACTTGATACCATTGAAATGGAATAATTACAATATGGTTGTGAAGACAGAGGTTCTCTTTAAAGACTGCGATTTAGAATAGTTGCTTCCTGGCTCACATTTATTTTCCATCCCTTGAATCGCTCTTGGCAGAATTAGTTTTAATTTAGTTTACATAGACTTTTTGATCTTGACACTTGGCTTACATGTTTGAAGAGCGTTCCCCAAATGTACAGTACTAGGCAAAGGTTTTAGGCAAGAATGTATAAATGCTATAAGGTAAGAATGCTAACATCATTTTGCATTGCCACATGGGCCTCCCTTTGCAGCTATGACATCTAAAAGATAGTGATGGGAAAACTCGCTGATGTTGGGGATTGGCGGACTCGGGGCCAAACGTGACTCTAACTTGAATCTGAGCCCTGAACTAGTACTTTATGGGGGCTGTAAGATAAAGAGTTATTAAATATTATCATTATACTTACTAGCATCCCGCCGTCTCGTATCCCTCCATCCCACCACGTCTACTTCCAGGGTCACTCATTAATTTTCAGGATAATCACTGCAATGGCTCCAACAGCCAAACACAGACGGTGAACTGAAAGAGAGGAGAGAAAGTGCAATAGGGTTTTATCTTTACAAAAATTATGCTGTGTGAACAATTGTCACTGCTCACCTGGGGAGGTTGTGTTACCCACAACCGGCATGAAGGTATGTGATGGCTGCCGCATGATGCACACTCCACTTGCAATAGTGGTGGCCAAATAAAACAGAACCGGACAGTGTTTCATGGATTCACGCTGCTCACAATGAAACAGGTTGAACACCACGGCTATCACGCAATAAAGGCCATCATTGCACAATAACCTTGGTTTTCAACCTGTTTCATTGTGATCAGCGCGGATCCAGGAAACACTGTACAGTTTCTTCTGTTTTATTTGGCCAACCACAGATGGTGTCACACAGAATGGGCATCTGTGATTGGCTATTGGAGTAATCTGAGACTCAGCCCATACATTCTAGTATGGTAGACTGTATGGGCTGGTATCTCATTACTCCAGCAGCCAATCAGATGCCCTTTCTCTGTGACACTGTCTGTGATTGACTGTTGAGCCCCTTACACATATATAATACTGTAAAAATAAATAATTTAAAAAAATGATGTAGAGCTCCATGGTATTTTTGATTCTCGGCACAGATAAAGCAGACAGCTACAGGCTGCCACCTCAAGCTACCTGCCTTTACCTTGGCTGGCAATCAAAATACATGGAAGCCAAGGTAAATCCAGGTAGCTGGGGGTTGGGATTCTCAGTATGGTAAGGCTCAAGTGTTCTGGCCCCCCCAAACTGAAAACAGTTGCCCACAGCCGCCCCTGACAATGGCGTATTCATCGTAGCGCCATTGCCAGGTGCTTTACCTGGCTCTTCCAGTGGCCCTGGAGGCTGTGGCATGCTGGGTAATAATGGGTTAATACCAGTTTTGTATTGTCAGCTAAGCCCAAAAATCATTGTGTCAGGCCAACATTAGACCCAGCCACCATAAATTTCTAGTAAACATTAAAAAAATAACACAGAGAAACATTTTTTTATTAGAAATAAAACACAACACATTTAGGGACTCCATCTTTATTACCAAAGAAAAATCTCTCCCTCTGATGTAATCCACAGGGTGTCTTCTTATCTTCAGTTCTGCTGCATCTCTGCCATCAGACATACACATGTGCTCGCAGAGAGAGCAAGCTCAGAGTGACACCTGGCCGTGGGAAATGGGAAAGGTTATCCGAGTTCACAAATGAGTGTGAACTCAAATGACCCCAGCATGACGGCACCCAGAGCACAGCCGTAAATGAGCGAGAGAAGCACCATGTGATGCTGGGGTCATCTGAGTTCACTTCACGCGCATACGTGAACTCAGATAACCTTTCCAGCAGCCGGGTGTCAGTTTGTGTCTGCTCTCCCTGCAAGCATATGTCTTTGCAGAGATGAGGCAGAGCTGAAGATAAGAAGGCACCTGTGTTGCTTTTCTGTGTTGATTTTTTTAAATGTATAATAGAAGTTCATGGTGGCTGGGTCTACTATTAGCCTGGCACCATGAATTTTGGGTTTAGTGCCAGCTGAAAATAAAAAGCTGGTATTAGCCCTATTATTACCCAGTGTGCCACCGCCACCAAGTCTGCTGAGTCGGGGTATAGCGCCAGAAAATGGCGCTTCTATGAACACGCCATTTTTGGGGGGCAGCTGTAGGCTGCAATTTGTAGAAGGGGCAGAAAGCTTGGACCAGAGGATTCCATTGCCAAGCTGCCTAGTTGTCCCTGGCTTTAAACCAAAACTACAGCCAGGCCCCACGTCTTTTTTTAAATTATTTCATGAAATTCATGAAATAATTAAAAAAAAGGGTTTCCCTATACTTTTGGCTTCAAGGCAGATAAAAATGGGCAGCCTGTAGCTGCCTGCTGTATCTGGCTGGCATACAAAGCATGGTGAAACCCCACATCTTTTTTTTTCTCTTTTTTTAATTATTTCTAGGAATATAAAAAAAAAAAAGGGCTCAACTGTATCACTGTTTTGGTGCTTTTTTGGGCCAGGAGATGCATGTGAACACATGCAGTTTTAGGCCAAAATTGTACCAAAAAAGCATGACATCCACAGCAAAAACTATGTGGCGGTTTTTGTGTTTTTTTGGGGCCAGGAGATGCATATGGACACATTGAAGACAATGCATGCAGTTTAAGGCCAAAATTGCACCGAAAAGGCATGAAATCTGCGGCAGAAACTGCATATCATGAATATCATGATTTTTTGGTGCAATTTTGGCCTCACTTTACCCCCTCACTCCACATGCTGTGTCCTCAAGTTTACCCCCTTGCGCCAAATGCTGTGTACTCATATTTATCCCCTCACTCCCCATACTGTATCCTTACATTTACCCTCTCACTCCGCATTCTTAGTCTTCAAGTTTCCATATCACATTTAGGTAAAAACCATCTCACTCTTGCAATCTTCAGTGGAAGGTGCATGCAAAATCCTCTGGCTCGTAGTAAAACAAAAGTTTTCTCCAGCTTTATTTTCTAAAAAAGTGAATAGAGCAAACACTATGCTGCTGTAGTATAGCAGCTATGGGCCATAGTGTGATGGGTTTCAGATGCAAGATTTTACTGTGTCCTTTTTCCAGCTGGCAAAAGGATGTGGTAAAATCTTGCATCTGAAAGGCATAGCAATATGGCCCATAGCTGCTATACTACAGCAGCATAATGTTTTTACTCATTTGTCCTATTCACTTCTTTACCAAATAAAGCTGAAGAAAACTTTTGTACCGGAAATTTGAAGCTGGAAAATCTTTTTTTCTTCTGTTGTCCTCAAATTTCGCCCCTTAATCCCCATACTGTGTACTCAAATTTACCACCTTGAAAACTAAATTGTCCTCAAATACCCCCCTCACTCCACATACTGCATCCTCAAATTCTTCCACCCACATTTACTCCTCATACTGTGTCCAAATACACTACCCACCTTCGCTCCTCATACTGTGTCATACACATTTCCCCCACCCTCTCTCTTCATACTATTATCTAAAATGTCTTACTCCTTCTAATTACTCTTAATCTTTGGTGTCTTCAGCTCCACCGGAGCACCTATCAAACCAGATTTCTGCTGCCTATGCAGCGCCAAGGAGTGATATCAGCAGTGGGATCAGATGACCTGATCATGCTGCTGACATCATCTTGATCCTTAAAAGCTGGTGGTCAGGGCTTCAATTGTACTCATGCCTGAAAGATGTAAGTACACTTGATCACTGGGAGCCGGCACACTGAACCCCATTTTAGCTGGCTGTCAGCTTGACAGCCAGCTCAAGAATGGCTGCTTCACACTACGGGGGCATGGCAATATGCAGCTGTCGGGGAGACATCTTGGGCCGCTGCATCAGACAGTGCAACAGCACCCCTTTCAGCTGCACTTGTGCAAATGCCCCACCTGCCCCCCTAACACATCAAATGTACTTGATGTAAAGCCTGCCCCCTAGGTACGCCCCTGAATTCAGTAACTTGCATTAAGGATTTTGGTCAGGATTAATGGTATCCTTAGTGCCAAGAAATACATATACTTATCTATCATGTAATAACATCAGGGAGGCGTTTGGTTAGCTTCAAATTTATCCTGTAGAACCATGATGCAAAATGTATAGCCAATATCATTAAGTATTATCTTCAGGGTGAAGAGCATGGAGTCCTGGAAATGCTGATATAACTCCACAGGGCCTGTTATCATCATCCAGTCTGTCGGGGATTATATGAAGAGACAGAAGGATTTTTACAAGCCTCAAACAGATCTGTGGTTAGTTCTCCAAGACATTTGGTAGAACCTCATTCCTAGAGGAATGGATGGTGTTTGGAAGGCAAAGGACGGTCACACCAAATCATTGAGTTTGTCTGAGATTATATGAAGAGACAGAAGGATTTGCACAAGCCTCATACACAGAAGTATAAGTTCTTCAAGATGTTTGGTACAACCACTCTGCTAAGTTCCTTCAAAAATTGTGTACAAATGTGGCATCCCTGCTGGGGATTTCCACAGGACCCATCCGATGCAAAGAGGGATTTACACTTTCGTACACACAGCACACAACACCTTCCACCCCAGACCTGGGAGGGACCTCTACTTGCTGGCTTAAGCAAGTTCCCCTTATAAGTATCCAGGCCTGAAGGGAGGAGTCAATTAGTCTGCTCTGAGCAGTGAAGAGAGCAGTTAGTCCAGGGAGACAGCCTAGAGAAGGTGCTGGAAAGACCCGGTTGCTGGGCAAAGCAAGGCCCAGAACCAAGGTAGACTGACCTGTGTGGAGCACCCCAGCGAGAGGACGGAGGCCAGTGGAGGAGTAAGGAAAAAGGACAAGGGACCGTATATAGGATCCCCTTAGCTCACCCGGACACCAGAGTCCGACCCTGCAGGATAATAGAGACACTCAAACCTGACCAAGCACAGGACCAGGGGCCCAAGAGGACTATAGGGACCCCACAGAAGGCCCTCATTGTCGGTTAAAGAGTAAAGCCCTGAGAGGGAGGAAGCAGCGAGTTCAGTTAGAAGCAGGACTTACCCCACACCACCGTACACAGTAGCAGAGGAGACCTCACAACTCTCAAGGTGAAAATCCCAAATTGCACTGAGAACCTGGTAACCCTCTTGAACTGTACCTGTTACCGGACATCAGTAAAAGGTACCGAAACAAAGACTATTGTGTGTGTGAGTCTGCTTCCCTGCCGCTGCCCACAGTGTCCCCCGCAAGCCGCTACTACGACTCCACTCATCCACCCTCGCTGTACTGAGGTAAAGCTCCACCTGTGGGAAGCTGTACTACACTGAGCTGCAGCACCATCACCTCAGCGGCCCACTGCAGCGCTGGTATCCATCGTTACCAGGTTCCACAGGTGGCGTCACGACACTACTACCCCCATCCTCATCACCATTCCCACTAATCCCCGCCACTGAGGGTCCAGGGCACGGAACCGGGAACTGACCAGCCGTAATCCCCCATCAAAGCAGTCGTCCTGTCCCGGGATCCGATTACCCCCTACCCTGTCGACCGCCTCACAAGTATCCAGAGAAACTGATGCTGCTTGGAAGGCAAAGGCGGTCACACCAAATCATTGAGTTTGTCTGGGATTATATAAAGAGACAGAAGGATTTGTGCAACCGTCATGCACAAAAGATCTGGGGTTAGTTCTCCAAGATGTTTAGAATATCCTCCTTAGGCTAGGGTCAGACCTGCGTCAGCACTTAGGCTGATGAACCCGTTAGAAACTTAGGTTTTGGCAGCCTAAGCACATAGCATTAACGGCATGTAACGCTATGCGCCGGATGCCTATTCATCTCTATAGTTACCTGATGCTTCGCGCAGCTGCTGCCTCCACACGCAAGGACTGGATATGCGCTATTGCAGAGCGCACAGGAAATGTGGCTTGCAGTATTTTCCTGTGCGCTCTGCAATAGCGCATACCCGGTCCTTGTGTGTGGAGACGGCGGCTGCGCGAAGCGTCAGGTAACTATAGAGATGAATAGGCATCCGGCGCATAGCGTTACATGCTGTTAACGCTATGTGCTCAGGCTGCCAAAACCTAAGTTTTAGATGCATTCAGCAGACTGAGGGCTGACGCAGGTCTGACCCTAGCCTTACAGAGTTCCTTCAAAAATTGGATGCAAGTACCTAGGAGAAGTGATGCTGTTTGAAAGGCAATGGGCGGCCACACCAAATACTTGTTGATTTCAGATTTTTCTTTTGTTCATTTACTTTGCATTTTGTTAATTGTCAATAAAATAAACCAGTTGTATTTGCACTTTTCAGCTTTTCATTCAGAGCAGAGTGTCTAAGGCGTACTTCACACACTACAATATTGCTAGCGATGTTGCTGAAACGTCACAGGTTTTGTGACGTAACAGCGACCTTGTCAGCGATGTCACAGTGTGTGACATGTAGCAGTGATCAGGCCCCTGCTATGAGGTCGCTGATAGCTGCAAGTCTTCAGGACCATTTTTCGGTCCTTGGTCTCCTGCTGGTCAGCACGCATCGCTGCGTGTGACAGCGAGAGACCAATGATCAGCGACCTCCCAGGCTGGTATCCATGGTAAACAACAGGTACCTAAGCAGCACGCAGCGCCTAGTTACCCGATGTATACCTTGGTTGTCAGCCTTCACAGCTTCCAGGCTGGTATTCAAGGTACACAGTGGGTAACTAGGGACAGCGATGTGCTTAGATACCCGCCTGGAAGCGGAGAAGGCTGGTAAACAAGGTATACATCAGGTAACTAGGCACTGTACACTACCTAGATACCCGTTGCTTATCATGGTTACCAGCCTGCTTCCGCTTACCACAGTCTGTCAGAAGACAGGAGCGGGAGCTCGACATTGTGGAATGAATAGTTTATATTCTTTCCACAATGTCGCTGGTTGCTGGTGAGTCTGCCTGTTTGACAGCTCACCAGCATAGAGACTTTCCAGCAATCCCGGCCAGGTCGGATCGCTGGTGGGATCGCTGGAAAGTCTCAACGTGTAAAGGGGCCTTAAGCGTTTGCTTTGTTTTACATTTTATATCTGTTGTGTTCCTTTAAGAAAACAGAAACACACAAACGTCAAAGTCTTGTTTGATTCTGTGAAGAGGAAATTCAGTATTTTCTGTGCTAATAATACTTGGCGTTGGTATGCTCCCATTGTATGCTAAACTAAATGTCAAAGCCTTGCTGTAATAAATCCTGAACGGGACATAATCCTACTGCTCACAGTTCAATGACTAATGACATATTTAATTCGTAGGAAAAATTAAACAGGAATCCTGCTAGAGGAAGTTTTCATCATTCGCCTTCTCTCATTTCCCCGTGAAGCCCTCTTTTCCATCTCCAGGGAGTGATTTTCTATTCTGGTCTTGATTCCTTTTAAAATATCCCAAGTCCACGAATATCGAAGGCAGAAATGTTCTGTAACGGAAGAGAGCGGGAGAAGGGGATGCGGTTCACACAGTCATCTGTCATGTTCCCGCAGAAGAAGAAGCCTCTGATCGGGGCCCATTAGCATATTATTCTCCTATCTTTACGAAGACATCAAGTCAATAGTAATGAACGATTGGTTTTGCGTTCCATTTTTTAAGCTGATGCAGGCCAGTGGCTGTGAATGGTGAGCACAAATAGGCAATGATGACTTTAAAGAGAAAAAAACCTAAATGGAGAAATTATGCAATTTTTCTTGTGTGTGCACAGATGTGCCACCGGGAGAAAGATAACAGTCTCTGCAGGAATGACTTTACTGAATGCACTCGCCAAATTGCCACTTGTAATTACATTGCATTTCAAGAAATCTATACAGTCTGTCCGTCAATGTCTATCCACATATCTAGAATAAGATTAATTCCCCCGGCATGTGCTGATACTTGTAGGATTTAAAGGGCTAGCAATAATACAAAATATTGTGTAACATTTTGGGTGCACAAATAATTAGCAATGACCAAAATCTAGGGCACCTTGGGGCACTGGGTACCTGGGATGGTGTGTAGAAAGGGGATCTACGCTATAAGGTAATGCTGCTATCATAAGATCTAATATGCAAATTGTCTCTTCAGAGATGAAGATGACTTGAACTCTTGTGTTACCTACTGGAAGTAGTAATGACTCACCGTGCCCGGGACTCCGGTTTAGACAGGCAGTAGCTTCTTCCTCCTTGTCACGGGTGGACCGCGCCTGCCGGTAGTGGGGCCCGGTTGAGCGCAGATTAAAAAGATGAAGACGTCTGGTGGGAACAGATTAAAGGGTTAATTTGTTGTGACGCCACCTATGAGTATTTTGGTAAGTATTACCGATGCTGCGGGGCCTCCGGGGGATGGAATGCAGCAAGATGGAATGATCCCCACAGGCTAAGCGATGATCCCCGGAGGTTGGAGCTGCTTAAGATGTTGTGCGGCAGCTGCGGTTACCTTGAAGTGCGGACAGACAGTTCATAAGAAAGCACGGACACTGTAAGTCTCTGTAACGGGTTCTTTACTGTAACCAGCAGGCAATACATGGTATACAGTTGTAGGTAGCAGACCGGGTGGACTCAGCAGTGGTAGGTGTCCCTCAGAGATCCGCGGTGTTCCTCCATTCTATCTAAGTGAGATGCCGTTGTCGCCCAGGAATACCAGGTCAGGTACAGGGAGGCTGCTTGAATGCCCTATCCGGGGTATACGTTCCGGATGTTTTGGGGAGCCTTGGGTCCCTTGGTGGGTACACCGTTGGTTAGACGACTGAATTTGGCGATGGTGGGGTGCTCCTGTAGAGCGGTCCCTCCACTCCTCTGGTTCGCATAGCAGAGCTGGACTACTGCTAGCTTCGGTACCAGTAAACCGGCTGTAGATGGGCACGGGATGGTTTTGAACCCGCATGATGATGCTCGTAATTGGTAGGGAGATGGCCAGCGAGGGTGGCCAGGGGGTCGCACAAGACTGTGCAACCCCTTCTCTAGGGTTGCAGAGCTGGGAATCTGCAGAGGTCTTCTAGGTTGCTGTTGCTTCTCCAGACCCGAGACCAACTCTCTAGGCTGGACTAAACTTCTACTACACACTACCCTTGCACTCCGCCCACCAGGACCTTGATTGGCCCTCTATTCTAGGTGATGCATGCAGGATATGGATCTCTGAGTTAACCATTTGACTGCTGGGTCAGAGAATATTGCTGCTGCATTTATGGCTGCAATACCCTCCTGTGACGCACTCGTTGCGGGGCGCCACACTCCCCCTTGGTGAAATACGCTTGTCCCCAAGTGTCATACTACCCAAACATTACAGAGAGATTTTTACATTTTTATAACCGGCAATAAAAGAATACACTTTTATTAATAACAGGTAAATTGCTGCTGAGGTGTTGCAAGCAAGATAAACAAGTAAACACTTTGTGCGGACCCCGCGAGCGGTCGGCTCTCCTTAGTGAGAGTCCAGGCTGTAGCCGCATGGTCACACAGTCAGTGGTTAAACAGGAACAAAGTCAATTGGCACAGTCCAAGCGTTTAAGTCATTAGCGCGGAGAACTATGGCTCACCCGAATGGCGAACCACCCATCATGACAAGCATACCGCTCATAGGTGATTATATCGCCCCTGTACAGGTCGCGATTGGGATGTCCTCTGGGCAAGTTTGACTCAACTTCCCGCGCCCCACAAACACCTCTTCATCCAAACCCACCTCCCAGGCGAACCCCCACCCGGTAGATAGATTAAAGGTGGAGACTCTACCTTCACGGCGAAGTTCATCAGGTAGCGGCGGTTGGCGGCGAGCCGCGGCACGGGCCTCCATGTTGGCGCGTTCACGGGCCCGCCACTCCTCTCAGTGACGATGACGTACATCTTCGTCGGTACGGCTCAGGGTGTGGATGTAGCTGCGACGTGTGGGCTGGTAGGAAGCTTGGGCTTGGCGGGAAGTCTGGATCGGCACCCGGCTGAACGGCACAGGGGAAGGTATCGGGGATGCACCCGACCAGTGTACCCGAGTTGAATGTTCGGTTGGAAGTTCCTCGGTGTCTCCCCAAGCAAACCCGGTGTCGAGATCCTCAAGAATGCTAGGGGTCTCGTCGTCATCGTCCTCGACCTCTTCCTCGATGAACACATCAGGCTGCTCTGTGACGGGAGGCGCTGGAACTGGGTCCTCTTTAAAACCGACCCATCAGCAATCTGTGATCCCGTCAAGCAGGAGTCAATAGACTGATGGCAATCTTGGAGGCAGCAAGCTTAGGTTTAAGAGGTTAAACTGATGTGATGAAACCCAGAAATCCAAATGCAGAAATCCGCATCATTACTCTCAAGTCATGGCCATATAATGCAAGTGGCACCAATGTTGTACAGAGTCATAAAGTCATAGTGCACAGCATTATATTAGACTCATACTTGTAGACTCACACTTCTTATTCTGCACAGATCAATTTTCAGCAGTCTTATTATCAGCACAGACAGGATTACCATAAACTTTACAGAAAATAACACAGGGGCCTCCATTCACAATAGCTAATAATCACAGCTCACATCTTCCCTCTCCCTTCACAATGACCTTTGACCTTATGACAACATGCTCATTACTAGTGATGGGCGAACCCGAACTATAAAGTTCGGTGTCCGTACCGAACACCTATTGTTCGGGCACAGATCCCGAACACAGACTTTCCTGATAAGTCTGTGTTACAGTTTGGGTTCGGTGGCAGGGGAGCTGTAAAAATAAAGAAAATTGTTACTAAACAGCATTATACTTACCGCATTCCACTGCCCCGCTGTGTCTACCAAGAGAGCATGAAATCCATGGCAAAAACCGCATCGTGGTTTTGGTGCGCCAATTCTCTGTGACAGCATCTGTGATTGGCTGTTTGGTCCCTCTGCGGTGTATATCCAGGAAGTTAATGAGCGGTCACAGAATTACAAGTTGGTGAATGCTGGAAAGTATAAAGCTGTTTAATTATTATCTTCTTTCTTTTACAGCCTCCTAGCCCCCATCCCATAACTTTACAGTCTGAGTTCGGGGTTCAGACTCAAGTTCAAGCCACTTTCGGCCCCGAACCCGAACTTTAAAAAAAAATTTGGGCGAGTGCGCTGAACCCAAACATTGGCGGGTTCGCCCATCACTTCTCATTACTTCAATACAATTTCCAATTCTGTAGGATCTAAGTAAGCCTATTGCTGCTAATGTTCCTGTGTGCAGAAGCAAGTAGGAGTCTAACGAATCATAGACTGAGTGCCCAACGTGAACATTACATTATTTTTTATGTATTTGTTTAAAACATAGATTGTAATAAAACATATACAGTGCCTTGTGAAAGTATTCGGCCCCCTTGAACTTTTCAACCTTTTCCACATTTCAGGCTTCAAACATAAAGATATAAAATCTAATATTTTTGTGAAGAATCAGCAAGTGGGACGCAATCGTGAGGTGGAACTAAATTTATTGGATTTTTTAACTTTTTTAACAAATAAAAAACTGAAAAGTGTGGCGTGCAATATTATTCAGCCCCTTGAGTTAATACTTTGTAGCGCCCCCTTTTGCTGCGATTACAGCTGCAGTCTCTTGGGGTTTGTCTCTATCAGTTTAGCACATCGAGAGACTGAAATTCTTGCCCATTCTTCCTTGCAGAACAGCTGGAGCTCAGTGAGGTTGGATGGAGAGCGTTTGTGAACAGCAGTTTTCAGCTCTTTCCACAGATTCTCGATTGGATTCAGGTCTGGATGTGACTTGGCCATTCTAACACCTGGGTACGTTTATTTTTGACCCATTCTATTGTAGATTTTGCTTTATGTTTGGGATCATTGTCTTGTTGGAAGATAAATCTCCATCCCAGTCTCAGGTCTTTTGCAGACTCCAACAGGTTTTCTTCCAGAATGGTCCTGTATTTGGCTCAGTCCATCTTCCCATCAATTTTAACCATCTTCCCTGTCCCTGCTGAAGAAAAGCAGGCCCAAACCATGATGCTGCCACCACCATGTTTGACAGTGGGGATGGTGTTTTGAGGGTGATGAGCTCTGTTGCTTTTACGCCAAACATCGTTTTGCATTGTGGCCAAAAAGTTAAATTTTGGTTTCATATAACCAGAGCACCTTATTCCACATGTTTGGTGTCTCCCAGGTGGCTTGTGGCAAACTTCAAAGACTTTTTATGGATATCTTTGAGAAATGGCTTTCTTCTTGCGACTCTTCCATAAAGGCCAGATTTGTGCAGTGTACGACTGATTGTTGTCCTATGGACAGACTCTCCCACCTCAGCTGTAGGTCTCTGTAGTTCATCCAGAATGATCATGGGCCTTTTGGCTGCATCTCTGATCAGTCTTCTCCTTGCTTAATTATAGAACTGCGGTGCGGAAGGCTGTATGTAGGGGGTGTGGGGGTAAGGATGGGGGGTATACAGAAATGACGGACCGTTTCGTGCCTCCTGTCGGCGCTTCTACAGGTTACGACTAGGGATGGGCGAATCCTAAAATACTCGGAATCGCTAGACTCTAACGAGTCCGGGTCTTAAACTCGTTACTCGTTACGAGTCTAGCGAGTCCAATGTTAATGAATGAGGAAGCGAGTATTGCAGCGATTCCTCTGTTGCTGGACCCTATAAGGGGTCTGGCAGCAGAGGAAAAACCTGCAATTCCCCATTTTATTCTTTAAAAGCCAGCGCAAAAAGACGCCAGTTTTTAAAGAATATTAAAAAAAAAAAAAAATTCTATATAAAGGGATGTAGCAGAGCTGACACTGCGTTTGGGACTACGTCGGACGGAAGAGGATTTTTTTTATTAAAGATGGAGTCCCTAATGGCTTTTTTTTGTAATTACTAATAAAAAAAAATTTCTGTGTGGTTTGTTTTTTTTTAAACAATTTAATAGAAATTCATGGCGGTCATGTGTAATATTGGCCTGACCGCCATAAATTTCGGGCTTAGGTTAAATGTGAGGAATCTTGAGGTGATTTTCCTACACTCACTGACACTCCCTATCTCTGATGCTCCAAGTCTCCCTACTCGCCCTGCACTAGCTCAGATTGTCACAGGAATGTGCCCAAAATGGTGGGGGCAAGCCTTATATACAGCCTTGCCTGTCATACATGACATAGGCATCACGATGGACAACAGCCAATCATAGTAATGCCACAACCAACATGGCTGCGGCATTACTGAATATGATTGGCTAACATGCTTGTCCATCTTCACAGTTTTCTGACCTAACATGCTAGGCTGCTAACATGCTAGGCTGTCTCGGAACATTAACATATTCTGTATTCAGTGAGTCCCGAATACAGTATACAGGAGTCGTAGACTCGCTCATCCCTAGACTCGCTGCTGACAGCGGGTATCCGTGAACTGGTGCTAGTGTTTAAACGATTTGGAGACAATCCAACTACATAGACAGCGATGTGATAGCGAGTTTAGCGACTAAGAAACATACTGAATGCAAACTCTGACAAAACTAGGATTGCCATTGATTTGCATTGGACTCGTTTCTGTGCGAGTAATCGCTTGGAAACTCGCAGAGTACCGAGTCCTGCAAGTTCCTTACTACTCGCAGAGTAACGAGTCCTAACGAGTAGATTCGCCCATCACTAGTTACGACCTGTTGTATCATTCAGAGATCCTCACTGAACCTCTGGAGTGAGTTTGCTTCAGTGAAAGTAAAGGGACTGAATAATATTGCACCCCCCACTTTTCAGTTTTTTATTTGTAAAAAAAAGTTTAAAATATCCAATAAATTTCGTTCCACTTCACGATTGTGTCCCACTTGTTGTTGATTCTTCACAAAAAAATTTGAATTTATATGTTTATGTTTTAAGCCTGAAATGTGGCAAAAGGTTGAAAAGTTCAAGGGGGCTAAATACTTTCACAATGCACTGTATATTTATATACAGTCATATGAAAAAGTTTGGGCACCCCTCTTAATCTTACTCATTTTATTTTGTTTAAAATTGGGTTTTTGCAATAGCTATTTCAGTGTGATATATGTAATAACTGATGGACACAGTAATATTTCAGGATTGAAATAAGGTTTATTGCACTAACCAAAAATGTGAAATATGCATTATTTCAAAATTTGACAGGTGCAAAAGTATGGGCACCCTTTTGATTTTCATCATTTCAATACTCCTAACTACTTTTTACTGACTTACTGAAGCACTAAATCGGTTTGGTAACCTCATTGAGCTTTGTACTTCATAGCCCGGTGTATCCAATCATGAGAAAAGCTATTTCAGGTGTCCACTTGCAAGTTGTTCTCCTAGTTGCATCTTCTCTGAGGAGTGTCATCATGGGCTCCTCAAAACAGCTCTCAAATGATCTGAAAAAAAAAAGATTGTTCAACATAGTTGTTCAGGGAAGGATACAAAAAGTTGTCTAAGAGATTTAACCTGTCAGTTTCCACTGTGAGGATTATAGTAAGGAAATGGAAGACCACAGGGACAGTTCTCGTAAAGGCCAGAAGTGGCAGGCCAACAAAAATATCAGAAAGGCAGAGAAGAAGAATGGTGAGAACAGTCAAGAACAATCCACAGACCACCTCCAAAGACCTGCAGCATCATCTTGCTGCAGATGGTGTCACTGTACATCGGTCAACAATACAGCGCACACTGCACAAGGAGAAGCTGTATGGGAGAGTAATGCGAAAGAAGCTGTTTCTACATGCAAGCCACAAACAGAGTCGCCTGAGGTATGCAAAAGCACATTTGGACAAGCCAGTTTCATTTTGGAAGAAGGTCCTGTAGACTGATGAAACAAAGATTGAGTTGTTTGGTCATAGAACAAGGCGTTATGCATGGCGCCACAAAAACACAGCATTCCAAGAAAAACACTTGCTACCCACTGTCAAATTTGGGGGAGGGTCCATCATGCTTTGGGGCTGTGTGGCCAATGATGGCATCGGGAATCTTGTTAAAGTTGAGGGTCGCATGGATTCCACTCAGTATCAGCAGATTCTTGAGAATAATGTTCAAGAATCAGTGTCAAAGTTGAAGTTATGTGTGAAAGAAAGAATGCGCATATAGGGTCTTATCTCAATTAAAAACTCTCACTTGTCGATGTGGAATTGCTCACCTTAGTCAGTTGTGAAACCCACAACTGGTAGAATAGCGTACAGGCAGCTGCTGCAGGGACCGCACTCTCAACGGTGACCGTGGTCGTAATACAGAATCCTGGACAAAGTGCTTCGGTGTCCGCGCTGCTGCTCCAAAGCCAAAGAAACACAGACACGGGAATGTCTGGTACAGCTACAGCCTTTATTTTCCTCCTACGCGTTTCGGAGCCTCCTCCCGAGCTCCTTCCTCAGGGAACATGAACGTTTTTCACAGCGGAAATACTTTCCCTGCAGATTTTTACTTACTCCTTTCGACTTCTTTTAATTCAACTCCCAGTAAGTGTTTCATCTGGGATATTATCATCACCAAGGGATGCTTAGTTTAAGCCATTCGCCCAGTAAACCGCGTAGGGCTACAACTAAGAATGTGTGAATGTTTTTGGGGATCTTTGCTTTAACTCCTGTGGGTTGAGTCTCCGGGGGTCTTAACTGATGAAAGAGCATGGCTTGTGGTGTTTGTGGGAGTTGGATTCCCCAGCATGATTAAACCTGTTCCCCAACCAGTGTACAGTACTTTGTAACTGCCCTGCTTTCCCACACCCCGTGCCAGAGATTCATTGAAGGTGTTCCGCACTTAGGGCACGCTGTAATCCTGTCAGGGAAACAAGGGGAGGATGGAATATTGAAACCATATATTGCTGTGTGCATGAGCTTAAAATAGGTCTCCCTCCATCTTTCACAAAGAATGGATTTTTTGAGCTGTTCCCACCCCTGTAGAATTGTCTCTGCAATATCTTTATCCCCAATCCATTTCTCCCAAGTCTTAGCTTGTTCTGCTTTAACTTCAGGAACTTATGTCTTACGGTATTGTATACTGAGGATATGCTCACATCCTGGATGTTCAGATCTACCTTATTATCTAGATTATGTAGTCCCACTTCATTAAATAACCTGCGAAGTCTAGATAGGCAAAAAGAATGGACTTGCATGACCTGTAGAAAGTGTCTGCTTTCTATATAGAATTTGTCAATGATTTCTTGTGGGCTCAGCTATCGTTTAACCTCCGTATGCATCATATTCCCCGCTTTCCTCATGTTATCACCTGTTTGTCCCATTGCTTTTTTGATTTCTGTTCCTTGGGGAAACTCTGGGTGACCAAATATTGGCATATGTTCAGAGATCTGGAAGGGAAGGCCAAATGCCTTCCTTACTATCTTCCAGCATACGATAGTATCCCGAAGCAGTAGGGATGATTTTACGTTCTGCAGGAGCTTGGCCTATTTTGCATGTAAGAGAGCATTTAATTCTCACGGCGCCGCTAGCTGTCTTTCCAATTAGATATTAGAGTAGCAGTTAGTCTCCTGTAGCCAATCTATCACATGTATAAAAAGGCTTGCTATGTTGTAGGCTCTGACATTCGTAAAATTGATCCCACCTTCACTTCTCCTTAGCAGTTTTCCCAATGCGATTCTGGGCCTTTTACCTGCCCATATAAAATGGGTGAAAGCTCTATTTATTGTGTTTATATCTAGATGCTTGAGTATCAGGTTTAATGTCTGTAATGGGTATATGAGTCTGGCAAAGCTAATCATTTTAATTAAATGGCATCTTCCCAGAAGAGATATAAATATAGGAGAAAAAAAGTTTTTTCGTGCAAAAATAGAAAACCTTTATGTTATATTTAATTCAAATAATTGACATAAAGTTATGACAACATCCACAGGACAGGGGAACACACATTAACCCTAAATTAGCCAGAATTTTGTGTATATATTACCTCTATAATTTGCATAGTTACACATGGTGAATTACTTGCAGGGAAAAATATACAGATACAACAATGTTGGTAATGATAAATCAATATTGTCTAGTTATATCCCTACAGAATCCTCTCATGTGGCAAGCTTCACACATAAGAAGGGCCAGGGAACCCCTTAAGATGTACAGGCCCCATGACATTTGGGGAGGGAGTTAATAGGGGGTGGTAGTGGATAGGTTAAGTTGTAAAAGGCAGTGGTGGTCTATTGCTTGGGGGGGGTTTGGTTAGGGCAGGAAGAGGGGGGGCTAAAGGGGTCTGTATAGTAGTGAGAGGGGGAAGTGCACCCTCACTCCATTTCCGGGGAGCAGGACAGTTTCCCTCCCACCCGCCCTTGTGTTGTTTGGGTTAAAGGTTGTGAATGGTGGTAGCATGTGGATTGGGTTTGAGTGTGCTGATCGGTATGTTATAGTTAGTGGTGTGTTGGGATTGTCACGGCAGCGGGGGTTGGTCTGGTCCAGAGGCAGTGAATCTTATATAGTAATTGGGAGGTGAGCCACTTTTTAAGGTATGGTGGCTCCGGTTACAAGTACCTTGCAGGCACGGGGTTCTGCAAGGTTGGGATATTGGTTCTCGGTAAGCAATATCTCGTCCCTGGGGCCGGTGTGTAGCGGCCAGGGACAGAAAGTGAAGGGGCTTCTGGACTGTACCTATTCATGTGTGATATGTGGAGTGCCTATTGTTAAGTTGGGACGCCCGTTGGACGGTGTACCCGTTGGTTCTTATTAGTCTGTAAACAATAGGCAATAAAGGCTGCTGTGACCAAAATTGTTAACCAAGTCACTAGCAGTGTTGTGTCGTTATTTAAATTACATTGGGGTATTTTCAGATGGAATATGGTCTATTAACGACTGGGAAATCCTCCCTCGACAGTCATGTGTGTGTCTTGTCCCCTCTGTAACCCTAGTTGCTAGATTTTCATTGCTATGAAAACCCTGGATTTACCTTTTCATTGACACTTTTAACACTGGTTCTAGTGTGCAATACTCTGCAGGAGCCAGTCCGGGTGTCTGTATTTAATCACATTAGCATGGGGCTAATTTAGCTGCAGGAATTCATGTGGATTGTGCTGGGGATTTACAAAGGCCCTCAAAGCAACCACGCTGCCACATGAGAGGATTCTGTAGGGATATAACTAGACCATATTGATTTACCATTACCAACATTGTTGTATCTGTATATTTTTCCCTGCAAGTAATTCACCATGTGTAACTATGCAATCTATAGAGGTAATATATGCAAGAAATTCTGGCTAATTTAGGGTTAATGTGTGTTACCCCTGTCCTGTGGATGTTGTCATTACTTTTAAATGTGAAAATTTGTATTTTATGTCAATTATTTGAATTTTCTATTTTTCCACGAAAAACTCTTTTTTCTCCTATAATTATATGTATACTGAGTTCATGTTACACAACTGTGCACATGGGGTGCAGCTAAAAAGGAGGAGCCTGAATATGCCATGATGTTGAATTTGGACTGTTATTAATTCCCAGAATAGATAGTGGCAGATTCTGCCATCTCCGAAGTTCAAGTTCTCACAATATTTCTTCGATCAGAGGTGTATAATTTAGTGAGTATAGTTGTGTCGGAAGCCTGCCTATTTTAATTCCCAGATAGGTGATATGTGTCTTTGCAATATGTAGGTCTAGGCCTAGTTTCTTCCATTGATCCGCAGGTGTTTTTTCCCCCAATCCTAAGAGTTTGCTCCTGGCGATATTGACCTTATAGCCTGAGTATTCCCCTTATTTCTGGATAAACTGAAAGCTATTTCCTAATTGTTCCAGTGGCCGGGATAAGAACAAGGTGACATAATCTGCAAATAATGCTATTTTAGTGTTGCTGGTGACTAGCCCAGGGTATGGGAACTTGGGTATCTGGGCCCTCTGCTGCGGTAGGGATGTCACTGGTGGCCTGCCCAGACCCATTACTCTGGTGCTCAACTAAAGAGGGGTAATTGGAATGGGAATAAAAGTTTATACGTTTATCATGACGCCACCCGCAGATTCTGGTGATTAAGCACCAGCTCCGCTTCAGATCTCCGGAAGGCAATGGTATAGCAGCTGAGATGGTACAGCCCCCTGCAGGTAGAGCTGGCCCTCCAGGGCAGGGAAGTACCTGTAATGATGAAAGTGCTGATGATGGAGGTAGATAAGTGGCAGTACAGTGGTGAAATAAGTACATGGAGGCTCTGTCACTCTACCCGGGTAATTTACTGGAACAATGCTGGTGGTACAATTCACAGAAGTCAACAGTTGTGGGGTAAGGGTAGCCAGCCGGGTAGTCACAGTGGGTTGCAGAGTTTCGGAGGCTCCCGCGGTATGCCTTCCTTGCTCTAACCTGTGTCCCGTTGCAGCTCCCTGTCCTGGAACTAAGCGGCTTGGTTGAGGTGCTTTCTGAGTATCCCGGCTTCCCACTCACCCTCTCTCCTGCACTGGGACTCGACCCCGGTGGGTTATCCTGGTGCTTCTGACATGGTGTTTCTGGTTTCCTTGAGACAGGGTGTCGGAGCTGGTAGACGGACCCACTATGGTCGGTGTTACGACTTAGGGGCTGAACTCCCTGTGCCGCGTCTTCAAGAACCAGCACTCCGGCTTGTGGACCAGGGTTCCCTCCAAGAGTATGGACGCTCCGATTCGGGGGGTTCCCTCCTTCAGTCTGCCCTCTCTCTCAGAGTCCTCTTCTCTCTCTCAGGGCTCCCGTATTCCTTCTTCCCTCAAGGCAAAACTAGAATTCCCTGTTTTTCTACTCCCTCCTCCCCTAACTCTCCTCCCAGGGTATAGGCCCTTACCATTTGCCTAGGTGGGTGTGTGGGAGTGCTGGGATGGGAGCCTCCTACAAACCCCTGCATTCCCACTGCAACAGGGCTAACCACACACTCATTTATGGGTGCAGTACCCAATTGTGACGCCTGACCAGTGGGGCGCCACAATAGCACCCACACTGTTTCCCTCAAATAGATCCAACTCTTCCATATACCGAGTAAAGGGTTCCAGTGCCAAGTTGAATAGCAACGGAGACATCGGGCACTCCTGCCTGTGTAGCGCCCCGCTAGCCAGCGTGCTACAAAAGGGTACTGCACCCCTAACACAAGGTGCAGTATGCTTTGTTCTGGTAAGGAGTAGTAGAAGTCTGAAGCACCAGCACCACGCACACACACACACACACCAAGTGATGGGGGACCAATCAGACACCCGTTACTAGGGTGGTGGGAGGAAAGCTAGGTTATATAGTGACTGGGGCCTCTGGCCCCGGGTGGCAGCTTTGGTCTGCCAGCCCTGATTTGAGGACCGGGGGGGGGGGGGAAGATGGTGCTACTAGAAAATTTTGTTGACCCGGAAGGGGGGGGGGTGCTATCAGAATGTTCGGACCGCAGCTCACTTACCATGTCCGCCCTTGTCAGCTGCTGCATCGCCGCGCCGGCCGCACAGTGCCGCCGGCCCATTCCTGTGGGGGGACGGCCATAGATGTGGGCTATACCACCAGCCCAGGGGGCATTTGCCCCCCTGCCACCTGGGCCAGTCCACCCCTGGAAAGAGGAACAGTGACCAGAAGAGCAGTGCAGTGAAGAGCAGTTGCAGAGGAACAGTACAGCAGAAGTACAGCACAGTAAAGAGGAACAGCAGAGAACAGAGAGGAGAAGTAACGGGAAGGGCACCTCAACCTGGTGACCCAGAAGAGAAAGGGGCAGATAGAGGGTAACTGAATCCCCCTGGCCCAGTCCGAAGCGGGGTACCGGCTCCAACATGGATCAGAGGTCCATCCCTGAACCACAAATTACTGGCGTGGTCGATAGCTTCCTAGGAGCACGATCCAACAGCCCTACACCAAGCACAGTCTCCACTAGAAGCACTAAACAGGGTTGGGTTCCCTTTGGAGAGATAAAGGGTTCCCATATCACCCGACGGGCCTGGTTCAAGAAGTGGGATTGTGCAGGGCACCACAGAAAAGGACAGAGAAAGTGATAGAGAAGGAACATCAGCGGAGCTTCAGAGGGACATTGCCCACTTCCAGGACCACCCCACGTCACTACTGACTAAAACAGTTTACCCTGTAAGACTGCAGATTACTGGAGTAAAGTACCCATTCAGAGTGAGCAACGTGTCTGTGTTCCTTACGGATGAACTGTGATTTACCTGCCTTGTGCCAGCCCCCATTCCAACTGCACTGCCCTATTTTGCCATTATCAACCTACAGCCCCGGGGAACCCGCTCTTCCTGTAGAGTGCTACAACACCTTGCTGCCACCCATCACTCCGGAGGTCCCAGCAGTGCCAGGGCCATCACCGGACCTACAGGTAGCGTCATAATTGACTTTATTTTATGATTTACCCCCTTTTTCTTGTCTTATATATACCCCCTTATATTTCTAAGCTTTACACTACAATCTGAGTATTTTTCTGCTACTCTTTTCTTGAATGAGGACACAACCATCATAATTTTGCCTCTTAACGCTGCTTTCGCCGTATTCCAGTACAACACGTGTTGGTTTGCATGTTCCTTGTTGTTCCATTCAAATTCCTCCCACCAGCCCTGTACTTTGCCATTAAATGCCACATCTTTTGTAAGATAAGATGGAAATTTCCACGTGTAATGTGTTCCTTTTATCTGGTTATCCACCAGTTCCATACCCACCGGAGCATGGTCAGATATGACCATGTCATAGATCTCTACTGATTTCATTCTATTTAACAGTCTCTCCGAGCTCAGCAGATAGTCTATCCTTGACCAGGATTGGTGGGCATGGGAGAAGTGGGTGAACTCTTTATCCTCTGGATGTAAACAACGCCAAACATCCCTGAATCCCGTTTGTTCAAGAAATCAGGGGAGAAGAGTCTCTCTTTTTGCAGGAGTCAGGCTCTGGCTCTTTCTGTCCTCCTCCCCATTATGAACTGTGTTCAAGTCTCCCCCAGTAATTCTCAGAGGTGAGTTGTCCAAGACAATCTTCCTCTCCAGGTCATAAAGAAGACTCTGTTTGAACCATTAGGTCTATATACATTGTTGATTGAATAGACTTCTCCTCCATGCTCTATGGTAACCCAAACCCATCTTCTCTAATCATCACACTCCTGGGACAGCAGATTAAATACAAAATTACGGTGGAACAGTATCACTACCCCTGGGTGTCTACCTTGAGTTGAGGAACCCACGACTTTCGTCACCCACAATTTGCTAAGCCTAAAAAAATCCTCTTCCTTTAGATGGGTTTCTTAAAGCAATACAATATCTGGCAAGTGCATTTTCAGATGTCTCAGGATGTCTCAGTATCTTTAGTCTCTTATTCGGGGATCTTAGGCCTTTCACATTCCAAGAGATGACCTTCATAGTCCCTGTCACTACACCCTATTACCTCTTGCTTTGTTTTCCTTATGAGGGTTCTAGTGATTAAAAGAAGATCCTCAGGTGGTTAGAGAAGGTTAAAAAAGAAAGAAAAAAAAGTTAAAGATATGAAAGGGGATAGAAACTTAAACCTTAAAACAAATAAACAGCTCTCAATACGCTGTAGTGTATTTCTAGCTTCCTACACCACTAATAGCATTGTGGACTTCACTTTTTTTATTCTGAGGAAGTAAGGGCTACCAAAAAGAAAAAAAGAAAAAAGAAACACCTGTGGGAAGAAGCATGTCCCACACCACACAATATAAATAGTTGTCAAAATGCCTTCTGCATCTTCTTCTCTGCCCTGATCCATACTTTTGCATAACTCATTGCCCTCCTCCCCTCCAGGTCCCTTCCCCAAATAAGGGGCAGATGGGCACTTCCCACCAAAACCCATCTTTATTGAGGCACAACATATATCAATTGGCAGTACTCAACACATTACCAACAGCATCCAGTCACCTTGGGGAGACACTGTCCTGTTTGTAGAAGAAGTGCCTGGTGGGGGAAGGGAGACCCATCAAGAGCAAGATGTATATGTGTGGCGCCCCACAAAAGGGGTACTGCCCCCAGAAAAGCGGTGTAGTCACCCCACTGCAATTGGGACTATGGTCGCTAGATGGAACCCTAGAGCAGCACTCACACACTAGAATAGTGGGTGGGAGGGACCCTGGGAGGGAATAAAGTGACCTCTAAGGGGAACCAGAGCTCACAGAGTCAGAGAGAGCCAGAGAGACCGAGAGTGAGGAGGGACGGAGGAGTTGGTGTGTTAAGAGTCGAGAGAGGGAGCAAGGAGGGTCCCCTCGGCTTAGGGGCCTCCATAAGGAGAAGATCCCAGAAAGAAGAAGGCAAGAGAAACAGGAACTCAGAAGGGAGACGTTCTTATAAGCAGAGAGTTCATTCTAAAAGAGAGAACCGGGTACTGGAGCCCGCAACTGTGAATTCCTCTATGGTTCACAGAGAATCCGAAGAATGGGGATATTATAAATACGGCCCCGTTTCCCAAAGAACCCACAAGAGGGAGGCCAGTCCTGCAGTCGGATCCTGCGAAGGACAAGCAAAAGGTTAACCCGACGGGTACAAGGGAGAGGAGACTAGGAGCAGCGGGAGGTCTGATCATCTTTAGGAGACAGACTTCATTGCCACTGGGAGGCAAAAAGGAGGAAGAGAAAAAGAAAGGAACATAAAGAGGGATCCAGCTAGTAGCCAGAAATCCCAATTGCAGCTTCCAGAGCATTTGCCAATATAACACCAATTGAACTGCTGAACTGTATGACTTTGGCGAAGTTTGTCAGTAAAGTTACCCAGTGAAGTGAAGTTCTGACTCTGCTGCATCCTTTCAATCATAAACTGCTTTATTACAGCAACGCTGCCCCGGCGGTCCAGTCCCGCCTGCGGGGACTAATCCATCCAAGCCGCAATATCATCGACCACCGGAGGGCTGTGGCGGCGCTGGGGAGCATCATCAGACACTGCAGGTGGTGTCACGAAGACAAAAACTTGTATATACTTTATTTCCCTTATTCATTGACTACCAGGTTCACCACCTTGGACAGCCACCCGTGACATCCCACACCGAGAACCAGCCCAAGAGCTGAGTACCCGAGCCCTGGGTGAGCATCATATGATGCAGTCCATTTCAATGGTGCTTCATCTGCACCAGCCAGATGCCCTTTGGGGCTTTGGTGTTGAGGGGAAGCTGTGTTCCTCACGACCTCTTCTTCGCTCGTTGCTTTTTGCGTTGCGCAGTATTTGTTCTATGTCTTTCTCTGCATCACTTGACGGTTTGTAGATGAGGTTATCACTGTCATTTTGGAAAATCCTCAGTGTCGCCGGGTATTACAGTGCAAAACATTTCTATGCTTGATAGTGCTGCACATATTTTACTAAAGGCTCTCCTGCGTTTTGCCACCTCCGCAGAATAGTCTTCAAATATTAGGACTTTCATCCCCATCAAAGTCACTGGCTGGGGACATCTTCTATATGATCTCATTATGTCATACTTATCATTATAGTCTAGGAATTTCATGATTACTTGACGTGGTCTGGATGTCCAGTCATCAGATCCTTGATTGTGAGATCGTAAATCTGGCCCAACTCTGTGAACCCTTTCAATCCTACAACCGTGATTAATTCCCAGGGACATTGGTAGGTCTCTTTCGCAAAGTCTTTGTAGTTCAGCTGCAGAGACTGACTCGGGGAGCCCTACTAGCCTTAGGTTGTTACCCTTGACCTGTTTTCCAGGTCCTCGACCTTCTCAGGCAGATGTTTTGTTTCTGCAGTTGTCTCTTTCAGCTGCAAGGAGAGCTGTAAGTTAGAACCCTCCAGTTGCGAGACCCTCTGCTCCAGCTCCACTATCTGTTCTTTATGTTTGCTCACTTCATCTTGGAGATGCTGGAGGGCCTTCTTGATAGCCTGTTCCAGTTTCTTTTGGATGTCTTGCATAATGTTACTTGCCACGTCAGCCGCCAGTTTTTTAAAGTCTACTGATATTAATCTTGAAGGGTCTTTCCTGCTACACTCATTTAGGTCTTCAATGTACTCCTCATTTGGGGTTTTCTGTTGTGAGTTTGTTGCAGGAGTGTCCTCTCCAGTAGGGCTCGGGTCCTCGGTGCCCTCTTCCACTCTGTGGCTCCCACAGCTTGTTTGCTGGGGCCCTCCGGCTTTTGTGAGCTGTGTAACACCCATTTGCTGAAGTGGTGACATAGATGGAGTCAGCATCAGATCCCTCTGTTTGGCCTTTCTCCTGAGATTATCAGTTCTTGTTTCTTGCCAGCTATGGAAACATGTCCTGCTGCAGTACACAGTAGGTATTTGCAGATGTTTATTTATATATATTTTTTGTGTTTGCTTATTTTTTTTGTCCGCTAAGTGGCAGCAGAGCTATTCTGTGCCTCAGTTCACTATGGTGACCACCAGATATCACCAGTTTTCCTGTTGAGCTGGCACAAAGAGAAATGGCCAGTCGTACGTTCGTATGCCCCATCTCTGGGGCTTTGTGTGTGTCCTTACTGGAGAGACTTTTTTCCTTTCTGCTTAGTGTAATCACAGACCCACTTTTAGGGGCCCCTTCACAAGCCTCTTTAGATGTGTTACCAGCACCAGAGAGAAGTCCTGTAGAATCTGCCCTGACCTCTGATAAGTAGATCCCTCGGTGTTTCCGTGGGAAAAAGGGGGTTCTTTTGTGCGGTTTGTAGGATTATTCCTTTAAGTCGCAGTGGATCTTTGCCATGTGAATTGCAGCCAATGCAGGCCTTGGGCGCACATGTGGGCAGCAGGCCTCAGGACCCTCCAAGTCTCAGAAATGATCCAGGATTGAAGTGACTGACCTTTATAGGTGGTGTGGAGTGGGAGCTGGTGGTAGTCCGTCTTTCTCCTGTGTTAGGGTGGTGGATGTCCGCAGATTCTTCAGTAGGATTCTTGTGGTGTGAGAGCTGCTGTTCCTAGGTGTTATCACATCCCAGCTCATACAGGAAGTCGTTAAATACATTTTGAGAACATCACCAATTTTCTAAGTAAATTGATTTCTAAAGGTGCTATTGAAAGTCTCTCTCAGTAACAACCCATCCAATCCACACAGGAAAACCAATCAAACCATAGACATCCATGAATTACGTATAATAATAATTGTATGTAATAATGAGAAATGACGCAGAGAAAATGTATTGAACACAGGAAGTGGGAGCGGTGCAAAAAACCATGGAGAGGCATGACACAGGCTGAAATTTATTAGTAATTAGAAAGCAGTCCTGAAAGGCGTCTCATGACCAAAGCGCCACACAAGAAACATATGATGGGTAAAACCAGTGAACTGTCTCAATTCTTGTTGAAAACATGCTGATAGCACTGGTTACAGAAGAATTTCTAATTTACTGAAGGATCTAGAGAGCTCGGTTAGGGCCATAATCCGGAAGTGGAAAGAATATGCTTTCAACATAAACCGACCACGACCAGGTGCTCCCCACAAGATTTCAGACAGGGAAGTGAAAAGAGTTATCAGAGGAGTTGTCCAGCCACAGACCACCTGTGGAGAGCTACAGAAAGACCCGGGAGCAGGAAGAACAATTGTTTCAAAGAAAAGAATAAGTAATGCCCTCAACCTCCAAGTATGCACGCTCCCTTATGCACGCTCACCATGCAAGACTTAATTGCTGAACAAAAAGCATGTTCAAGTGTGTTTAAAGTTTGATCAACAACATTTAGACAAGGAAAAACTGATACTGAGCCAGATCACAATGTGAACAGGGCTGTAAACCGTGTTCACTCCACCAAGAATATATATCACAAAAAGAGTGCAAAAAACGTCCAAAAAATGTATCACTGCTTCAAGAGTAAAAAAGCAAGTGCAAAATAGTATCAACAGCAGGGTTCTTAGTTAGTACGTTTTTTGCAAAAAAGGTATGGAAGCCGTTCTACCACTCCACGGTGACCCCTATCAGAACGGTCCTAGACTAACGTGTTTAAAACCTGATCTAGTGTGAACATACCTCATAGATGCAGGGTGTAGCAGGGCCAGATTCATTATGGGCACACAAGGTAAAAACAGCAATTTATGTGTTCAGGCTCAGTGAGAAGGGGTGGAGCACTTCTCAACTTGCAAGACAAGAAACTAATGAAAAAACTGATACTGAGCCAGATCACAATGTGAACAGGGCTGTAAACAGTGTTCACTCCACCAAGAATATATATCACAAAAAGAGTGCAAAAAACGTCCAAAAAATGTATCACTGCTTCAAGAGTAAAAAAGCAAGTGCAAAATAGTATCAACAGCAGGGTTCTTAGTTAGTACGTTTTTTGCAAAAAAGTACGGAAGCCGTTCTACCACTCCACGGTGACCCCTATCAGAACGGTCCTAGACTAACGTATTTAAAACCTGATCTAGTGTGAACATACCTCATAGATGCAGGGTGTAGCAGGGCCAGATTCATTATGGGCACACAAGGTAACATTTAGACAAGACTGTGAAGTACTGGGAGAATATAGTCTGGTCAGATGAAATCAATATTGAAGTCTTTTGGATGCCATAATACATACCATGTTTGTAGACTTATAAGACCCATACCAACAGTGAAGTTTGGTGGTGAGAACATCATGGTGTGGGGCTGTTTTTCGGCACAAGGCACTGGCAAACTTCATATAATTGAAGGTATGGTACAAATGTATGGAGACATTCTTGTTAAAAATCTGCTGCCGTCTATCAGGATGACGAAGATGAAATGAGGGTGGACATTTCAGCAAGACGATGATCCCAAACACACAGCCAAGGAAACGCAACTGCTTTCAGAGAAAAAAAATGAAGCTGCTAGAATGGCCGAGCCGATCAGCTGAGCTGAATCTGACAAAAAATTTAAGGGAAGCACTAAAGTTTAGAGTTCAAACAAGGAGGCCACAAAAGCTTCAGTGTTTGTGTGGAAGAAAAGGCCAAAATCACACCTGAGCAATGCATGAGACTAGTTTTAGCACAGGAAGCTTCATCACCAACAAAAACTTTTTTATGAATTATGAAATTATTTTCAGTAAGTGTGTTCAATACTTTTCTCTGTGTAATTTCTTCTTATTACACATAACTAAATGTATAACCATCTATGGTGTGATATCATTGCCTGTGTGGATTGGATGGTTTGTTAATGACATCTGGTAATAAATTCATCTCAATAGCACCTTTAGAAATATATTTATTTAAAAAATCGGTTATGTGTCCTATACTTATTTAAGCCACTGTATATAAAATGTGTAATATATACATTTATTTAAAAAAAGATAAATAATTGTTTCATTTAAGTGAGAACACAATGTTTAACTCCTAACAAACAATTAATTCACAGTAATAATATTGTATGATGTTTTCTATGTTACTTATAGATATCAACACAAAGAGATAAATGGATACAGGAGAGTATATTGAAGGTGTGAGTGTTCCGCACTTCATCCAGCCTTTTAAATACGGAAATACCAGTGGTTTATAATGGAGGATGTGGGATTCATTGTGGATGTAATCCAGTTTAAGTGGACATGAATAATAATGCAATGGTCACACTTAGCGTGAGGACATCTATTGATTTCTCTTCATAATGTCTTTTTAATAGTTCACATATTCCTGCAGGAGGGGCCAGAGCGAAAAGAGATAAAGGCACTTTTATTCCCCAAGAAAATATACATTCTGATTTTTTTTCATACCACTATTTAAAGGGATTTGCCCCACGAACAAAGTTCATGTTAATCAATAGATCTTGGAATGGGGTATTCGGTAGCCAGGCCGGCTGACTTTCTGGGAGGTCACGGTGGCTGTGGCCCAGCTCCGTGGCTCTGGCCGTGCAATGAATGGGGGGGGGTATTTATGGGGGATATAAGTCTTTTCATGACACCTGTGGTATTCGGCCAGGGATGACAGACGCTGCTGATTTGAACCTCTGGGGCAGATATAGTGGCAACCGGGATGGTATCACTCCCCACAGGTGGAGCGGGGCCCCAGGGTTGGTGTGATAGTCTATAGGGATGATGGAAGTTATAGTTGCGACGCAGGAGCTGGCAAGGAGGGTGCAGGAAATAACAGGAGGACACCAGGGTTGCAGTTCATTGACTTTTACCAACAGTTCAGCAGTTCCAGCCCAGCCAGGGTGTCGTGTCCTCTGGGTCAGCAATCCAGTCAACACCCAGGCAATTCGGGTTCACTACTCCAAAATACCCCTCTCTGTCACCAACAATCTGTCACCCACTGAAATTTAATCTTACTCTCCACTCCATGCTTTACGTAGTGTCATACCTACAATTGACGTACAATTTTTGAGGGAGGTCCCCCTAGATACATTAAATCTACTTTATAATATGCTGCATCAACTGGTTTTATTCTAAATATATATAGATATTTTATCTTGGTTCTCTTTCCCTCCATCGGTGGATTGGGAGCATTCGGATGCATGAAATTGTGGTGTATTTTATCTTTATTACTGTGTTATAATTGAATGGATTTTTATGTTTTTAAACCATGTACCAAGAAAATATTATATTTTATACCATAATTTGGCCTATAAACTCGTCTCTTATTGGTTATTTCTGTTTTGTGTTTGCCTAGCTACCTTTAGTAATAAACTAAAAAGAAGGAAGCAAGCGCAGATAGGGTCTTATCTTTTTAACAATCAGCGGCTTAAGAGCCCTGATGAAGGAGCATGATACAATTCTTTATAAACGCAAAAGAACCGCCCGTTAACAGCCCCATGTGTACAGGCGCACTACAAGCTGTTGTTGTTTTTTCTTTAAATGATGAAGGAGCATAGCAGGCTCCGAAACACATTGGATGGATCCAAATAAATGTATAGAGTGAACTTCTGATTCAGTTATTTGTGGCAGCGCGGACCGACGACACATTGTCCCTGGAAAAATCTAGCTAACTTTAGTTGCCTATACTCTGGTTTATCATACAGGGACATGGTCTGATTATACCACATCTCCTGTGCTGAGATGATCTCATATATGTGTCCCAGCTATGTACTGTGTAATGGATGTATCTGACCGTACAGGGACATTTCCTGGGCATGGGAGAATGCAAAATAGTATACAGACATTACAGCACAGGAAACAATATACAGACATTCCAGTACGGGATCACAGATGATTCTTTCTTTGAGGTAAAACATTTTTCAAAAACAGGCAAGAAAATGTTTTACCTCACAAAAAAGAATCATCTGTGACCGCATGCTGTAATGTCTGTATACTCTTTCCTGTGCTGTAATTTCTGTATACTCTTTCCTGACACTATTGTATTTTTGCCACTTTTGTCACTAGTTGATTAATTATTGTTTAATCTGATGGCCCTGTGTTGGGCTTTATATATCTGAGCACTTTGTAACTCAGACTGTACAGCTTGAGAAAGGCTAATGAAATAGCCAAAACGTTGCTGGCCGGGGAATAAATCCACAATTTTTTCACCTTGAAGGAAGTGCTGCCATCCATATCTGTATGCTGTATATGTGGCACCCTGGTGGGGGCACCACAGGAACTCTTAGGACATGGATGGAAAGTACACAGCAAGCAGACCCTACTTACTAACAACACCTTTCACCCCAGACCTGTAGGGGGAGCCCCACTGGCTGCCTTAAGCTAGTTTCCTCTATAAATATGGGTCCAGGAGGGAGAAACACCAGTGTGTGCAGTCACTAAAGAACTGTAAACAGCTAGGAGAGCTGACCTGGTACTGGAGCCACAATGGGCCCATGCCAGCTACACCTCGAAAGTGGTAGACCCTCGCAACAGAGGTCATAGGAACAGGAGACAAGTACTGAATAAGGGCAGAGAAGTCATCCAGACTCACCCTAACAGAACTCCGGTCACTGGGTCTGAGCTACAGAAACCACAGTGCAGACTGTAAGGAAACCAGCACCACAACAAGGGGGTTTAGCTCCCTGGACGCCAGAAGCACCACCAAATGAGAGCCCGGAGTCGAGAATTCGATAGCATTCCTTTAAACTGCCCTCAGTGCAGCAAACCCGGGTGTAACAAGTCACACCAGAAAGTGCAACTCCGGTTTGGTTGGTTTTCATGCCTGCCAAATCCCACCAGAAACTATGTACACTAGGAAGCCTATACTACTGCTTGCTGTGGAACTCCTGAAGTGTCTACCTCATCCCTGGTCGAGTGTACCTGTCAACATCAGTAAAAGGTACCGAAAAGACTTTGTGTGTATGTGTCCCTCATTCCGGTCGCACAACGCCGACCGCGCTACCATATTCCCTTCAACTCCTTTAACTGACTCCGGGGACTCCCGCTTGTCCTGTGGGGAGCGTTTCCCATCTAGCTGTTGCACATCCCCCGGAGGTCCAAGCAGCGCCGGTGCAATCACCGGACACCCACAGGTGGCATCATGAGACAAACTTTATTCTTTAACCCTTACTTTGACCACCGGGGCCCTCGCAGCCTCAGGCACCGAACCGTGACAGTAGCCTAACGCCTGAGACCTGAGAACCCGGCAACGGTGAGTCATATATATATGTTTTGCGTATAACGAATGGAGAATCTGGCTCCATGACTGCAACTTGCACCCTCATCACCCACAGGTGGTCTTAGGTAAAGCTGGTGTCCACCCACTTGAGAGTGGGATAGGGAGGAAAAGGAGGACAGGGATGTCAGCGTTAGGACTCATCAGACCTGGGGTTGCCTTGTCGCGGCTGATGAGCAAACGGACATTGGCCAATGTGCGCACCAAGAACCCCAAGAAAATAAAAAAATAAGATTTTTGAGTTTTTTGAAAAAAACGTAAGTTTTTAAATTTTTTTCCTCAAATATATACCGCTTGTTAGCATGTTTGCACATTGGTAGTAGCTGAGTGCTGCAGAGAATTTTTTTCTAGTTATATATATATATATATAGTACAAAAACCATTTTGTAATTTTTTAATGATGGTTTACTTATTTGACCCCCTCAATTTAGCTGCTGAAGGGCATACTAGAGGTTGCCCCACCAGCTTCTCTGCCTGATTGTGATGTGGCGCCCCTGCGGGCTGGTGGCCACAGTAAGTTACAGCAGCTGGGACTGGTAGGTGGGACACTTCACACAAACACTCGACACATCCCCCGATTCCTAGTCCTAGTACATCACATCAGGCAAGGGGGTCGCCATAAACATCATCGTCTGAATGGCAGCGGTGGCCACATTGGCTACGACCCACGAGTGGCGTCACAATTTCTTTAAAAATTCTTTATTTCCCCCCCATTTTATTGCCACGCCTGGGACCACGGAGTTGGGTCACATCACCGTGACACCCAGCATCCCTATAGGACGAGAGGGCCCACCTCTGAGTACCCCTGCATGGGACGCAACAAAGTGGTGTCATGAACAGGATAACTGACCCGGTAAAACTGGGTCTTGTGCGCCTAAGACTGTTTGAACTTTGTAATGGCGGCCCAAAAGGACTGAAGCCATGTGCTGGCAGAGTGGTGTGCCAAAGCCCTTCATCATTTGCCAGGCCAGCACAGAGCGGGAACTTTTGCTTACACCCCTTCCAGCCTGCTACCATTGGAAGGGTGGCTCCAGCTACTGCATCACTCCAACCGAGGGCGGGATGGCCGATGACAACCATGAACGGCAATGCCCACGAAGAGAAGAGGAGAAGAACAACAGCACCACGAGGGGTAAGGTGCTTGGTGGCAACCAGCATGTGGAAGAAGGCCCAGTAATGGCGGAGTGCAGGGAGTGGAGTGACCCCCCTGGTTCCACAAAGGCCGATCGTTTTTCCAGAACTGTGTCCCGACTCCCCGAAAGAGGATCTGATGCTGGGAATAGACCCTGCCTTGTTATCCCGGGAGATTTTTGAACTAAATAACCACTTGGAGCATGGCCACCTCTACACTATGGAGCGATGGCGGAAAGCACTGATGGAGAAATCGGCAGTGCCGGAGCCTATGCCATGCCCTACTTCCCCAATATGAAAGTTGTAGGAAATAGCACGGAAGGTTGAACACGAGACTCGTATTCCCCTTGGTGTCGATTATTACTATGGGATGCTGGGGTGGATATACTATCCGACCGTTGACCGGGGACGGACGCCCACTGTATAACTGTGGAATGGTCTCTGGGATCTGCACAAGAGAGTAGCTGCATTGACCGAAACTGTGCAGACCCTGACAACTGCACCCCAGGGTGTTTCGGAACTTGGAGATACCCCACCACCGAGACGAAGTGAGGAGGAGGGTAGCGGAATGCTTCGATGCTGCCGGACAGCCGATCTGGCATCATTGTGCTTGGGTCGGGCATATGGCATGACACTGCCCTGGACCTGGTGCGATTATATGGTGAAAACCATAAACCCGGACAGGTACAGACTTGAACAGTTGTACATAAACCTTTCTATTTCAGTCCCCTAGCTTTATCCTGGTAGAATGTTCCCCTTGTTATGTGTGTGAAAAGACTTTTGAGATCACGGACAGTGAGTGAATCAGATCTGTAAATATAAATAGTTAAGCACCCCCCGGTGTGCCTCCTATTGGTTTTATGATAGGAGTTATACTGCATATTGTTGCTAAAGTCAATTGTGTATGGACACTGTGTAGAAAGACCGAACCGCTCAAAAACCCACTGGCACAGCTGAAGATTCGGTCAGTGTAGTCCCTGTCGCCACACCCAGGGCATGCAAAGGGTTTTTCTGTTGGTGGGTTCCCGAAGACCATCAATCGCGGGATGTTTTGGACTCCTTAAACGGTTGTTTTTCTATTTTTCTATTTTTACAGCGACAGTAGTATTTTTGTTAGGTAACATTAAAGCACTGAACCTCCCGTCAGGGGAAGAAAACAAATGTACATACTGTTAATGTTACTGTTTACTGCATAAAAAATGTTTTGAGTTTGTGTGTCACCCGTGCTGAGTCTTGGCACTCGGACATGCTAAGCTTTGCTCCAGGGAAGTGTGGCACCCCTGCGGGCTGGTGGTCACAGTAAGGTACTGTAGATGGGACTGGTAGGTAGGATACTTCGCACAAACACCTGACACATTCCCCCGATCCCTAGTCCTAGTACTTCACGTCAGGCAAGGGGTAGCGGGTGGGACTAAGTGGAGGGTGGAGAGAGAAGAAAAAGCTCGGGAAGGGGGTGGAGGAACTAGAGTCAATCCTAGGAACACTAAGTTGAGAGGGCTCAAGGATCGTGTTTCTGGCGAGCTGTGGAAGGAGAAAGGACCGAACTCCCAAGCCGAGACACCTGAAAAGCCTGACAGACAGTGAGTGGAGAGTGGAAGAACCAGGACCCAGCGGCTTGTGCCATCGTATGGCTAGGCCAGGTCCCAGGCAGCCTCCCATGGGAAGGAGGAAGGGTTCCACGGTGTATCCAGAGGAGTGGGGACAATGGGGGACCAGGTCGAAGCCAGGGTGCTGCCCTGTTGAGGTGGCCAGGAGCTGTATGCCCCAAAGACAGATTAACCGGCGAGGTGAAGGGACTTCATGCTCGGAACCTACCCTCCGGTGCAGCGAAGGAAAGGCTGTCAGACTAGGGAGAGGGGAAAAGACTGAGCTCCTCCGGGAAAAGACCCGTGACCGCTGGCCCATAGCTAGCACTCGGAACTGTGAAATAGGCCTGGAAAGATTCTAGATAGGGAGTGCAGTCACTGAACCATCTCAGCTGCAAGGTTGTATTTGAACCTACGTTGAACTGTCTGTACCCAGTCAAGCTCAACGCTTCTTGTGTGAGACTGTAATTTTATGCGACAGCGACAGAGCTCACCTGCAGAGCCGCACACTGATTGTTATAAGCCGGCAGTGGGAACTGCCCGAAGGGCTGAGCACTCAGCCCTGACCCTACATCCCTATACCTGCCCCAGGGACAAAGCCCTACCCATGGAGGGCTCACCATCCCGGCTATCACCATCAACATCATCCCCGGATGTCTGAACGGCAGCGGTGACCACATTGGCCACGACCCAAGGGTGGTGTCACAAACTCTTTAAAAACTTTTTATTTCCTCCCCCTTTTTATTGCTGGGACCTTGGAGAAAAGTCATGTCGCCGTGACACCCAGCAGCCCTGGAGGATGAGAGGGTACCCCTGCCTGGGGCGTGATAGTGACACACCCACTCCAGGGTCAGGGTTATTCGGGAACCCTGCAGCAGTTATTTTTCACTCTCTGTTCTTTTTACGGGAGCAGACGGGGGCCGAGACCCGGTCCCGTGACCCTGGCGGTGTCATTTTAATAAACAGGGGGGAGATGACAGGACAGACAGGAAAAAGGGGTATTCGTGATGCCACCTGTGATATGTGGCCAGGACGGCTGCCGCTGCTTCAGAACCTCTGGGGATGATGACATGCAGCTTGGATCGCTTTGCTCCCCGCAGGTGGAGCGGGGTCCCCAGGGCAGATGGGAGAAGGGTTCAGTTCATACCTAGGCAGATGTTCATTAGGTCATCAGCACCCCGGTGTCTCATGTGGCCTCTGCAGCCGGCGGTCACGGCTAATGAAAGTTTCACACACTACAGCTGGAGTTCTGTTACTTTTAGTTGGTGGTATCAGCATGGCCACCGGGTGCTTCCTTTGTCAATCTCCGGTTCAGCGTTGTCTCCAGAAACGGGACAGTGCAGTCAAGCCTCTGTTGTTGTTCCTGTCTCTCTTACTGGGTGTCTCTTTCTTTGGTGGTCTCTCTCTCAGTGCTATGAGGTAGTTTCTCTTCTGGGGCGAGCGTTACATTGCTCAGGCTCTCAACGCCTCCGCACACAGAGCTCAGGTTCCGACACCCACGGGTGCTTAGTTATACCCCTCCCGGGCACTGCTCCCTAGTTCGGCTGCCTTCTCCAAGTTGTGTCGGGTGTTCGACCACAGCTCCCTTTAGGAACTTGGGGCCTCCGGTTCAGGCATCATGTTCAGTGCCAGCTCCCTGTGTCGTCCACCAGCTCCCCTGTACCCTCACCAGATATGGGCGTACGGGGATCTACTTCTCGCTCCGTACCCCAAGGGCTCTGTTCTTCCTTCACACCTGTCGGTGGTTCCCTCCCGGGGCGAGCGTGACCGTGCTCCAGCCTGCGGGAGCCAACACCTCATCCTGCTTACTTCTGCACTTCTCTTCTCGTTCTCCTCACAACTAACTCCACACTTCCTGCACTTTCCTTTTTTCCCTCCCGGCTACGCTTGGGTCCTCCCACCTACGCTTGGGTCCTCCCACCGTCCCGGGGTCTTAAGTGTTGTGTGTGTGTGAAGCTCAACTGCGCCATCCCAGCACCTGGAAAGCAGAGGTACTACTCTCCCTCTAATGGAGTGCAGTACCTCTGGTGGCAGCCTACCCGGTGGGGCGCCACAATTGGTTTATGGAATTCCCTAAAATAATCTACATATTATCCCCAAACAAGTAGCTTCATTTTAAGTCAGTCAAAAACCCATTATCCTAGTTATCATAGTCGTCATAGCATATGTGGCCATCAAATATTATTGTAAGGAAATAAATCTCACTTCTCACTTGTCATAGCTCTAAAAACAGATCTTAGCCGGAAGGTCTTGACAGAGCCATTTGTTTTAAGAATCTGTACATGCTTCAGAAAATCCCAAGGCAGAGAACATGCTGCGGGGCTATTGTCCATCTTCTCTTGGTGTGTTAAACACCAGTGTCTGCCAGACGAGTGATCTATAGACTGGCAATTGTTCTTCTTTTTAAAGGACCTATCTAACTTTTGGGCAACTTTTATTTGTAGGTTAGGATTCCTTAATGGGTTGTTCTATTACTTTTATCTTGATATATTGACTACAAATTGACAGGCCATAGAGAAATAACCCATTGAGGTTGTATCATAAATTTCACCAGATTTACTCTTGCTGATATAAGCACCAAACATATAGATTAAAACTAGGACATGAGATCACAGAGTGTCTATTTGGGTCCTTGAAAGCAAGAGAAAGCAGCTAACCTATTTATGATATTAGCCCTCTGTGGTTGGATATACATTGAACAATCATTTCTGAACCTGAAAGTGATGAACTGCTGTAAAAATGGTGTTATATTATATATTATACTATAATAGTAAGTTGTCAATAGGCTTCCAGGCTTGGAAGAACTGATACTTGACTAGCAAGGACACACATATCATCCATAAATCAAGATGAATGTTAGGTTGCCAGTGCCAGGGGTCCTGAGTAGATGATTCCGAGGTGCAGCTGAGGCTGTAGCGCAGCATCGGCCGGACTGAGCCTACCCCAGATGTCTTCCTAGTACAATAATTGTGTCAATTAAAGTCTTTATACCAAGTTTGCTAGAACTGTCTCATGAAGCATGGGTACAAGACTTGAACGTTGCGATAGTAGGTATATTCACACCTGCATAGTCGGTAGAAGGCTGTCCCCCTGGCCACAACACCTTATAAGAGCAAACTTTTGTAGGATTGGTAAGATGACAGGAACTAACATTGGGCCCACTCCTCTATATTTTTCCTTGTCTTCAATAATTGAGTAAATAGGAGAGCATCAGCAGCAGCTCTAACTTTTCCGGATGTTATTTTTGACCAATGGAAGTGAAAGTGAAGCCGCCCATTTGTAGCCGCTGATTGGCTGCAGGGCTTACACAACATAAAGCAATGCGAGTTCCAGGAGACGTTGCCGGAATGGTGCCAGCACCGGAGATGAGTATAAGGTATTTTTTAATTCTATATGGGGGAATATTGTCATTTAGAAGGGGTTGACGAAGTAGTAAACAGCCCCTTTAAGGTACCTTTACACGCCGCTACAACAAGGTGGAAACAACCGGGTTTATGAGACAAATGTATCTTGCACCGTCAAATCAACCCGAGATAGCGGCGTGTAAAGGCGGTTGTTGCCACCCGTCACTTGAGGCACCTGTTTCAGAGCAGTGCTCTAAAACAGGTTGATTTCAACCCGATGGTAACGGCGTGTAAATACGGTAGGGTAAGGTTTATTCGTCACCTAGTTAACTCCCCGGGGCGTGACACAGCCTCCGGGAAACCACCCCCCTTCAGCGATCATTGGAGGAAGCTCCTGCGTTACGATTGGATGTCCCTACATAGGGCGGCATATTTAAGGAGCTGACCAGTCACACTACACAATTGCTCGAGCGTCATGTATTAGTCAGCCTCCTGCACTGGCTGCCCAATCATGATGCTATAGCATTGTCCTATCAGCGTACGAACGTCTTGTAATCCACAATTCTGGCACACCTATGTGTTGTTCCTGCTGCACCAGGTCCTCCCATATTACCTTCTGTAGTGGCATATAAATGGGTGACGGTGCTCTGCAGAAGGTAACTTGAGGCACCCGGCGCTGCATCCAGAGATAGATTCAACCTTCTGTAAAGCAACTTGTAGCGGCATGTAAAGGCAGTATCGGGTACCGTTTGTAACCGTTTGTGCGTGCTCATGCACGTGAAGCACCCGGTTGTTTCCACCTTGTTGTAGCGGCGTGTAAAAGGTACCTTTAATATCAACACATCTTATGTTTTTTTCATTATCTTATTCCAGGAACCATAACTTCTTTTTTATTTTTTTAATTGACATAGCTGTATTAAGAGCTTTTTTCTTCTGGGATGGCTTTTATTTATTAATGGCACCATTTTGGGTAACATGCAAACTATTTTTTAACTTATATTTAACATTTTTGGGAATAACTTGAAAACATACAATTCCACTGTTGTTTTTTGACAGTTTAAATTTTCCATTTTTGTGTGCTTCTTAAATAAAGTGTTTACTTTATTCTGTGGATCAGAGCGATTATGGCGATTAGTGATGGGCGAATCTACTCGCTAGGACTCGTTACTCGGCGAGTAGTAAGGGACTCGCAGGACTCGCTACTCGGCGAGTTTCCCAGCGAGGACTCGCAAAGTAGCGAGTCCAATGCAATTAAATGGGAATCCTAGTTTTACTAGCGAGACTCGCTCTATCACATCGCTATGTAGCTTGAATATCCCCCAAATCGTTTAGAGAATGGCACCGCTTCACGGATACCCGCTGTAAGTAGCGATTCCGAGCGAGTCGTAGCGACTCCTAGCGAATCCTAGCGAGTCTACGAATCCGAGTCCTGTATTCTGTATTCGGGACTCGCGAATACAGAATCTGTTATGTTCCGACAAATCTTCCGAGACAGCCTAGCGTGTTAGGTCAGACAAACTTGTGAAGATGGACAAGGATGTTAGCCAATCTTATTCAGTAATGCCACAGCCCTCTTCTTGTGGCATTACTATGATTGGCTTCTGTCCATCGTGATGGCTATGTCATCGATGACAGGCAAGGCTGTATATAAGCCTTGCCACCGCCATTTTGAGCACATTTCTCTGAAGATCTGAGCTAGAACAGGGTGAGGTAGATTCTGGAGCAGATCATAGGGATTGTCAGTGAGTGTAGGGAACTTCAAGATTCCTTATATTAACCCCAAACAGCTCTTGTGAGAGCTAGCAGGAGGACAGAGGAGTACTGTGTACTGTGACACTTTAGGCAGGCAGGGAAGCAGGGAGCTGCAGCCTTTATAGTGTTCACAGGAGCGACCTCATAGCTTCGCTTACTCACTCAGCTGTTCTAATAGCTGAAGTGAGAGGCTTAGCTGAGGTACTATTTACAATTTTTTGCCAGCTGATAGATTTTGGGTCCTAAAAACCCCTTCAGCGTTATTTTGTCTGTGGCAGAACAGTGCGTTGCTGCTCTCCTAGCTGCAAATAGCACGTACGCCACCTACTTCTGCGACTAATTGTGCGCACTTAATAATTTTTTTCAGGGAATAGTGTGCTGCTTCACTGCCAAGTGTTAGCACACACTTAACCCGCCAGTAAGTGACGCCTGCAGCAACACCAAACTCCATCTCGGTGGCTGTGCGCACTTAATAATTTTTTTCAGGGAATAGTGTGCTGCTTCACTGCCAAGTGTTAGCACACACTTAACCCGCCAGTAAGTGACGCCTGCAGCAACACCAAACTCCATCTCGGTGGCTGTGCGCACTTAATAATTTTTTTCAGGGAATAGTGTGCTGCTTCACTGCCAAGTGTTAGCACACACTTAACCCGCCAGTAAGTGACGCCTGCAGCAACACCAAACTCCATCTCGGTGGCTGTGCGCACTTAATAATTTTTTTCAGGGAATAGTGTGCTGCTTCACTGCCAAGTGTTAGCACACACTTAACCCGCCAGTAAGTGACGCCTGCAGCAACACCAAACTCCATCTCGGTGGCTGTGCGCACTTTCTAATTTTTTCAGGGAATAGTGTAGTGCTTCACTGCCAAGTGGTAGCACACACTTAACCCGCCAGTAAGTGACGCCTGCAGCAACACCAAACTCCATCTCGGTGGCTGTGCGCACTTTCTAATTTTTTCAGGGAATAGTGTAGTGCTTCACTGCCAAGTGGTAGCACACACTTAACCCGCCAGTAAGTGACGCCTGCAGCAACACCAAACTCCATCTCGGTGGCTGTGCGCACTTTCTAATTTTTTCAGGGAATAGTGTAGTGCTTCACTGCCAAGTGGTAGCACACACTTAACCCGCCAGTAAGTGACGCCTGCAGCAACACCAAACTCCATCTCGGTGGCTGTGCGCACTTTCTAATTTTTTCAGGGAATAGTGTAGTGCTTCACTGTCAAGTGGTAGCACACACTTAACCCGCCAGTAAGTGACGCCTGCAGCAACACCAAACTCCATCTCGGTGGCTGTGCGCACTTTCTAATTTTTTCAGGGAATAGTGTAGTGCTTCACTGCCAAGTGGTAGCACACACTTAACCCGCCAGTAAGTGACGCCTGCAGCAACACCAAACTCCATCTCGGTGGCTGTGCGCACTTTCTAATTTTTTCAGGGAATAGTGTAGTGCTTCACTGTCAAGTGGTAGCACACACTTAACCCGCCAGTAAGTGACGCCTGCAGCAACACCAAACTCCATCTCGGTGGCTGTGCGCACTTTCTAATTTTTTCAGGGAATAGTGTAGTGCTTCACTGCCAAGTGGTAGCACACACTTAACCCGCCAGTAAGTGACGCCTGCAGCAACACCAAACTCCATCTCGGTGGCTGTGCGCACTTTCTAATTTTTTCAGGGAATAGTGTAGTGCTTCACTGTCAAGTGGTAGCACACACTTAACCCGCCAGTAAGTGACGCCTGCAGCAACACCAAACTCCATCTCGGTGGCTGTGCGCACTTTCTAATTTTTTCAGGGAATAGTGTAGTGCTTCACTGCCAAGTGGTAGCACACACTTAACCCGCCAGTAAGTGACGCCTGCAGCAACACCAAACTCCATCTCGGTGGCTGTGCGCACTTTCTAATTTTTTCAGGGAATAGTGTAGTGCTTCACTGCCAAGTGGTAGCACACACTTAACCCGCCAGTAAGTGACGCCTGCAGCAACACCAAACTCCATCTCGGTGGCTGTGCGCACTTTCTAATTTTTTCAGGGAATAGTGTAGTGCTTCACTGTCAAGTGGTAGCACACACTTAACCCGCCAGTAAGTGACGCCTGCAGCAACACCAAACTCCATCTCGGTGGCTGTGCGCACTTTCTAATTTTTTCAGGGAATAGTGTAGTGCTTCACTGCCAAGTGGTAGCACACACTTAACCCGCCAGTAAGTGACGCCTGCAGCAACACCAAACTCCATCTCGGTGGCTGTGCGCACTTTCTAATTTTTTCAGGGAATAGTGTAGTGCTTCACTGCCAAGTGGTAGCACACACTTAACCCGCCAGTAAGTGACGCCTGCAGCAACACCAAACTCCATCTCGGTGGCTGTGCGCACTTTCTAATTTTTTCAGGGAATAGTGTAGTGCTTCACTGCCAAGTGGTAGCACACACTTAACCCGCCAGTAAGTGACGCCTGCAGCTACACCAAACTCCATCTCGGTGGCTGTGCATTTGTCAACAATGTCCCAAAAACACCAGATTCCCAAAAACCAGTCTGCAAAGGGACAGGGACGAGGTCGGGGCCCTAGCAGTCGTGAACAACAAGGCACTGGTAGAAGTAGACAGACAAGGATTGATCGATCCACCTTCCTGCTGTCTAAATTTCCCAGTACTCAACCGAAACGTGTCTTGAGGCCGGAAGATCAAGACCAAATAACATCTTGGATGGCTGACAAGACCTCAACCACGGGTTCTGGCAGCACACAATCATCCTTGACACCATATTCAAGTGCCGCTACTGACAAAGCGGGGTCATCTAATCCACAAAATCTTCCTATTTCCTCAAGCCATCGCCAGACGGAGGAAAATTTAGACCGTGAACTTGGGCATTCGGAAGATTTATTTGGTTCTTATCAGCCATTCAGACAACCGGACCTTTCTTTGTCACTGCCTGAACAGATACTTGAACCAGACGTACATTCCATCTATGGACAAAGTTTGGATTCACCTCGTCCTGAAGAACGTCCCTTTCAACAAAGCCATAGACCGTCTCAGGAGGTGGAGGATGATGATGATGATGAGACACACATCTCATCTGGCCAGCCTGACCAGTCACGTTATCCAGATGACTTTGAGGAGGAGGGGGTGGATGATGAGACCACTGATCCAACCTGGACACTTGACATGCAGAGCCAACAGAGCAGCCAGGAGGAGGAAAGTGGTTATTTACCACCGCCTAAAGCACCCAGGCTTACTCCTTTATCCCGAATCCAAGCTGTGACAACAGTAGCCCAAATTGTGTCAACTGTTGCACAAACTGTACCAACTGTTGCCCCAACTTTAAGAACAGTTGGCCAAAATGTGTCTACAGTTTGTGTTGGCCAGACTCATCCTTCAGTTCCTACACCACAACCTAAAGGACGAACATCCATTGTCTGGAAATTTTTCAAAGATAGCCCATCAGTACCAAATGTGGTTATATGTAACATCTGCTATGCCAGGCTGAGCAGAGGCCAGGGCAAAGTAAACTTGAGCACGAGCAGTATGCGAAAACACATGACTCTTAAGCACCCAAGTCAGTGGTTGGCCCATCAGGGTTCGACATCAGGGCCTTCTGACCTCAACACCGTTATGCCACTTCAGAATCGTCCTTCACCATCTACTGTTCATGCAGCAGCTCCTACTCATACGATCTCACCACAAGCTGCGTTAGACCAGAGATATGACAGTAGTCAAGTGACTTGTGAGTCTGCGCCAAATGTCCAGTTGTCTGTTCCACAGCTGTATGAGAGGCAGCGGAAGCACCCATCCACACACCCTTTTTCTCGACAAATGACAGCGCAAATTTCTAAGCTGTTAGCTGTAGAAATGCTGCCATTTAGGCTTGTTGATACTGAGGCTTTTAGGGAGTTGTTGGCTGTGGCAGCACCACGATACACTGTCCCCAGTCGCAATTTTTTTTCACGTACTGCCATACCCGCGCTACATCTGGACGTGGTTAACAACTTGAAGCGTGCACTGACAAATGCTGTGAGCGGAAAAGTTCACCTGACAACTGATACCTGGACAAGTACTTGTGGACAGGGCAGATACATATCCCTGACAGCTCACTGGATCAACCTTGTCGAGAGTGTCCCAAAGTGTAATAGTGGAATATCTGCGATCCTACCAACTCCACGAATAGCGGGCACAGCATCATTCCGGGTGTCCGCGTCCTCATATACTTCTACAACACAATGTGCGTCTTCAACTTCCTTGACCACTGCTGATTTGTCCGCCACATCACGTCAAAGTTGGGAGCTTTGCAGTACTGCATCAGCCAGGCGACAACAGGCTCTTCTTAAGCTCATCTGTCTAGGTGACACACCTCACACTGCAAACGAGCTGTGGAAAGGTGTTAAACAACAGACAGATGAGTGGCTGGCCCCACTGCAACTACAACCAGGTCTTGTTGTCAGTGATAACGGACGAAACCTTGTTGCAGCAATAAAGCTCGGTAAACTTCAACACGTGCCTTGCATGGCTCACGTACTTGAATCTTGTAGTTCAGAAATTCTTGAAAAATTACCCAGAGTTATCTGATCTACTAGAGAAGGTGCGTAGAAATTGCGGACATTTCCGACATTCATCAACGGCACTTGCAAATCTATCTGCCCTTCAACAGCAATTTAATTTGCCCAAACACAGATTAATTTGCGACATGCCCACACGATGGAATTCTACATTCCATATGTTGGCTAGGTTCAATGAGCAGCAGAGGGCTATAGCGGAATATCAGCTGCAACATGCCCGTCACCCAGGAAGTAATACAAGACACATTGGTACGATGGAGTGGGTCTGGATCGCTGACCTTTGCGAGGTTCTAGAGAACTTCGATTACTGCACAAAACTGGTCAGCGGTGATGAGTCCATTATTAGTCTCACCATCCCCATGCTGTGTTTGCTTACAGATTCTCTCCTGAATCTTAAAACAGAATCATTGAGGGCACAGCAGAGGGCTATGGATCCACATTTTAACATCCAGGATCAGAGCCAGCAAAGCCAATTTCAGCCGGCAACATTGGCTGCAGAACAAAACAGTGATGAGGAAGATGAAGACGATTTATTTCTCCATGGTACTGAGGTGCACCCTGATGGAACTCCCAACCCCAGTTTTATGTCGGTACAGCATGGGTGGGCTGAAGAGCAGGAGGCGGAGACCGATTTTGAGACCATGATGCCTATTGTTCATCAGTCTGGTGACACAGAAGACATGAGTCTTTGTAGCCTAGCACACATGTCTGACTTCATGTCTCAATGTCTGTCCCAGGATCCACGCGTCATTAACATCTATGACAGCGACCTCTACTGGTTGTCAACATTCCTTGACCCACGCTACAAAGACAAGTTTCCATCGCTGCTGTTGCAGTCACCAAGGGGCTTAACGATGGATTATTTCAAAAGTGTGGTGGTTGACAATTTAATGTCAATTTCACCATCTGACTCCGCTATACCACGAACAAGCAGCTCTTTGCCACAGCAGCCTTTGGTTCGAACACAAACTGCCACATTGTCAAGAAGAGGTGGTGGTAAGATGTCCACCAACTGGGCGATGTTCAACAGACCTTCCAATCTGCAACGGATTGTGCCTACGGTCCCCTTGTCTAGGAGACAAACATTGTCAAACATGTTGAACGAGTATGTGTGTGACACTACCAGCTTCTTAACCGACCCCTCTGTACCCTTTAATTACTGGGTTTCCAAGCTTCACGCTTGGACTGAGCTGTCTTTGTATGCCTTGGAGTTGCTGGCCTGCCCAGCTGCTAGTGTGACATCAGAGCGTGTTTTTAGTGCCGCTGGGGAATTGTCACTGATAGAAGGTCACGGCTGACTACAGAAAATGCCGACAGACTCACTCTCATTAAGTTTAACAAGGACTGGATATCATCAAAGTTCTTAACCCCTTCAGACGAGAGTACCCAAACCTAGAGGGACATTTTCAAATTTGTTACGTTTGGCTCAGTGCGGTTTAAACATTATGTCCTCTTCTTACACAAAGGATAAACAATGTCCCTCTGCTAAGAAGATTGGATAAATAATGTTCCTGCTACACTTGCTGCATGACAACAAAACTACACAATCAGTGTCAGTAATGTTACTTTAATAATGCATGCACTTGTGATGTTTTTTGACCGTTGAATTATGTCAGACAATCCAAAACAGTCTCTTGGCTGAATTTTTTAAGGCAACAAGCCTATGCCTGCATTGTGGGCATTTCTCAAACTGAAATAAAACATATAGTTTGGCTCAAGTGCCTTGCATAAATTTTAAAAATGTTGATCTCGCCCCTTGGGCTAATTTTTTGAGGCTACAAGCCTATACCTGCATCGAATACGTTGCTTGTACTATGCTCACAGGACAAGCAAATAGTATGGGCCACGCGCCCTCCTCAACTTCCAAATAGAGTTGATCTCGCCCCTTGGGCTAATTTTTTGAGGCTACAAGCCTATACCTGCATCGAATACGTTGCTTGTACTATGCTCCAGGACAAGCAAATAGTATGGGCCACGCGCCCTCCTCAACTTCCAAATAAGTTGATCTCGCCCCTTGGGCTAATTTTTTGAGGCTACAAGCCTATACCTGCATCGAATACGTTGCTTGTACTATGCTCTCAGGACAAGCAAATAGTATGGGCCACGCGCCCTCCTCAACTTCCAAATACAGTTGATCTCGCCCCTTGGGCTAATTTTTTGAGGCTACAAGCCTATACCTGCATCGAATACGTTGCTTGTACTATGCTCACAGGACAAGCAAATAGTATGGGCCACGCGCCCTCCTCAACTTCCAAATAGAGTTGATCTCGCCCCTTGGGCTAATTTTTTGGGCTACAAGCCTATACCTGCATCGAATACGTTGCTTGTACTATGCTCTCAGGACAAGCAAATAGTATGGGCCACGCGCCCTCCTCAACTTCCAAATACAGTTGATCTCGCCCCTTGGGCTAATTTTTTGAGGCTACAAGCCTATACCTGCATCGAATACGTTGCTTGTACTATGCTCACAGGACAAGCAAATAGTATGGGCCACGCGCCCTCCTCAACTTCCAAATACAGTTGATCTCGCCCCTTGGGCTAATTTTTTGAGGCTACAAGCCTATACCTGCATCGAATACGTTGCTTGTACTATGCTCTCAGGACAAGCAAATAGTATGGGCCACGCGCCCTCCTCAACTTCCAAATAGAGTTGATCTCGCCCCTTGGGCTAATTTTTTGAGGCTACAAGCCTATACCTGCATCGAATACGTTGCTTGTACTATGCTCACAGGACAAGCAAATAGTATGGGCCACGCGCCCTCCTCAACTTCCAAATAGAGTTGATCTCGCCCCTTGGGCTAATTTTTTGAGGCAACAAGCCTATACCTGCATCGAATACGTTGCTTGTACTATGCTCTCAGGACAAGCAAATAGTATGGGCCACGCGCCCTCCTCAACTTCCAAATAGAGTTGATCTCGCCCCTTGGGCTAATTTTTTGAGGCTACAAGCCTATACCTGCATCGAATACGTTGCTTGTACTATGCTCACAGGACAAGCAAATAGTATGGGCCACGCGCCCTCCTCAACTTCCAAATAGAGTTGATCTCGCCCCTTGGGCTAATTTTTTGAGGCTACAAGCCTATACCTGCATCGAATACGTTGCTTGTACTATGCTCCAGGACAAGCAAATAGTATGGGCCACGCGCCCTCCTCAACTTCCAAATAGAGTTGATCTCGCCCCTTGGGCTAATTTTTTGAGGCTACAAGCCTATACCTGCATCGAATACGTTGCTTGTACTATGCTCTCAGGACAAGCAAATAGTATGGGCCACGCGCCCTCCTCAACTTCCAAATACAGTTCATCTCGCCCCTTGGGCTAATTTTTTGAGGCTACAAGCCTATACCTGCATCGAATACGTTGCTTGTACTATGCTCACAGGACAAGCAAATAGTATGGGCCACGCGCCCTCCTCAACTTCCAAATAGAGTTGATCTCGCCCCTTGGGCTAATTTTTTGTGGCAACAGGCCTATGCCTGCATCGAAAACGTGGCTTGTACTAAGATCCTGCTGGAGCATGGCGAAGGGTCCCACTGTACGCTACGGAGATAACGCGTAGACGCGCTCTGTTGCAAGTAGACGTCCCAGCCTATCGCATCTGTGTTCCCAGTGTTGTTGCCATACCGAGTCATTAAGTCACCCCCCCACAAACACAGGCACTATTTATTTGTAAGCAACATTTGTATGTGCAGTCATGATTTTCCACATAATAACCAAGGTGCCTTCATGCGCCATGCGGGCCGTAAAGTACTTGCTAATGATGATGACTTTAAGCCCACCCACAAAAAAAACCTACACATCCATTCCCTCAAAAAAGACAGACACAAAGCAGTTTTTGTCAACTGGGTATTATTTCGCCATAATGGCAAAGATGTCAGAATTTTTTTTTTTTTTTGGGGTTTAAACTTAGTAAAAAAAAATAATAACATAACAAAGAAATTGTGCAATGCACAGGAACAAAAAATAAACAAAAAAAAAAGAAGGGGTCTACAGCTGGTGGAAGGTTGCCGCATCCTCCGGCCTTGGCTGTAACGTGGCACCATCACCCTGGTCGTTGAGTAGGTCCAGGGCCCCATGCAGTACCTCACCCAGTGGTTGGAAGCCTGTAGGCTGGGGCATCTGGGCCGGTTGGCCTTGGCTTGGTAGGCCACTGATTCTTGGACACCACCTCTGGGTCGCAACATACCTGTCCCGGGGTGTGGCCCTGTCCAGGATGTTAGATCTGCTGAGCCGCCACTCCTCCAAAAAATCAAACACCTGCCCAGGATGGTTTGGGGGCCTACACGCATCGAGGACAATGTGTATTGCTGACCATGCCCGCAGTCTTCTCTCGAATGGAATGTCATCCAAGAACGGTATGAGACTGCGGGCAAAGTCAGCACTACACTGTCCTCTGCGGTCTTGTGGTGCCCCCGGGATCAGAGCAGGGCTGCTGGGGTTCCAGTGACTCCCCACACTGCTGCTGGCAGTCGGCACTGGAGGGCGCTGGTGTGGCCCTTCATCCTCCTCTTCTTGTATCTGCGGCCCCAAAGGTGGTGGTGGTGGTGGCGGCGGTGGTGTGGTGGTGGTGGTGGTGGTGGTGGTGGGGTGGTGGTGGCGGCGGTGCGGTGGTGGTGGTGGCGGTGGTGGTGGTGGTGCTACTCCCTCCTCCTCATCTGGTGGGGGTTGAGGGGCCTCCCTCCCCTCCTCAGGCAGCTGTGGTGGCGGGTTCCAACGCCGCCTCCGAAAGTGAGCAGCTCTGTGGGTAAATATAAAAAACATTTGGTGAATGGGTTGCCTTTGGAAACAAAACCATAGGCCAAACATAACATGTGCACGCTTTTTTGACTCAGTGTATCTGTGTATTCTGTGTCTTTTCATTGTTGCCCTTAAGATGGAATTGCAGCAAATAAATTAATGACATTTTTGGCTCATGCCTCAAACTATATTGTATGTGTGGGTACTGTTGCTCCACGATTTTTTGCCATTACATTACAAATTTTAAAATTAGTCTGCACTATTACACTGTGCCATGACTTAGGCAGGACAGCTATGTAGTCACTTGAAGACATATTAGTGGCCACAACTAATGTTTTGACTTTTTGTGGAAACTTTATGTGGACAAAGCTATAGCCTGACACTGTGAGGCAAACACATTATTCAGGGTTCTTTGCCATCAGATGGACACAAAAACACACAGTGTGGACGGCCTTGGTCTCAATGCACATAACCCAGATCTATAGGGCAGGTGAGCAAGACAGGAAATGGAGTCCTGCAGCATAGGTGACACATGAGCATTTGCCGTTAGTGGCCTACACTCCTTGTTGCTGCCATGTATGCTAATCAGGAATGTCTTGGTAAATAAAACACAACAAACAGATGGCTTGGGATTTGAAACGACTGTAATGGACATAGAGTATGGGGTTGTCTTTGAGCAGCAGGTCACACATCGTTGGTGCCAAACAAGGTGGTATGCACAGATGGACAGTTTTAGTTACTCCAACGGGGCCGAACCAAAAAACGGGAACAGCAAGGACAAACCTCGGGTTTCCTAAAGGACCTTGGACATAAAAGGCTGTTGCACTTAAAATATGGCCCTCTTTAGTTTGATTTAATACAGCATTAATACGCTATGTTTTCCGGAGGATTCGTAATGTGGCCATGAGTTAACGACAAAAAAAGTACAATTCACATGTGGGCCCTAATATCTACACCATCACCTTGCAGCCCCAAATAAACCCATGGGAAAACTGAACCACACATATTTGTAGTGATACAGGGTATGTTCTGAAATGTGTGTGAATGTGTCAGCAATCTGGGATGGTGTACAAACAGTTTAGTGCAAAAGGGGTATATCCTTGCAACGTTATTTTGCCGAAAAAAACACCCACAACTAAATGTGTAGGGATGTATGTGGCCCTTATGCAAGTCGAGGCCATTAGGAACTGATACAACTGAGGCTTATGACAGGCAAACCAGACAGGGCCACAGACCTTAGAGGCCATTGGAGGGAAGAACATGGCTTTGTTCCACAAACATGCCAACAATAATAGCTAATTGTGAGGTCACGGAACATTGTGTCTGACCACCCTGCAGAACATTGCTTATTTGTCCAAACGTCACAATGTGACTATAAATGTGTATGTCCTGGATCATTGCCAAAGGTGATAGAATTGTGTTGCACCATGGCAGAAACAAACCCCTGTGTGGGTATGTAAACCAGCACACTCATTATAGAGCTTCATACGTACATTGTGTGCCCTCGTGGACAGGGTCCTCTCCTCTTGTACCTGTATGACCTGATTGTCTTCATGGACTGTTTTTTGTCGTTAACCCTTATCCTCATGTAAAGTGCCATGGAACCTAATGGCGCTATATTAAAAAATAATAATAACAATAATAGTAAACAACAGTGCGGCAGACACATACCTTGGCATACGGGCCACCGGTTCCAGAAATGACAGCCGTTCATAGTGGCAATATATTATGCCGTGACCAGCTTCCGGGCCCCCCTCCAGGATCCTCCGGTGTTGCCGCTTAAATTGGTCGCGGCAGCTCCTCCAGCGCTTCATAATGTGGTCAACTGTGAAATGATTTCAAACCGGGTTTAGACCTCTTTAACATTTGAAACACTAAAAGTATGTGTACAAATCAACAATAACATTTTAATCATGTTGTGTGTGAAATGTGTATACAAGGCACATGGAAACGACAGTGTGGAACATCATCAACAGCATTACGGACATTGAGCTCACGTGGCCACAATCACAAATGGGGCAGGGCACATGTCAATGCATAGAGAATGTAATAGTGCGGGCACCAGACTCCGCTCATTAGTGGTATTTATATACACCCAACCCCCTGGCCTTCAGAGCCAGGAGGAACAGCCCTTAAACTAAGTGTACTATTGTGAACCCATCCAAATATAGGCAACCATGCAACGGCGCATTATAACACATTGAGGGCCCTGTATACCCTACTATGGGGGCCCTGTATGCCCACGGGGGCCCTGTATACCCACGGGGGCCCTGTATACCCACTGCTGTGGTCTTGTATACCCACGGGGGGCTGTAGACCCTACTATGAGGGCCCTGTATAATCACTGGGGGCCATGTATAGCCAGTGCTGGGGGACCTGTGTACCCACGGGGGGGCTGTATACCCTAATATCGGTGGCATATATACACACTGGGGGGGCCTGTATACTCTGCAGGTGGAGCTGTATACTCTGCTGGGGGGATGTCTAACAGTGATAGCCGCTGTATACAAGAATGGCGGTCAATATGGTTTCCCACTTTTTTGGGGCTAAAGTAGGGGGGTCGGCTTATACACGGGTCGGCTTATACACGACTATATACGGTAAATGCAATATAACGTGTGAACACATTTAACTCACCCATATTGCTCTGCACATCATGGCCACAACGATGAAACGTTGGGAAAACGCTCTGTGCGATCTCCCTCCAGGCCGTAGTCCGCTGGACATTATCCCCATATGCAGGGTCAGTGGGCAGCCAAAGCAGGGGCCGAGCCTCCACCAGAGCAATTAATTGCAGGGTGTCGACAGGAGCCATGCTTCCTCGCTGTGACTTTATGCGCGTCCAGCCAGGAAGCTCGAGTCGGCTTATTTCCTGTTTGCACAAAGCATGTGGTTTGCTGCAGAAAGTCGCTTGCCTCGCCTCCAACACATGCGACGTTGGCCTCGGAGACAGCAGCAAAATACAGTTGCCAGTGGGGCTTCCGACACGGCAATGCGAGCGCTTTCCGACACACATCTGCGATTTTTAAATCACACATTACTCGCTATTATTCGCTTCCCCATTCATTAACATTGGACTCGCTAGACTCGCAACGAGTAGCGAGTCCCGGGCTCGGACTCGGTAGAGTCAAGCGAGTCCGAGTAATTTAGGATTCGCCCATCACTAATGGCGATGTCAAATTTTTGTACATTTATTTATATTTAGTTTTGAGTGAGCAGTAAAATGCTCAGGTGCTCGATGCTCGGGTCAAGTATATCGAGATGCTCGGGTGCTTGACCCGAGCTCCGATCCCAATGTTAACCTATGGGAGACCCGAGCATTTTTCCGGCGGCACCCCCGGCAGCCTGAATGAACCATTAAAAAGTCACAAATGTATAAGAACAGTGCTCAAATGACATGAGAACAGCATGGGGAGGAGCGCTTTAAGCATTTCTGACTCCCAGGTCACTGCTGAGAACAATGTCGTCTGAGTATTACGCCACTTTTACGGACTCACAATAAAACGTCCAAAAACTAAACCAAAATGGATTTTCCTGGGGAAAATGTTAAGGGCTCATACTCACTTGTGAGACAGTGTTGGTGTATTATATATTTTTTTTAATACATTAAAGATTATTTTTAAAAAAATTGAGAGGCACTCCGATGCGCCTTTTAAGAGACGTGGAGGAGGGCATCATTAAATATTGCATGTTCCCATTATTAGGAAGTGGATCTCCCATAGTGTTGCCCTATGCAGGTTTCCAAGAATTGGGAGGCATTTTGTTTCCCTTTTGAAGACATGGGTAGGAAGGCCTCATTAAATAATGTTCCCATTATTAGGAAGTGGGTCTTCCATAGTGTTGCCCTAAGCATGCTGCCAAAAATTGGGAGGCACGATGTCCTTTTGAAGACATGTGGAGGTGGACCTCATTGAATAATGTTCCCATTATTAGGAAGTGGGTCTCCCATTGTGTTTCATCCTTCTTTCTCCCACCATGCCGAGTGCCTGGAAAAAACTGATCCCACACTTGGACACTCTGAAGAGTTGTTCACTTTTCCATTTATAGATTCGGACCTCTCGCCCGCTCAACTTGAAGTGGGGCAGAAGGAGATCGTATGTAATGACGCCCCAATATCTGAGCAGCCACGGTTGCACGAAGGCGATGGTGGGAAAGTGTCACATGAGGTGGCCGATGATAACACACAATTTCCAGAAATTCAAGAGGAGGACTAGTGTGTGGATGTGGAAGACGACGTGGTGGATGATCTAGTAACTGACCCAACATGGCAGAAGGACATGCACAGTGAGGACAGCTACGCACAGGGGGAGATGTAGCACCCCAACAGGCAAGAAGAGTCAGTGTGGTGGTCGCAGACAGAAGGCGGGCATCCGTTCCCCGCAACACCAATACAACAGAAGTTGCCAGTACAACTGTTAGGTCTTCCCAAGTCTGGCTGTTTTTAAGGACTTTGCCGATAATTTCAAAAAGGCCATTTGCACCACCTGCCATACCAGCATCAGCATGGTTAGCAAAACTATCAGCCTGACCACCACCAGAATGATCAGGCACATGGCAGCAAAGCACCCAACTTTGTGGGCTGAAACCCAGGGTCCAGGAGCAGTGTCTGCGGGTAACTTCACTGCTTCTTTCACTGTTGTGCATGCAAGGCAATCCCCTGTCCATAGTGCATGCGAAAATGCCTCCTGTCCTGCACCTGACATTGCACAATCAGAAATACCACCATCAGCAACCACGTCAACGTCCTTGTCCCAGTGCAGCGTTCAGTTGTCCACCTACCTACCGTGGTTTCCGGAAAATAAAGCACCCCCCGAAAATAAGACGTAGTGGTGGTTTTGGCCAGGCTGCTAAATATGAGTCACCCCCCGAAAATAAGACGTAGCAAACAAAAAAAATTGATGCTCACGGTTCCGTTGTTGCTGGAGCCTGCCTGCCTCTGCCGCTGCTGACGCTTGCCACTGCCATTTTATTTATTCCCCATGTTCTCCTGTATGCACCATACGTATCCAGGCGCCGCTCAATGTAGATTGGCGTCGGATTGGTCGCATTACCATACATCTCTTGTATGGACGTCATCCAGGCGCCACTCAGCGTAGATGTACGGTATTTCGGCGTCCAATCAGCCGCCTGATTGGCTGACGGCTTACTTCCGTACATCTACATTGAGTGGCACCCGGATACATATGGTGCATTCAGGAGGACTTGGAGGAATGAAGCAGCGCCGTCGGCAGACTTCAGCAATAGTGGGTCCATATGTGTGTGTGTGTGGCTGGCTGCGAGTGTGGCTGCACATGTGTGATGGGGGCTACAGAGGGATATTGGGGGATGATATGGGCTGCTGATGGATGATGGGGGCTGGAGATGGATGATGGGGATATTGGGGGATGATGGGGGCTTCTGATGGATTATGGGGATATTGGGGAATGATAAGGGCTGCTGATGGAAGATGGGGATATTGCAAGATGATGGGGGGCTGCAGATGAATGATGGATAGATGACACAGTTTGGTTATGCTGGTTTGTGATGACAACTACTGTACAGTATATAATACATTTTCATTTTTGCTAATTAATAAATGTGAATTCTTCTTTGTGGAGACAAGACACCCCCTAAAATAACACATGGTGCATCTTTGGGAGCATAAATTAATATAAGACGCTGTCTTATTTTCGGGGAAGCAGGGTATGTACTGTATTGCTGAGTTGATAAAAAATGTTTTTTAAAAAGGATCTTGTACTCGTTGGTCTGGCCCTTGGGCTTATCAGTTAAAAACCTTTATTTAAGAGGAGTTAACAAGCTTGATGGTTACGATGTGAAGGCAATGTGTTTGGTGGTTTCAGAATATTACTTGAGGCAACGGTTGGTAGTACAACAATGTCCTCATACCTGTCACTCTTTGGTTGAACGTGCAGTATTTTTTTTGTAATTGCTACAATTTATTGGTGCTTACAACAGGTTGCTGGCAATCTCCTCAGCAGCAATTCCTTCCCTCTAGCACAATCACTATCTTTCCCAATGCAGCATAGTACACAAATCACAGCACTTGTCACAGTCCACTTCATGATCACATCACTCACTTGGCAGCAATATCCTGTTATAGCTCTTCTCTGGCAATTTGCACAATCTTAAGGCATAATGTCATAGTTCCTGGTGTATATCAATTTCTCACACACAGCCACCAGATTTCTCTGGTGTGTCAATCCTCACATTCAGAATAAATCTATATCCTTTCCCCTATTGTGGCAAATATGTAACCCTTTCTCATGTACAGCACAATGGAATCAATGGTGCTCTATAAATAAATAATAGTAATAATAGCAGCCGGTAAAGAATATATTAGTTCTTGACAGTATAGCACAAGTCGCTAGGGTTTAGGTAGTATCCGTACTTAATGTTTGTAAGAGGGTGGTAGGCTTGACATTTATACATTTTTTATTTTATTACTAGGAGAGATATTAGGGCTTATGGATATCTTCATGTCAGGAAAAATATCAGGTGATTTAATCACTTTGCAAAATGTCTGAAAAAATGAAATGCTCTTCAGAAATCCTATTTTTCCATTGCATAGTTCCACATCTGTATTTCTGACAGATGAAGTGTGACGAGATGGAGGTAAACATTGGCTGAAGTTAAATGTCAACAATTCAAACATTTTAAGTTTATCCAACTCCAGCTTTCTGGAATAGGCTGAGTAATATTTTCCCATTCATATTTTGTGACATCAATAATTAAAATGTTAGCATTCCTGGAAAAATTATCATTTTTAAATTAAATCCTCTATTACTGATACTGACCTCACTGCACAGGAATATAATGATAACTCACAAGTAATATTCTAGCTGTGTAATCTGTTGCAACCGAATTATGGACAGCTGGGTAATATAATCTCATGTATGATCACAAGTATAGTGCATGTTCTCCTGTGTAGGAAGGGAGTTAGTCTCTAAAGAGCTGCATATATAATTTTACTTTATATATTGTGCTTTGAAAATGTAGCTAGATCTATTTTGCTAATAAAAATGAGCAACAAATTCAGCTTTTGGATGTGCAAAGCTGGTAGAAACACCAAAAAATGGCAGAAGTGGTATAATAGATAAGCCTACAAAATGTTTTTAAGAATTTACAGGAAGAACCTATCACAAGCAGGAGGCAGAAATACAGAGGACTGTATACTGTAACACTTGTTCCTGGAAATGTTGCAGAGAGCATAAAAGGTACCTTTTTCCAATAAAGATTCATGTTGCAGTAGAAGTCATTACTGACATAGAAAGCGAGAATTTCAACCAAAGAGGCGAGTAAAGAGATCTATTCCAGTGGGTGAAGACTGAATCTGCCAGTGCAGGCTCTCACAGTAGATAACTACACATGAGGAAGTATGTTGATGACTTTGTGTACAATCATATTGACCAGACTTATGACTGAGTGTGAGGAACATGGTATGTGAGTAGGTTTCAGGAGTGCACAAAATTTCATTCATAACTGCCTTGGGGAGGTAACAAAGAGAAAAACTGTAACAATCATTGAGATTGTGTGATTTGCTGCACTGAGAGGAACCCAGAGAATGTGCCGATGTATAAAGTTTTCACCAACAGGTTCTTATTGTAGCAGTAAATACCAACCATCTATCTCTGTTGATACGAAGCAGTAGCTTCTTGTGAGATTGTTGCATCTAACAAGCTTGATGTCTCTTTTAACAAAAAATTGTTCCTTCCCTTTATCTTGTGTCCATGAATGATGAATGTGAACAACTGTTAACTATCGCCCAATATCACTTCTCCCCTTTGCCTCAAAACTACTGGAACACCATGTCCATCTCGAACTGTCCTCCCACTTCTCCTCCTCTCTCCTTGACCGCTTGCAATCTGGCTTCTGACCGCACCACTGCACCGAGACAGCCTTAACCAAAGCTACCAACAACCTATTAACCGCCAGGAGCAAATGACACTATTCTGTCCTCTTCCTCGACCTACCCTCCACCTCGACACTGTTGACCATTCCCTCCTGCTACAGATTCTGGAACCTCTTGGTATCACTAGCATGGCCCTCTCCTGCATCTCCTCTTATCTAACTGACCAGACATTCAGCGTCACCCTCTCCCACACCACCTCATCACCTTAACCCCTTTCTGTCGGTGTTCCCCAAAGCTCAGTTCTTGGACCCCTTCTTTTCTCTATCTACACCCTTGGGTTGGGACAGCTAATTGAGTCCCTTGGTCTTCAGAATCACCTCTATGCTGACGACATTCAGATCTATCTCTCCAGACCTGACATCTCCTTGCTATCCATAATTCTCCAATGTCTGTCTGCTAACTCAAATTTCTTTTCCGCTTGCTTTCTGAAACTGAACATGGACAAAACAGAATTCATAATTTTTCCCTCAACCCACTCTTCCCCCCACCCGACTTTCCATCACTGTCAATGGCTGCTCACTTTCCCCTGTCCCCCATGCTTGGTGCCTGAGGGTAATCCTCGACTCCGCCTACTCCTTCAAGCCACATATCCAAGTCCTTGCCACCTCCTGATGACTCCAACTCAAAAACATTTCTCGCATCCGTTCATTCCTCGACCTTGACACTGCAAAACATTTGTCCTCATCATCTCCCGCCTCGATTATTGCAACCTCCTTCTCAATGGCCTCCTCTCTAGCACTCTTGCACCTCTCCATTCTATCTTAAACTTTGCTGCCCGACTAATCCACCTGTCTCCCCGCTATTCCCCAATCTCTCCTCTCTGACAAGCCCTTCACTGGCTCCTCATCTCTCAGAGGTCCCGGTTTAAAACACTAACTATGACCTACAAAGCCATTCACAATCTGTCTCCTCCGTACATCTGTGACATGGTCTCTCGATACCTACCCGCACGCAACCTGTTCTCCACTCACGATCTCCTCCTCTGCTCCCCTCTTATCTCTTCTTCCCACCAAAGCATACAAGACTTCTCCCATGCATCCGCTTTACTCTGGAACTCTCTGCCCCCAACATATCAGACTCTCACCAACTGTGGAAACCTTTAAAAGCAACCTGAAGACTCACCTCTTCCAACAAGTCTACAACCTGCTGTAAGCTTTGGTCCACCAAACCACTGAACGACCAACTCTACCCTTTCCTAATGTATCATCACCCGTCCCCTTGTAGACTGTGAAACCTTGTGGACAGCGTCCTCTCTCCTTCTGTACCTATATGCCATATGCTGTCCATGTACCTTGTACTTGTCTTTGTATACCCTTCCACATATAAACTGCCATGGAATTAATGGCGATATAATATGTGATGAATATTGGTACGAAATATTCCCCATATTACATCCAGGAAGCAAATTGAAGACATCTCACTCACAAGGAGAGAAGCCCCCCACCCTTGCACTGGCAAATGGTAGAGTAATTAGTATGTAGATGGAAGCCACCAGGCAACACAAAGACACTTCCTCAACTTTGATATGCAATCAGCAGGAGATAGAGATCAGGTGACACTTCCAATATCCTGGAAGGCCAGTGAAAATGAAATGGTGTCTTCCACGCAGACAAGACGGAGCCGTGACTATAACCTTAATATCTCATAAGCCGTCCACCCTGTGATGCTATCGAATATAAAAATGAATTCCACACATCTAGACGGAAATAGAGCTGGTATTCACATGAATGTAGGGTGACTGGAAGCCATGTAAACAGGATATTGGCTGGTAGGAGGTACTCAAGGCAGGCGTGTTTCATATCCAGACGAAGATAAAATCATGACTAAAAATATGAAAGTATTATCTTCTGTCTGCGATGCCCATGGACCCGGCTAGGGAACATCATAGAATTCGGGTGTCCATATCTCCCCTCAGAGGGGTGGGAGTTGTGAGACATCCCAGAGGTGTGAGATGGGTGGAGACAGGGGCAGCCCATGATGTATAAAACTCATCTGCCCCATCTCCACCTTGTATTTCTTCTGAATGGGCATTATTCCACCAAGGCCAGAGATTACCCAAGGAACAGATTGATGCCACGCCGCCCATGTGGTGCCATCAGCACTAAGGTAACTGCTCACATGTGTATGTAATTCTGTGTATTCCATTCCTCCTTTTATTGGCATATCTGACTGTAATATTTGTAACATCTGAATAATAACTGTAAATATTAATATCTAGTGTACCATTAGGGTGATTAAATATATAAATTTAATCTTGAGTTGCTCTTTTTATCTTGATCACGATTCCCCACGTCCGTGTGCTCATATAACGCTACCTGGGTTGGTTCCTGACCCAATATAAGCCCGACCACGGACCGGACTTATATTAAAGAGGAGCTGGTGGCAGCATTTGTGCTTGGGGTTATTCAGGGCCTCTGGCAGTGACGGGGTGGAAGAGATTATATGTGCTTCTGGCTGCGGGCTAGAAGGCATATACCACACTCACTGAGAGGTGCCTTAATAAACCAGCACAGGCAAGGCAGCTGCGGCCCTTCTTTATCCTCAGGCAGTTCTCTGACTGACCTGGGTTTAACAGGAGGCGCTGTGGAGCTGCCAGGTTCAGGTCACGATTCACCACAAGTCTGCCCAAGCAATACATTTGCCGGAATATTAGCAGAGACCCCCACCTCCCTCACTCCCCTCCCCGCACCCCAGTCCAGATAAACCCTGGCAACAGGCAATGCGGGTTCCACGCCTCCAATTCCGGAGACGGCGAGGGACTTTCCGGGGATCAAGTCCTGGGGGAGACCATCTCTGGTCGCACCAAAGTCATCTCTGCGCCGGTGTCCCGCAGTCCCATGGCCACTGAGCAGCCTATGGTGACGGGTTGGAAATTGTCAAGGGACCTACCACCACCCCCACCCACACACAAAACAGTGGCCGTTTTTGGGGACGGTGTCTTATGGCGCTGAGGACACATGGCCTTGAAGTGTCCTGGTTGGTTGCAGAGGTGACACCGTCTGGGTTCTGCTGCCAACCTGGAGAGGGGAACATGGGGTAATAGAGGGGCTGCCCCCTGCATTCTGGGGGCTGGGGTCACGGGTGCAGGGTTGGTCTTACCCCCTCTCCAGGTGCTGCTGCTGGTCCTCCTGGTCTCAGGTACCCGGTTGTTGGTGTACTCGTCTGCCAGGACCGCTGTCTCACAGGCCCCCTTCGGTTTCCGGTCGCGGATGAACTGTTGAAGGTCCTCGGGACAGTTCCACAGGAATTGCTCCATCACGAACAACTCCTGGATCTCCTGGGCTGTGCTGCGCTCCAAACCTTTGATCCAGTGGTCAGCTGCTCTCAGGAGGGCCCGCATGTGGTCGGTCCAGGTTTCCTTTGGACCCCTCTGCAGGTTCCGGAACTTCTTGCGGTAGGACTCCGGGGTGAGGTTGAACTGTCGGATCAGGGCCTTCTTGATGCTCGCATAATCCTGCAGCTCCCCGGCAGGGAAGTCCTCCAAGGCTTTCATGGCGTCACCCCTCAGACGGGGGGTCAGGTACTGGGCCCACTGGCCTGAGTCCAGGTTGTACTGCCTGCAGGTCTGCTCAAAGGCCAGCAGAAAAGAATCCAGGTCTCCGCCTGCCTCCAGAAGGGGAAAGTTCTCAGCTCGGACCTTCGGTGGCTTGGGCTCCTGGTTGGCTGGAACGGGCTGCGAGATCCCGAGCTGAGCCAAGCGGAGCTGGTGCTGGCGCTCTGCAGCCTCACGTCGCTCTGCAGCTTCACGCTCTGCAAGTCGCTCTGCAGCTTCGCGCTCCGCAGCCTCACGTCGCTCTGCAGCTTCACGCTCTGCATGTCGTTCCGCAGCTTCACGCTCCACAGCCTCACGTCGCTCTGCAGCTGTCATGAGGGTCTCGTAGGCGCTCTGGTCTCCAGCTACAAGTCGAGCCAGGGCAGCTTGAAAAAGGGCATCCGAGCCCATCTGGCTGGAGCGACCAGCAGGTGGTGATCTGCCCACTGCGGGGCTGAGGACAGGGGGTATTGGCCCCACTGCAGAGTCGATCACTGAAGATTGGCTTCTTGAGGTCCCGTGCATGGGATCCTCCTCGCCTAGACCAACAGTGTCCTCCACCACCTCTTCCATATCAGCCACAGCAAGTGCCCTCTGCAGCGCTTGGCTCCTGGTACCCTGGGCCAGTTTAGCACCTCCTGGTCACTGACACACAGCTGCAACCTGATGCACCCACACACCTTATATTTGCACTCTGACTGTCTAGTGTTGAGTTGATCTTAGGACCCTGACAGCAAAAGCTACTGCCAGCAGTCCTTAGCGTTAGGGAGTTGGGTCCACAACACTATTATCTTGATCCCACCGCTGCCACCACTTGTGGTGAATCGTGACCTGAACCTGGCAGCTCCACAGCGCCTCCTGTTAAACCCAGGTCAGTCAGAGAACTGCCTGAGGATAAAGAAGGGCCGCAGCTGCCTTGCCTGTGCTGGTTTATTAAGGCACCTCTCAGTGAGTGTGGTATATGCCTTCTAGCCCGCAGCCAGAAGCACATATAATCTCTTCCACCCCGTCACTGCCAGAGGCCCTGAATAACCCCAAGCACAAATGCTGCCACCAGCTCCTCTTTAATATAAGTCCGGTCCGTGGTCGGGCTTATATTGGGTCAGGAACCAACCCAGGTAGCGTTATATGAGCACACGGACGTGGGGAATCGTGATCAAGATAAAAAGAGCAACTCAAGATTAAATTTATATATTTAATCACCCTAATGGTACACTAGATATTAATATTTACAGTTATTATTCAGATGTTACAAATATTACAGTCAGATATGCCAATAAAAGGAGGAATGGAATACACAGAATTACATACACATGTGAGCAGTTACCTTAGTGCTGATGGCACCACATGGGCGGCGTGGCATCAATCTGTTCCTTGGGTAATCTCTGGCCTTGGTGGAATAATGCCCATTCAGAAGAAATACAAGGTGGAGATGGGGCAGATGAGTTTTATACATCATGGGCTGCCCCTGTCTCCACCCATCTCACACCTCTGGGATGTCTCACAACTCCCACCCCTCTGAGGGGAGATATGGACACCCGAATTCTATGATGTTCCCTAGCCGGGTCCATGGGCATCGCAGACAGAAGATAATACTTTCATATTTTTAGTCATGATTTTATCTTCGTCTGGATATGAAACACGCCTGCCTTGAGTACCTCCTACCAGCCAATATCCTGTTTACATGGCTTCCAGTCACCCTACATTCATGTGAATACCAGCTCTATTTCCGTCTAGATGTGTGGAATTCATTTTTATATTCGATAGCATCACAGGGTGGACGGCTTATGAGATATTAAGGTTATAGTCACGGCTCCGTCTTGTCTGCGTGGAAGACACCATTTCATTTTCACTGGCCTTCCAGGATATTGGAAGTGTCACCTGATCTCTATCTCCTGCTGATTGCATATCAAAGTTGAGGAAGTGTCTTTGTGTTGCCTGGTGGCTTCCATCTACATACTAATTACTCTACCATTTGCCAGTGCAAGGGTGGGGGGCTTCTCTCCTTGTGAGTGAGATGTCTTCAATTTGCTTCCTGGATGTAATATGGGGAATATTTCGTACCAATATTCATCACATAATAATAATAAAAAATAATAATAATAACTGTACAAACAATTCCTTGAGAGTGAAGATAGTGAAATCGGTGATGAATTGCTGAACAAACTAAATGCAGCATGTCGTGTCAAATGGATGGAAACAGTCGAGAACTTGGCCTTTAAAAGGTCCAGCACAAAAACATGGTCTCTTTTAAGAAAACTAGAAGGAAACCATAAAGCAAAACAGAAAACGAATGCTGTAACTAAACCAAATCACAGCACACATTGTAAACACCTCAAGAACCCCAAAAGATGGAGCGCATACCATAGAATTTAAAAATGAGTTTAAGCTTCTAAAATCATCTGCGGCACCAACTGAAGACTACTCCTGTCTCTTTACAACCTGCGACATTGAAACCACCCCTGTAGATACTAAAAGTAACAAAGCTCTTGGATTTGATGGGATCCACCCCGAATTTCTCAAAAACTGTGGACCTTATGCGAAACAATGGCTGGCAAAGTCCTTCTCAGATATCATGAAGATGGCACAAGTCTCTAGCAACTTAAAACACGCCAAGATCATTGCATTGCTAAAACCTGGATAACCTGAAAATCCCTTCAAACTATAGGCCCATTGCTCTATTGAGTTGCCTACACAAGCTTCTAGAACACTTAATCTATAACAAGATCAATTCAAAGATTCTCGACTCAATACCCGTAGAGCAAGATGGCTTTAGACCTGCTTGAAACTGCAGTGACCAAGTCTTAGCATTGACAACTCTTATTGAAGCTGAATTTCAAAAGAACAAAAAGGTCTCAGTGGCGTTCATCCGTCTTTCTGACGCATAAGACACTGTGTAGGGGGAAGGACTTCTATGCAAGTTTGTGAAGGTGATCCCATGTAAGAAAATTATGTACCTCTTCAATAATATGATTGCAAATCCAACCTTTCAACTTATCATGGGTGACTCAACGTGTTTTAAGAAAACCTTAAACAATGGTCTGGCCCTGGGATCAGTGCTGGCACCTCTCCTATTTGCTCTGTACCTAGCTGACCTTCCTGACACAGTATCATAGAAATTTGGATACACCAATGACTGGGCACTTGCCATAGTAGGCAAAAAAGTGGAGGAAACAGAGGAGGTTCTAACAAGACCTTAAGGAAATGGTAAAGTATTTCCGACAATGGAGACTATAGCCCAATCCATCAAAAACGGAAATATGCTGCTTTCATCTACACAAGTGCTAAGTCGGAACTGAAAGTACACTATGAAGGTAAACCTATCAGACACAATTTCAAGCCTAAGTACAAAGGCGTAACCCTTGATAGAAGTCTAACCTTCAAATATCACATGAATAAGACAACAGACACTGAAAGCACGCAATATTATTATTCAGAAACTCTGCGGATCCTCCTGGGGTTCCTCAACAACTGTCTTGAGAACGTCTACCCTTGCCTTGGTGTACTCTGCTGCAGAACACTGTGCTCTAGTATGGCTAAATAGCTACCAGGTGAATGAAATCGATACCCAGCTGAACAACTATATGCATATAACAGCTGGTGCTCAGACCCACGCCTGTCCACTGATTACCTGCCCTGAGCCACATCACACCTGCAATCCTGAGAAGACAAAAACTTGTACTTAAAGAATACACCAAAGTAGTAAAAAATGGAAACCTCCTAGTACAACAAAATATCCGAGATGTCCACATACAACGACTGAAATCTAGAGATCCACCCACCCGAACTGCAATTAATCTGTATGAACACAATTTCATTTTAGAAGAGAAATGGTGAGAATTCTGGGTCAGTGCAGTAGACGGTGAGCTTCAAATGTTTCCTCACCCACAAAACCCGCCACCAGGCTTCAATCTACCAATGAAAACCTGGGTCACCCTAAATCGCATAACAAACTGTGGTGTCTGTGCAGATCCTATGTAGAAGTGGGGAAATCTGACTCTCCTGCCTGTGACTGTGGAGCTGAGCGTCAAACAATTCAGCACATTGTTGAGGAGCGCCCCCTCAGACCCTACACTGGTGACAAGAATGACTTCTACACTGGAAAAGACAATGCAATTGCATATATAGATAACCTCAACATCCAACTCTGATTTCTGTACCTCTGTTCCTTTAAAACACTGTATACTATCTGTTGCTTATTCTTATATGATATAAAATACTTGTTCATATGATTAATAATAATAATCCTGTGTCCATCTCCATCCCCATCCCTGAGAGGGGAACCACTCTACCACTAAAGATCATTTTATCATATATTTTTAAAGGGGCCCATCACAGTCCAAACACCCTTTTGAAAACTATGATATATTGTAAGGAGAAAATATGGTGCCCCTGCAGATCCAGACCCCATGGAGGTATTGCACTCCTGTTAGGGTGTAGTATCTCACTCACTGGTAATGGGGGTACAGACCGGTAACGGGACACCCAGATCACACTAGGAACAATTGTAGTGTGGTTGGGTGGTGAAGGAAGTAGAGGAGGAGTGAGGTCAGGAAGAACACAAGTAGATGACGGGGGACATGTGACATAGGGTATAAAAGGAGTGGGAAACATCTAGAACACAGGGGACGACAGTGAGAGGAAAGACAGTTAACAGAGAGAGTGACCAGCTGAGGAGAAGTGGTTGAACAGCTGAGGAGAAGCCATTGAACACTAAAGTCGAGTTGTAGGGCAGCTAGGGAACATACTCCTGAGAAGTGTCCAGAGGACTGGAGCAAGTGGGAGCTCATCTTAAGGCCGAACCCTAGAGCAGAACCACACCCAAGTGGCTCCAGGAGGAAGAGGTGGTCCTAGAGGCACGGGAATTGAGCAATCCACTCGTGGGTCTTTTATCCATTATCAGGCACAGAAAAGTGGAGGGACTAGGTGCAAGGGGCACTAGGAACCCAAAAGACTAGTGGAGAAGATCAGGCTCAGCTAGCAACCCAGAGACTGTGCATCAATTCCAAGGTGATACGGTCGAAAACCACGCACATCTGCTGAAAAGGTGGCAACCATTGGGCTAAAGGTCCTGTCTCACATAACGAGATTGCTGTAACGTCACAGATTTTGTGACGCAACAACGATGCCCCTAACGATGTCACCACATGTGACATGCATCAACGATGTGGCCCCTACTGTGAGATCGTTGTACATTACATACTGCTCTGGGTCATTTCTACATCGTTGCGCTCCCTCTGGGAAGGCTGCATCTCTGTGTCTGACACTTAACCAACGACCTCGTTAGTGATTCTGAATGAGACACGTAGGCGTGCCTTTTCCACGCCACCTCAGCTCTAATTGGTTGTCACTAGTGTGTTCTGATTGGGCAGCCGTGTTTCAGAACTCTCCAACACTGAGGGTTAATGTTAAACAATTCACACCTCTGGACCAGTCGCTGCTGTGTTCTGATTGGGCAGCCATGCTTTAAAAGAAGGCAAAGTATTAGCGATTCCGTTCTTTGTTCCTGACCTCGTGTTGGATAAAGATTGCAGAAAGCTCTGTGTTCTCCGTGCTATTTTGGCATCGCATTCCTAGCTCATCTTTGATTCGTGAATGCGCCTTGGATTGCGGATCGCATCACAGTTTCGTTCTCCGTCTGTCACCACTTGGATTTCATTTATTTCAGTGATTGTTCTGAGACTTGTGATGTCTGTACGGTAGGTATCGTTTGTGGTCTCTAATGTGTCGCCATTTTTTAATCTATGTTTTAGGACACCAACAAATTATCTGTTATCATTGCTATGGAGAGAGGGAGGGAGGGCTTGTCTTGTATGATTTCACATATGCTTATGGATGGGCAGACATTTTAGAGGGGGTCTCATGTGCACACACCCACACAGCACGTTTTCTGGCACGTTCACTTATGTAATAGAACACAGTTTTACATGACTTTTTGCTTGTGCAGTATTAATTTCTTTCTTGTCTTGCTGAGTATGTTCTCATCTTTTTCTTTTTTTTTGCAGTTTGCACACCATGAACAATGCGCAGTGTGCAGTTGTGGTTGCGGCCTTGCTGCTGGAGGAAGCTCGGCGTCAAGAACGGGCACAGATGCAAGAGAGGCGTTCCAAACAAAAGCGTCGCATGTGGACCAGACAGTGGCTGCAGGATTGTCCGAAGGTCCGAATTGTCCCACATGAGACTTGTAAAGGTACCTTTACACGCGGCAACTTTTCTAGGAATTTCACTGGCAACTTACTGGTTGCAGTGAAATCATGGAGACATTGTTCTATTTGTACACAGCAACAAGATAGAACAATGTCTCCATGATTTCACTGCAACCAGTAGGTTGCCAGTGAAATTCCTAGAAAAGTTGCCGTGTGTAAAGGTACCCTAAAGCCCCCGTCACACCAGGCGATGGGGTTGGGGATGTCGGCGGCGACTAGCGGGTGCGCACACGTTTTTGGCGCCCTGCCAGCGTCGCCATCCCCCGTTTACATGGGGCGACACCACCAGCCCCGCGACGGCAATCTGTCAGGCGGCATCGCCGCCAGGGTGTCTGACAACATCAGCGGTGATGCAGGACAATGGGAGCCTATGGCTCCTATCGCCTGACAGGTCACCGTCGCCTGGTTACATGGGGCGATGTGTGCACATCACCGCATGATGGTCGCCTGGTTTCAGAGCACTGCTCTGAAACCAGGCGACTGCCCGGCACCGCCGACATCGCCCCTTTACATGAGGCGACGTAGGGGCGATGACGCCGCCGATAGGCCGCGCCCCCACGCCACCCCTGTAATGGGCGGCGATATCGCCCCGTGTGACGGGGGCTCAAGAGAGCTTCAGGAGAACAATCCTCATGATTTCCGCAACTATCTGCGGATGTCAGAGGATTCCTTCAAATAAAGTCTTACTGGAAAGAGTGACGCCACTATTTCAATGGAAGAATACAGCCATGCGTCCTGCCATTCCGGCTGATGAAAGATTGGCAGTCATGCTGCGATTCCTGGCCACCGGTCGTTCATTTCAAGACTTGCATTTTTCTGCTGCCATTTCAAGGCCCCTGCTCAGCGTTCTAATCCCAGAGACATGTGATGCAATTTTCCGCAGTCTACGGCCCTACATGCAGTTTCCCAGCACGGAGGATGAATGGAAAAAGATTGCCTCTGATTTTGAGCAGCTGTGGCAGTTCCCTAACTGTTGTGGGGCTTTGGACGGTAAATATGTCCGGATCACTCAACGACCAAACAGCGGATCCTATTTCTATAACTATAAGGGCTATTTTAGTATCATCCTGATGGCCCTTGTTAACGCCAATTATGAATTTATATATGTAGATGTTGGCATGAACGACAGGGTTTCCGATGGTGGAGTTTTAGAGCACACACGTTTTGAGAGCTCGATTGCACAACGGTGACCTGAACTTGCCTCCCGACTCAGAGACTACAGCTAACCTTAATTTTGTTTTCGTCGGCGATGAAGCCTTCCCGCTTCACCGCTTTAGTTAGGGCAGTTTCAGTTGAGTGATGCAGTCGGAAGCCAAATTGTAACCTGTCAAAGAGAGAGCAGGAGGGGAGGTGGGGGACAGTTGAAGATGGACATGCTGTTTTAGCAGTTTTGAGGCATAAGGGAGAAGTGATATCGGGCGATAATTAGACACAGTGGATTGGTCGAGTGAGGGCTTTTTGAGGATGGGTGTGATTGAGCCATGTTTGAAGGATGAGAAGACGACACCACTTGTAAGTGAAAGGTTGAAGAGATGTGTTGGGTTAGGATGAAGACTGTGATGAGGTTGGGATGAGTAAATACATACAGTGTGTTGTGAAAGTGTTTGGCCCCCTTGAACTTTTCAACCTTTTGCCACATTTCAGGCTTCAAACATAAAGATATAAATTCTAATTGTTTTGTGAAGAATCAACAACAAGTGGGACACAATTGTGAAGAGCAACGAAATTTATTGCATTTTTTAAACTTTAAAAAAAAACAAAACTGAAAAGTGGGACGTGCAATTTTATTTGGCCCCTTTACATTCAGTGCTGTAAACTCACTCCAGAAGTTCAGTGAGGATCTCTGAATGATCCAATGTTGTCCTAAATGACTGGTAATGATAAATAGAATCCACCTGTGTGTAATCAAGTCTCCGTATAAATGCACCTGCTCTGATAGTCTCAGGGTTCTGTTTCAAGTGCAGAGAGCATCATGAAGATCAAGGAACACACCAGGCAGGTCCGAGATACTGTTGTTGCGAAGTCTAAAGCTGGGTTTGGATAAAAAAGATTTCCCAAGTTTTAAACATCTCAAGGAGCACTGTGCAAGCGATTATATTGAAATGGAAGGAGTATCAGACCACTGCAAATCTACCAAGACCCGGCCGTCCTTCTAAACTGTCATCTCGAACAAGGAGAAGACTGATCAGAGATGCAGCCAAAAGGCCCATGATCACTCTGGATGAACTGCAGAGAACTACAGCTGAGGTGGGAGAGTCTGTCCATAGGACAACAATCACTTGTACACTGCACAAATCTGGCCTTTATGGAAGAGTGGCAAGAAGAAAGCCATTTATCAAAGATATCCATAAAAAGTTTTGTTTGAAGTTTGCCACAAGCCACCTGGGAGACACCAAACATCTGGAATAAGGTGCTTTGCTCAGAAACCAAAATCAAACTTTTTGGCCACAATGCAAAATAATATGTTTGGTGTAAAAGCAACACAGCTCATAACCCTCAAAACACCATCCCCACTGTCAAACATGGTGGTGGCAGCATCATGGTTTGGGCCTGCTTTTCTTCAGCAGGAACAGGGAACAGGGCCTGCGTGAGCACCCGGCATAGTCGGTCAAGTCCTGGGGCCCTGAACAGCAGGGGGGGCCCACTGGCCATAAGGGACAGGCAGCCCTGACAGCCAGGGGCCCATTAGGGACAGACAGCCCTGTTATCAAGGGACACATCAGGCAGACTCCACAAGGAGCTGAGTGCGCCTCTGAGCTCCCAGTGCACATGGCTCATTTGCATGCGATGCAGATTAGCCATGTGCTGGCTACAGGAGCAGTGGAGCTTCCTACTTTGCCTACTGTAGCAGAGTGATAGTGATCACCCTGCGAGCTCATCACAATGGTGCAGGAAGGAGGAAGCTCCACAGTCCCAGGAGCCTGCTGCTATAAGCATGTGGTGGGGAAGAATCTGAGGAGGACACAGCCCCAGGGGAACGGATGGAAGGTGAGTAGGATCAGCTTGTTGTTTTTTTTTACTATGATCAGCAGGATGAGGGATTATATGTACCATAGAGGCTGTGCTGACTGTATATAGAGGCTGTGCTGACTGTATATAGAGGCTTTGCTGACTGTATATACAGGCTGTGGTGCTGACTGTATATAGAGGCTGTGCTGACTGTATATAGAGGCTGTGATGGGGTATATAGAGGCTGTGCTGACTGTATATAGAGGTTGTGCTGACTGCATATAGAAGCTGTGCTGGGGTATATAGAGGCTCTGCTGGGGTATATAGTGGCTGTGCTAACTGTATATAGAGGCTGTGCTGACTCTATATAGAGGCTGTACTGGGGTATATAAAGGCTGTGCTAACTGTATATAGAGGCTGTGCTGACTGTATATAGAGGCTGTACTGGGGTACATAGAGGCTGTGCTGACTGCATATAGAAGCTGTGCTGACTGTATACAGAGCCTGTGCTGGGGTATACAGAGACTGAGCTGAGGAATACAGAGGTTGTGCTGGTGGTATATGGAGGCTGTGGGCTGTGCTGGCTGTATACGGAGGCTATGCTGGGGTAAGTAGAGAATGCTGCTGAGGTATATGGAGACTGCTGTTGTGCTGTATATATAATATGGAAGCTGTGCTGGGCTATATATACTATTTGGAGGCTGTGCTGGGCTATATATACTATTTGGAAGCTGTGCTGGACTGTATATATAATATGGAAGCTGTGCTGGACTATATATATATTTGGAGGCTGTGCTGGGAGGGGTATATTATTTGGAGGCTGCTCCTGGGCTGCCACAGCTTCCAAACAATATATACAGCCCGCCACAGCCTCCAACTAATATATACAGTTGTGGCCAAAAGTATTGACACCCCTGCAATTCTGTCAGATAATACTCAGTTTCTTCCTGAAAATGATTGCAATCACAAATTCTTTGGTATTATTATCTTCATTTAATTTGTCTTCAATGAAAAAACACAAAAGAGAATGAAGCAAAAAGCAAAACATTGATCATTTCACACAAAACTCCAAAAATGAGCCAGACAAAAGTATTGGTACCCTCAGCCTAATACTTGGTTGCACAACCTTTAGCCAAAATAACTGCGATCAACCGCTTCCGGTAACCATCAATGAGTTTCTTATAATGCTCTGCTGGAATTTTAGACCATTCTTCTTTGGCAAACTGCTCCAGGTCCCTGATATTTGAAGGGTGCCTTCTCCAAACTGCCATTTTTAGATCTCTCCACAGGTGTTCTATGGGATTCAGGTCTGGACTCATTGCTGGCCACCTTAGAAGTCTCCAGTGCTTTCTCTCAAACCATTTTCTAGTCCTTTTTGAAGTGTGTTTTGGGTCATTGTCCTGCTGGAAGACCCATGACCTCTGAGGGAGACCCAGCTTTCTCACACTGGGCCATACATTATGCTGCAAAATTTGTTGGTAGTCTTCAGACTTCATAATGCCATGCATATGGTCAAGCAGTCCAGTGCCAGAGGCAGCAAAGCAACCCCAAAACATCAGGGAACCTCCGCCATGTTTGACTGTAGGGACCGTGTTCTTTTCTTTGAATGCCTCTTTTTTTCTCCTGTAAACTCTTTTCTCCTTGATGCCTTTGCCCAAAAAGCTCTACTTTTGTCTCATCTGACCAGAGAACATTCTTCCAAAACGTTTTAGGCTTTCTCAGGTAACTTTTGGCAAACTCCAGTCTTTTTTATGTCTCGGGGTAAGAAGTGGGGTCTTCCTGGGTCTCCTACCATACAGTCCCTTTTCATTCAGATGCCGACGGATAGTACGGGTTCACATTGTTGTACCCTCGAACTGCAGGGCAGCTTGAACTTGTTTGGATGTTAGTCGAGGTTCTTTATCCACCATCCGCACAATCTTGCGTTGAAATCTCTCGCCAATTTTTCTTTTCCGTCCACATCTAGGGAGGTTAGCCACAGTGCCATGGGCTTTAAACTTCTTGATGACGCTGCGCATGGTAGACACAGGAACATTCAGGTCTTTAGAGATGGACTTGTAGCCTTGAGATTGCTCATGCTTCCTCACAATTTGGTTTCTCAAGTCATCAGACAGTTCTTTGGTCTTCTTTCTTTTCTCCATGCTCAATGTGGTGCACACAAGGACACAGGACAGAGGTTGAGTCAACTTTAATGCCTGTCAACTGGCTGCAAGTGTGATTTAGTTATTGCCAACACCTGTTAGGTGCCACAGGTAAGTTACAGGTGCTGTTAATTACACAAATTAGAGAAGCATCTCATGATTTTTCTAACAGTGCCAATACTTTTGTCCACCCCCTTTTTTATGTTTGGTGTGGAATTATATCCAATTTGGCTTTAGGACAATTCTTTTTGTGTTTTTTCATTGAAGACAAATCAAATGAAGATAATAATACCAAAGAATTTGTAATTGCAATCATTTTCAGGAAGAAACTGAGTATTATCTGACAGAATTGCAGGGGTGTCAATACTTTTGGCCACAACTGTATAGTCCAGCACAGCTTACATATTATATATACAGCCCAGCACATCCTTCAAATAATATATACAGCCCGCAGCCTCTGCATTATATATACAGCCTGGCAGTCTCCATATTATATATAGAACCCTGAACAGCCTCTATATTATATATACAGCCCACCCAGGAGCCTCTATATTACATATACACAGCCTGCAGCTTCTATATTATATTCATGAATATGAATAGTATGTATTTAAGGGCCCACTGAGACTGTTTCGCCCTGGGCACACAAAAACCTGGAGCCGGCCCTGACAGGGAAGATGGTTAAAATTGATGGGAAGATGGACGGAGCCAAATACAGGACCATTCTGGAAGAAAACCTGTTGGAGTCTGCAAAAGACCTGAGACTGGGACGGAGATTTATCTTCCAACAAGACAATGATCCCAAACATAAAGCAAAATCTACAATGGAATGGTTCAAAAATAAACGTATCCAGGTGTTAGAATGGCCGTGTCACAGTCCAAACCTGAATCCAATCGAGAATCTGTGGAAAGAGCTGAAAACTGCTGATCACAAACATTCTCCATCCAACCTCACTGAGCTCCAGCTGTTCTGCAAGGAAGAATGGGCAAGAATTTCAGTCTCTCGATGTGCAAAACTGATAGAGACAAACCCCAAGAGACTGCAGCTGTAATCGCAGCACAAGGTGGCGCTACAAAGTATTAACTCAAGGGGGCCAAATAATATTGCACGCCCCACTGTTCAGTTTTTATTAGTTAAAAACGTGTCCCACTTGTTAATTCTACAAAATATTAATTAGAATTTATATCTTTATGTTTGAAGCCTGAAAGGTTGAAAAGTTCAAGGGGCCAAATACTTTCACAAGGCACTGTGTATAGGGGGCCGAATACTCTCACAAGGCACTGTATACATAAAACCCTTATCTTTATTTCAAATGCAAACTCACAAAAGAAAAATTAAAAACTAAAGTGCATAGTAGAAAGGGAGGAAGGTAGGAATAGGCCCTGTATACTATTCTCTCTCATCACCTCTACCTAACAGCGGGGTTGGCACCCTAATCAGCGGTATGGCGCCCCCACTCCACGGTGGCTTTCCCTATATATGCCCTTGCCTGTCCCTAAAAGAATGAAACAGTGCCAATATACAAAAATGTGTCAAATAGAGAAGGCCCCTCTAGGTACAACCATGCACCAAGTACTGTAGTTAAAAATGGTGGTTTTCCCTGGTTATACAACCCTGCCTAAGGGTGGGGTTGGCGCCCTGCAATACGATGTGACACCCCCACTGCCGTCAGCTTGTGCCTACGCCTGTCCCTGCACTCACAAGCCCCAATCTGTGAGCCAATGGTGTGTTACGATAAGGGACCTTATAGCATTACAGCACTTATCTCTTTTTTGCTGTTTCCAGGGTAAGCCCTCCCTTTAGCTCTGCTTCGAGGCGTCTCTCTTAGTGAAGTTCATCAGGAGACTTGTTTCTTGCACTCCATCTTGAGTATCTGGTTAATGGTGTCCATTTCCCTTTTACCACCTGTGGACTCCCAAATTCTGCCCTCTTGTATGACATCATCTCTTAGTGCAGTCTCCCACCTTCAAAGTGTATTCAAATAACACACTTTTTTCAGGATCACTGTACCCAAATGTTCATACCTCACCAAATCAGACCGATTAGGCGCTAAAATGATTCAAATCTCCCAGCCAGTGAACTGCTTTTTCGGTCCGCACCTGGGTTTGTGGATCACAAGCCACAATTATCATATGCATGCTTTCTATAAAGCAATGTAGACGAAATCCTATCACTGAGGTCTGATTAAGATGTGCATTTTCCCTGCAAGAGGCAGGGTCATTATCATATTGGAATTGATCCATCCCTGTAACCATGTTTGTTGGCCATCTCATTGTAGCCAGGTTCAGGATAACCCCTCAATGCCGGTTTTATTTGCATACAGAGGCATACAAATGCTCACATGCAGCATTATACCTCTAGAGAGGCACACGGTTAGGACCCAATAAGATGAGAAACACCTTGACGCAGTTATCGGACACTTTCGCTGCAGCGTTGCTAAAGCTAAGTTTTCTCTAGTTTCTTTATAGTCTCAAGCAGTTTCTGCCATGTCTTTTTTCACATATCTGTATTAGCTGTGCACAAATCCCTGCCACTCATTGTAGCCATTATGCTATTACATATACTGATAGTGTGTAGTGTTGCAGCGGATTCTCACTTTAAAGTAAGGGAACAGAGGCGAGTGAAAATAAGGTCCAGTGTGTAGCCATATTTGTGAGTGGCTGTGGAGGACCATTGAGTGAGACCAAAGGATGCAGTCAGGGGTAAAGGTTTAGAGGTAGCTAAGGTGGAAGTGTCAATGGGGATGTTGAGGTCACCCATGATAATAGTGGGGATGTCAGCACAAAGTAACTGAAGTAGCCACTGGTGAAGTGGTCAAGAAAAGTGGAGATGGCTAGCTCTGGGCGGCAGTAGATGACAGCCAGCTGGAGGTTGGAGGGGAAGTAGATGCGGACAGAGTGCACCTCAAACGAGGGAAGAGTAGCGGAGGGTGGTAGTGTAATTGGGGTAAAGAAGCAGTTATTGTACAGGAGCAAGCCGCCCCTCCACCCAGGGCCGTATTTGCCAATTGGCACTTGTAGGCACGTGCCTAGGACGGAGCCATTGGGGGGGAGGCACCTGAGCGTGGTTTTTTTTTTTCATAATATTTTTTTGTGCTCCCAGCCAGCTGGGTCACAAACCCTGCCCCCCATCATCATCAGGCCTGCCTCAGCCTGCAGGCAGCCGCAGCAGACCCGGAAGAGACGAGGAGGGGCCCACTGTGGAGGAGAGATCACTTGAAGTTCCACGGAAGTGGCAGCACATTGCTGGCATGCAGCGGCTCAGTTCTGAGTCAGCGCCGGAGTCCGGATGCCGTCGCCGGTATGTGTGCACTGTCGGTGCATGGGGCAGGGCCGTATCTATGAGGGGGCTGGCTGGTCATTTGCCCTTGTCGCACCAGGCAGGGCGTGACTTTGCCTTTGTGTGGTTATCTTCGTCAACCTGTTTGCTTACAAGAACGCTGCCCTGGAGGACCAGCTCCACCTGTAGGGAGCTTTACTATCTCAGCCGCATTACCATCGATCTCCAGAGGACTGTGGCGGCGCTGGTGACCCATCACCAGGTACTACAGGTGGCGTCACATGACCAACTGTTATCCCCTGTAAATAACCCCTTTTTGAAGTGTCACCCAGGCCATGGGCTTAGGCGCTGCCACCCTTGACATCCGCCGTGAGAACAACCACCGAGCCTGATTTCTGGTGCTCTCGAGCAGCATCTCGTGCCCGGTGTTACCGGGTACTGTGTGCCTTGGACTTTGAACTGCATTAAAATGAACTTTTCCCGCCTTTGCTTGGCGCCAAAAATGGGTTCCTGCCATCACTTCAGGAGGACCCAAGATGGCGCAGTAGCCATGTACTAAACACCATGTGTAGGCCCTGGGGTGTACCTCAGCCCCTAGAAGAATGAGGGCAAAGACGGAGGTGCCAAAAAGTGTGGCCGCCCCGATTGCCATCAATCAATCAGGGGGGCGGCCCACAGGAAGTTCTCCGGAGTGGCTGCCAATAAAGAGACAAACCAGAAGAGAAGGACAGAACGAACTAGGATCCTTGATACCCTGCAGCATGGCAGCACCCCGTTGGAGAAACATCATGCGTGAGGTCGAAGAACAGGCCAGAGGACGGAAGTCGGAGGAGATGGAGTGTGGAGCAAGGTGGAAGGTTAACCCAGACAGCTCTGTGCTGTTCCGGAGGGAAGATGAGAGAGGATCCTGAGGGGATCCTGAGAGAGTGTACCTGACGAGGGAGTCTGGACCCTAGAGAGAAAGGTGGAACCCCAGCGTGGAACAACCATACTCCAGGGAATTCCCCAGTCCACCACGGGAACCCGAGGAAACAGCCAGAGTCCATCTCTGAAAGTCGTCAACTGGCTGCTGCGGTCTGTTCACTGGCTGCGGCACCCTGCGAGATGGAGCGGTCTGCCTGCTTCCTCACCACGAGGGAGAGGAGCCCCAAGTCTACCTTTAAGGAGCCATTGGGTATAGACTCATCCTAGGCGGGGAAGAAAGGACACGGGTTCGTCAACTAAGGTTTACCACGAGTTCCACCATACCACCTGGCATCCACTTGCAGCCACCAATAGAGCTACCTGTTTGAATAACATCTTGCTGAACTGTGGACTCTGTATTTTGCTGCGGAACGTTTACAGTAAAGTACCCGGGAAAAAGTGACTTTGCCTTTGTGTGGTTGTCATCGTCAACCTGTTTGCTTACAGGAACACTGCCCCGGAGGACCAGCTCTGCCTGTAGAGAGCTTTCCCATCTCAGCCGCATTTACCATCGACCTCCAGAGGACTGTGGCGGCGCTGGTGACCCATCACCAGGTACTACAGGTGGCGTCACATGACAAACTCTAATCCCCTGTACATACACCCCTTATTGAAGTGTCACCCAGGCCACGGGCTCAGGCGCTGCCACCCGTAACATCCCCATGAAGCACCCATCGAGCCTGATACCCGAGTACCCCAGGGCCTGGGGCTCGACAGTTGTGTCCTACACAAACCACATCAGGTGAGCACCACCTTGTCACTCTCATAGTGTGTTTTGCAGAATAAACCCCATTGCGCTTTTTCTGTCCATATATTTCTTAAAGTCTAGTGTGGGAATCGCAAGATCACTAATTAATTATGTATTTTTTAAATAAAGATCATATGAAAAGAAATATTGATAACATTTTTTTTAATGTAACAAAAACCTAATTTAAACAAAAGGTTATTTTTCTAATAAAAGTAAAGTCCATAACTTGAGCAGCATAACACATTTTGATCCTTCTTAGGCCGGCTTCACAGCACGGTTCTGCTGATCCGGGGCTGTCCGGTGTGAACCAGACAGCCCTGGATCAGATTTCGGCCCCATAGTATTTCTATGGGGTCGCATGGAGCCGGATGTCAGCTATTTGCCATCCGGTTTCCATCTGTCTGGGAGGATCCAAGAGATTTCAGATTTTTCTCCCGGACACAAAAAAGCAGCTTGCAGCGTTTTTGTTACCGGGACAAAAACCTGCAAAAATCAGTCTGGCGGATCCAACGCCCACTAAAATGGGAGTCTATGGCGCCGGATTGGGCTGGACATAAAATCTGACCCGGATGCCGGGTGCTGAAGCTCTGTGCCGGCCGGCACTGAACTTCAGCACCATGGAGAGCTCCCCGCTGACATTTCAGGACCGCAGCTAGCTCTCGCAAGCCGCGATCCTGACATTTCAGCAAGGACAGCTCCTGAGCCCTGCGATCTGCCAATTCCGGCAGAAAACAGGCCTGGAGGGCATATTTGCCCTCCGGTTCTGTTCTAACTGGGTCTGTCAGGTTCTGTCCGGTGTTTCCTGCAAAACACCAGACAGAATCTGAGACACCAAAACCGTGGTGTGAAGCAGCCCTTTCACTCTCACAATTATCCCACTTAAAGGGAACCTGTCACCCCAAATCACCTTCCTAACCTATTAATACCTGTCCCTGCAGCCTTACAATACTTTCTAACACATCCCTGTCTCACCTTTTTTACTAATCTATGAGTACAATAAAGTAGTTAGCAAACTTACGAAATTTCTGTCAGAGGGGCATTCCGTCAAGCGTTTTTTTCACTGGTAGGCGGGTCCCCTGTGCCGCGCTATCCCTGCCTCGCTGCTCTAATACGCCCTAATGGGCGTCAGTACACAATGCAGAGCTCAGGCACGACTTAAATATCGCGCCCGCAACGTCACCGCTGTGCCGGAATCGCGTCACTTCCGGTCGCAGGTCTCTCACAGGCAGACTTCGCGCATGCGCAGATAGCATGCTGGAGTCTGCCTGTGTGCGACCGGAAGTGACGCGATCCCGGCGTCACATGACCGCATCGCAGTGGTGATGTTGCGGGCGCGATATTGAAATCGTGCCCGAGCTCTGCATTGTATAATGATGCCCATTAGGGCGTATTAGAGCAGCGAGGCAGGGGTAGCGCGGCACATGGGACCCGCCTACCGGTCAAAAACACTTGGAGGAACGCCCCTCTGACAGAAATTTCATAAGTTTGCTAACTACTTTAGGCCAGGGTCACATCTCTGTTTTGACCCTAGCCTGCCGGATTCCGGTTTATAACCTAGAACTTTTTCCAGCGCTATACGGTGCTGGAAAACGCAGTCCCTAGTTACCCGATGTTTACCTTAACTACCTGTCACACAGGCAGAGGCTCGGAGTGCGCTTAACAGCGCCGCATAGGAAACCGTTGCAGACAGCGTTTCCTGTGCGGCGCTGTAAAGCGCACTCCAAGCCGCTGCCTGTGTGACAGGTAGTTAAGGTAAACATCGGGTAACTAGGGACTGCGTTTTCCAGCACCACATAGCGGTAACGCTATGCGACGCTGGAAAAAGTTCTAAGTTAAAGCCGGAATCCGGCAGGCTAGGGTCAAAACGGAGATGTGACCCTGGCCTTATTCTACTCATAGATTAGTAAAAATAGGTCAGACGGGGATGTGTTAGAAAGCATTATAAGGCTGCTGGGACAAGTATTAATAGGTTAGGACGGTGATTTGGGGTGACAGGTTCCCTTTAATGAAACATCCAAATAGCATTTCTATAGAAAACTGAACCCTTGTGTGACATGTTTCGCCCTCTTACCATCCTTACCCACAGCTATGAGCTATATGGCATCGGTCTGTCTTTTCTTATAAATAGGAGTCTTCTTTTTTATATGGGGAAAAAAATGATAACATAAGTATTCACACGGCATCGGCCAATTACGGAGCCAAAAATAACTTACTACCTTCCTGGATTTGTTGAATTAGTCCGTTGCTATGGAAATAAACAGCGCGGAAAACAAAAAAATGCTCAATCTTACGGCGTGACAGTCGTGGAGGATCGGCACTCATGTAGGGCACAGGGAGCGTCAGCCGGAAGGATTGGGGTTATTAGTTCCTTCCTAGATGCATTAAAGGATCTCACTTTTATGAAATGCACATTACACATCTCTTCTCCAACCCGCCCGGGGATTTCACACCTACAACTGCTGCATTATGTATGTCCGCAATAAGCACTCTGCACAGATTCCTGTATGACAATTTATCAGTTCAATTACTGGAATAACCAGACGTCTTCATGGTGAGAGGGGGCGGCCCCCGAGAGATCCGGGGAAATCCATTAACAGAAGTGGACACTTTTCTACAAAATACGTCTATTCTCTTTTTAATAAGCAATTTTACCTGTATAGTCAGATACATCCATCACCCATACTCAGCCATCATGGAGATTATATGTACACTAGCTGTGAGCCCGATGCAAATGCATCGGGTGTCTAGAATGTGCATTAATTTGATTATAGTAGTTATAGCTGGTGTGAGGACTTTTCGGGGGGGTGTGAATAGTTTTTGGGGGGTCACATACTTTTTTTGGGTGGGTCACATAGTTTTTTGGGGGGTGACATACTTTTTTGGGGGGTCCAATATTTTTTTTGGGGGGTGACATAATTTTTTTGGGGGTCACATCATTTTTTTGGGGGTGACATATTTTTTTGGGGGGGTCACATACTTTTTTGGGGATGTCAGATAATTTTTTTGGGGGGTCACATACTTTTTTTGGGGGGGTCCAATACTTTTGGGGGGGTCAAATACTTATATTTTAATAAATTAATGTAATTAATATCTTAATGTAATTTTTTTTTTTTTTTTTTTTTTTATTATTATTTTTATTTTATTATTTATTTTTATAATTTTTTTTACGATTATTATTATTAAATTTATTTATTATTTTGTATTTTAAGTGATTTTTTTTGTATTAAAATTATGTTATTTTATTAAAAAACCGCATCTGCGGTACGTTTGCGGTAATCCCCATACAAAGTATAGGGGGACTTGCGGCAGGTGCGGCAAAACCGCACTTGCCGCACCTGCCGCAAGTCCCCCTATACTTTCTATGGGGATTTTTGGGGGGTTACATAATTTTTTTGGGGGGTCCAATACTTTTGGGGGGTCCAATACTTATATTTAAATAAATTAATGTAATTAATATCTTAATGTAATTTTTTTTTTTTTTTTTTTTTTATTATTATTTTTTATTTTATTATTTATTTTTATAATTTTTTTTACGATTATTATTATTAAATTTATTTATTATTTTGTATTTTAAGTGATTTTTTTTGTATTAAAATTATGTTATTTTATTAAAAAACCGCATCTGCGGTACGTTTGCGGTAATCCCCATACAAAGTATAGGGGGACTTGCGGCAGGTGCGGCAAAACCGCACTTGCCGCACCTGCCGCAAGTCCCCCTATACTTTCTATGGGGATTTTTGGGGGGGTTACATAATTTTTTTGGGGGGGTCCAATACTTTTGGGGGGTCCAATACTTATATTTTAATAAATTAATGTAATTAATATCTTAATGTAATTAATTTTTTTTTTTTTTTTTATTATTATTTTTTATTTTATTATTTATTTTATTATTTTTTTTACGATTATTATTATTAAATTTATTTATTATTTTGTATTTTTTTTTAATAAAAATTATGTTATTTTATTAAAAAACCGCATCTGCGGTGCGGTTATCCCCATAGAAAGTATAGGGGGACTTGCGGCAGTGCGCAAAACCGCACTTGCCGCACCTGCCGCAAGTCCCCCTATACTTCTATGGGATTACCGCAACCGCGCCGCAACTGGCACTTGCGCGCAATTGCGGTAATCCTTATGGGTTTGACCGCAACTGCGCCGCAAGTGGTCGCACTCAGCAGCGACTCGCAATGCGGCGCGTTGCGGTAATCCTTATGGGTTTTACCGCAACCGCGCCGCAAGTGCTCGCACTCAGCCAGCGACTCGCAATGCGGCGCGGTTGCGGTAATCCTTATGGGTTTTACCGCAACGCGCGCCGCAAGTGCTCGCACTCAGCCAGCGACTCGCAATGCGGCGCGGTTGCGGTAATCCTTATGGGTTTTTACCGCAACCGCGCCGCAAGTGCTCGCACTGAGCCAGCGAGTTAATATGCGGCGCGGTTGCGGTAATCCACAGGGCAATGGGGCACAGGGGCACAGAGGCACAGGGGCACAGGGGCACAGGGGCACAGAGGCACAGGGGCACAGAGGCACAGGGGCACAGAGGCACAGGGGCACAGGGGCACAGAGGCACAGGGGCACAGAGGCACAGGGGCACAGGGGCACAGAGGCACAGGGGCACAGAGGCACAGGGGCACAGGGGCACAGAGGCACAGGGGCAGAGGGGCACAGGGCACAGGGGCACAGAGGCACAGGGGCACAGGGGCACAGAGGCACAGGGGCACAGGGGCACTGGGGCACAGGGGCACAGGGGCACAGGGGCACAGAGGCACAGGGGCACAGGGGATGGCGGGGGTGACAGGGGCACAGGGGCACTTGGGCACAGGGGCATTGGGGCACAGGGGCACAGGCTCCGGAGCACTGTATCAGCATGTGCTGACAGCAGCTGCTTCGGAGCGGGAGGCACAGGGGCACTGAGGCACAGGGGATGGCGGGGGTGACAGGGGCACAGGGGCACTTGGGCACAGGGGCATTGGGGCACAGGGGCACAGGTTCGGAGCGGGAGGCAGAGGGGCACACTGAGGCACTGAGGCACAGGGGCACAGGGGCACAGGGCGGCTGAGGTAGCGACTCGCAATGGCCTCGCGGCCATTGCTCGCGCTACCTCAGCGGTACATCGCTAAATTTGTGGCCGAGCCTCTGGTTCTATTTTCGGCCACCGACTCGCAATGGCCGCTTCGCGGCCATTGCTCGTGCGTGGTGACGTCAGCGGCTCGCAATGGCCGCTACGCGGCCAATGCTTCGCCGTGATGACGTCACAGAGTGTGACATATCCACGGCACGTTGTCGGGGTCCGACACGAAAACGTCTTAGGCAATTATATAGTAGATTTGTCATATTTTCTTACTTTCATTAATTTTCAGGTTGACCTACAAGTCCCCGTAACCAGTGATGTAACTTGAAACTCAAGGGCCCTGATTATTGCAAATCTTTAATAGTATTAGTCTTTTTCTATAGGCCAAAGAGACTTTTGGGGCCCCCTAGGCTCCAGGGCCCGGGTGCGATTGCAGCCCCTGCACCTGTTGTAGTTACACCTCTGCCTGTAACGCTGTACTGTCATGTCATATGTATATTTCTAGCCTGGTGTAAATGTCATTTTGCTCCTGAATCTGTTGCTTTTCTTTTGCTCCGGCATCGCTCCATTCCAGAGATATGGCTGCCTTTTTCCTGTATGTCATTCCAGTCTTTTTAGCTAACTGAGCATGGTCAAGAAGGCAGACTTTCCAGGAGACCATTTGATGGCCACGCCCACTTGGATAAAAAGGCTAGATTTACATAAAAGGCAGAAAGTATGTCAAGAAGAGAGAGAGGCAGAGGATCCGGAGAAAAACAATGGAATATACAGGAGGCAAAAAATACATGATACATTTGTGGACAAAAGTTATTCTGCTACTAGAACTTATTTAATATATATGTATAAATATGTATATATGTATATGCACATTCACATATAGATATAAGCTATACGTACTTAGGAGATACATTTTTTTAATTTATTTTTTTAGACAGTTTTAGCTGTTTTTTACTTTCAGTAACTATTCTGTGGGAGGCCATATTGGAGGAATACCCCTTCCTCTTTATATTAGCGTGGTGTGTTTGCTTTCTATACAGTAGACAATGGATGATTGTATACGGAGCCTCATGTGTGTTTGTGTTCACCAGTATAGTAAAACTGTTATCTGTCATTAAATCGCCTCTGATTACAGATGAGTGGATCAGCTCCAGGATTGATTCCAGTTGATTTTCCTGAAATTCTGTTTCACTTGAATTTAAACATTTTGAGATTCAATTCGCAGTTTGTAAAGGGAAATTTACCCAGTGCCGTTTTCCCCACTTCTGAAGCAGGCTATTATAGTAGACCTCACACCATGTAGAGTGGTGGTCAGTACCGGGGACATCACAGATCAAAGGTTCCCAGAGGAGCACAGTTTGTTCAGCAGAGTCATTTTCCATCTCCAGAGTCACTAAGTCTATCTCTCCTGTAGAATGTAAGCTCTTATGGTCAGCGTGGTCCTCTCCCTCTCTACTGTACAGTGTAAGCTCTTATGGTCAATGGAGTACTCTCTCTCTATGTATGTAGATTGTAAGCTCTTATTGTCAGCAGGGTCATCTCCCTCTCTATATCTCACTCACTCTCTATCCTGTAGAGTGTAAGCTCTAATGATCAGCTGGGTCCCCTCTCTCTTCTGTAGAAAGTAGGCTCTTATGGTCAGTGGGGTCTTCTCTCTCTGTTTGTCTCTCACTCTCTCTCTCCTGTAGATTGTAAGCTCTTATTTTCAGCGGGGTCATCTCCCTCTCTATCTCTCACTCAGTCACTCTCTATCCTGTAGAGTGTAAGCTCTAATGATCAGCAGGGTCCTCTCTCTCTTCTGTAGAGTGTAAGCTCTTATGGTCAGCAGAGTCCTCTCTCTCTCTGTCTCCTGTAGAGTGTAAGGTTTTATGGTGAGGGCCTCTGTCTCTTTGCTGTAGAGTGTAAGCTCTTATAGTCAGAGGGTGCTCTCTCACCTGTAGAGTGTAAGCTCTTTTGGTCAGCTGGGTCCTTTCTTTCCTGTAGAGTGTAAGCTCTTATAGTCAATGGTGTCCTCTCTCCCCCTCTCTCTCCTGTAGAGTGTAAGCTCTTATGGTCAGTGGAGTCCTCTCTCTCTCTCCTGTAGAGTATAAGCTCATATGGTCAGTGGGGTCCTCTCTTTCCTGTAGAGAGTAAGCTCTTATGGTCAGCAGAGTCCTCTCTCTCTCTGTCTCCTGTAGAGTGTAAGGTTTTATGGTGAGGGCCTCTCTCTCTTTGCTGTAGAGTGTAAGCTCTTATAGTCAGAGGGGTGCTCTCTCACTTGTAGAGTGTAAGCTCTTTTGGTCAGCTGGGTCCTTTCTTTCCTGTAGAGTGTAAGCTCTTATAGTCAATGGTGTCCTCTCTCCCCCTCTCTCTCCTGTAGAGTGTAAGCTCTTATAGTCAGTGGAGTCCTCTCTCTCTCTCCTGTAGAGTATAAGCTCATATGGTCAGTGGGGTCCTCTCTCTCCTGTAGAGAGTAAGCTCTTATGGTCAGCAGGGTCCTCTCTCTCTCTTTCTCTCTTCTGTAGAGTGTAAGCTCTTATCGTCAGTGGTGTCCTCTCTCCCCATCTCTCTTCTGTAGAGTGTAAGCTCTTATGGTCAGTGGGATCCTCTCTCTCTCCTGTAGAGTATAAGCTCATATGGTCAGTGGGGTCCTCTCTCTCCTGTAGAATGTAAGCTCTTATGGTCAGCAGGGTCCTCTCTCTCTCTATCTCTCCCCCTCTCTCTTCTGTAGAGTGTAAGCTATTATTGTCAGTGGTGTCCTCTCTCCGCCTCTCTCTTCTGTAGAGTGTAAGCTCTTATGGTCAGTGGTGTCCTCTCTCCGCCTCTCTCTTCTGTAGAGTGTAAGCTCTTATGGTCAGTGGTGTCCTCTCTCCACCTCTCTCTTCTGTAGAGTGTAAGCTCTTATTGTCAGTGGTGTCCTCTCTCCGCCTCTCTCTTCTGTAGAGTGTAAGCTCTTATGGTTAGTGGTGTCCTCTCTCCCCCTCTTTCTCCTGTAGAGTGTGAGCTCTTATGGTCAGTGGGGTCCTCTCTCTCTCTCTTTCTCCTCTAGATTGTGAGCTCTTATGGTCAGTGTTGTCCTCTCTCCCCCTCTCTCTTCTGTAAAGTGTGAGCTCTTATGGTCAGCAGGGTCCTCTCTCTCTCTCTTCTGTAGAGTATAAGCTCTAATAGTCAGCATGGTCTTCTGTATCTCTTTCACCTGGAAATTGTGAGCTCTTATCCTCATTGGGGTGTATTTCATGAACGATAACAAGCTTTCCAGTAGTAAAATGCGCTTAATGTCATTAAATGTCATTCCGGCTCCATGTTGTAATAGGAACAAATGCCGAAATGCCCGCGCTGCCAAACAGGAATCACCAGGAAACGAAGAGTTAACTGGGCAGATTTTTTCTTTATTTCATCCTATGCGTTTTGGAGCCTCTATCCGAGCTCCTTCCTCAGGGAACAACAAGAGCACTTGTTGTTCCCTGAGGAAGGAGCTCGGATAGAGGCTCCAAAACGCGTAGGATGAAATAAAGAAAAAATCTGCCCAGTTAACTCTTCGTTTCCTGGTGATTCCTGTTTGGCAGCGCGGGCATTTCGGCATTTGTTCCTATTACAGCATTCCTGTTTCCACGTTTATCGTGAAGGTGCGGCCCTGCAGCAGCCATCTTATAAGCCATCTTACAGGCGATTATACTGGTTGTGGGTGACACAACTGAATCAGGTGAGCAGTTCTTAATTTACCCCGATATAACTTTTAAAAAAAGGATAAGACCCTATGCGCATTTATCTCACGTTTGCAGGTTATATTCCGGCTCCATGTCATACTATGAAGAAGGCGGGAAATTCAAAATAGGGGGCGAGAAGAGAAGGAATGATGACGCCCAGAGGGGCATGACAAGGGCCTGTGGGGGGGAGCAAATGGAGACCCGGAGACTGGCCATCTCAGCCTGCACCGAAGACTGGAACCCTCATCATCAAAGGAAAATGTAAGATAATAAATTGTTTTTCTCAAGCTTTAAAGTGCAGTTTTAGCTCAGAGAGGGATGGTTAGGGATGTGCTAGGAAGGTGCAGGGACAGGTAGTGGTAGGCTAGGGGGGAAAACGACCTGACAGGTTCCCTTTAAACATCATAACTGGGTAACATTACACAGGTTATAACAAGTGTCAAATTAGAATTGCTTTCTCCTACTGTGCCTAAATGGGCATGTGTAGAGCATGCTGTGGTTTTCATTGTTGTTATTGTTGTTTTTTATATACATTACATTACATTACATTACAGTTTAATCTATCAGAATACTAGAAACTGTGGGCCACTTAATGTAATTATAGATGTTGTAGTGTTGTAGTGCAGATGACGATAGATCCAGAAGCACACACAGATATGCTGAACTGCTCAGTCGAGCGGCCATACTTTTCTGAATCTCTTCCCTTTCCCAGCTCCCCCTTCTCCTGCCACAGCTCCTCCTCTATCTTACATCACTGTTACTAGGCAGAACACAAACAGGGGAGACACAAGCAAACTACAGAAGATATAACAACATTACATCTCTTATCATCTTACAAAAAACCAAAGTAAATAGTTAACCGTTCAAAAGTTCGCGTTGTAGAAAAGTTTTGTTTTTTTTTCTCTACTGCAGAACATAGTCCGCAAGGTGGACTGGTGGCCCTCGATTTGTTCTCCCAGGATAACGTCGAGACATCTCATTTCCAGATAAACTTGGGGGGTCTTCTGAGGTATCTCCTATGGGAGCAGCTGAGGTCATTGTCTCTGGCAGTAGGTCGTCGCTATCCACTTCCTCTGCATGCGTCGTCTCTGGGATGTAGCCACGAAGTTTTTTAAAATGGGACACATTTCTAGTGACCTGATGATTTTGGTTTTTAGCAGTAATAATGGTGCCTCTGATCTGTGTGGCCTGAAAGGGCTCGGGATAGTACGGCGATGCAAACTTGTCGCTAGGTCTCAGTCTCTTTACCAGAACCCAATCACCCACCTTTATTTCTGGATGCTTGTAACGGCGGCTACTTTTTTCTGCATACTGCTTCATTTTACTCTTAGAGACGGAATCATTAATAGCAATTGGGGTTTGGACAGGAACTGACGGAATGCATGGGATTTTGATGCGCAAGGGCCTGCCGAACAATGCCGTTGCTGGTGGTATCCCAGTAGTGGAGTGTGGTGTGGCTCTGTACTGTCTTAGGAATCTATGTAATTCTTGTTGCGAGTCCTTGTGCTCCATGGTAGCAATCCTCAGGGTCTTGTTGATTGATTGCATGAATCGTTCCACTTCTCCATTGGCTTGAGGCCAGTACGGAGTTACTTTCCTGTGGGAGAAGCCAAGATAAGTTGCCAATGACTGAAAGTCTGTGCTATTGAATGGAGGTCCATTGTCCGTCTTCACTGTCTCGGGTATGCCATAAGCCGAGAAAATCTTGTCTAATTTTGGTATAACAGCCCTGGCCGATGTTGTCGAAACATGTTCAATGACTGGAAACCGAGAATAGTCATCCATGACCACCAACAGGTAGGTGCGGTCCGGTAAAACACAAAAATCAACACTGACAGCAGTCCATGGGCTCTTTGGCAGGGGTGTCATTTGTAGAGGTGCACGCCTATGGTCAACTATAGTTGCTTGACAAGGAATGCATGTTTGGATCAATGCCTCTACTCTTTTGTCCAGTCCTGGAAACCATACTTTTTCTCGAAGTAGTTGCTTTGTTTTTACCACCCCTTGATGAGCCTCGTGGGCCAGATCAAGTACACGGTCCTCCAGTTTCTGAGGTATCACCAGGCGACTGTCACGCAACAGCAGATTTGAGTCCGACACTGAGAGTGAATGTCGTGCATTAAAGAAAGCCTCCAAGTAACCTACTCGATCTGGTGGTTGAAGGCGCGCCTCAGCAAGAAAACAGCTCCATTTCTTAGACCGAACAGAGTCTATAACCAACTGAAGTTGGGGATCAGAGTCCACCGCCTGTTGTATTTCCTCCATGGTCATAGCTCTTGGCACTGAATGTGCAGCAACGAAATTTACATGTTCCTCCGCTAGAATAGTTGCTGGAATGTTGTCTTTAGTAGGTTGTGGTATTGGGTGTCTTGAGAAATAGTCCGCCGGGTTTCCAGCTCCTGCCTCATATCTCAGTTGAAGATGGTAATTCTGTAAGCGGAGCAACCAGCGTTCAATTCGTGGAGGGGGTTTGGAAGAGTGTTTGTTGAAAATGGGAACAAGCGGTTTGTGGTCACTTATGACTGTGAACTTGTGTCCGAAGAGGTACAGATGAAAGTGGAGGCATCCCCACACAACTGCAAGAGCTTCCCTTTCAGTTTGTGAGTAGCGCTGTTCTGTATCTGTTAATTTCTTGCTTGCATAGGAAATTGTAGAAATGTTGCCATTGTTGGACACTTGTGTGAGAATTGCACCCAGGCCTACCGGGCTAGCGTCTACAATCAGTTCTGTGGACTTTAATGGGTCAAAGTAAGCCATGACAGTGTCACCAGTTAGGCTGGACTTCAACGCGTCAAACGATGCTTGATGCTCAGTACCCCATGACCAAGGAATATCTTTCTTTGTGAGTTGTCTCAGGGGTTCAGAAATAGTGGCTAGGTCGGGTATGAATCGTCCACAGTATGTGACCAGTCCTAGAAAACTGCGAACCTCTGAGGCATTTTGAGGTTGACCAGCAGATTTGATGGCAGTGACTTTCTGTGGATCTGCTGACACACCTTTTTCTGAAAAGATGTATCCAAAAAAAGTTAACGACGTTTGGTTGAACTCACATTTAGATGGATTGACAGTTAGATTGCAGGCTTGCAGTCTCTGAAACACTTGCTCAAGGTGACTGTCATGTTCTTCTTGGGTTGTCCCGTATATGAGAATGTCATCACTGACGTTGAGGACTCCCGCTATTCCAGACAGAACCTGACTGATAACATTTTGAAAAATTTCTGCGGCTGATGAGATACCAAAGTTCAACCTCTTGAACCTACGCAGGCCCATATGAGTACTAAACGTTGTGATGTACCTGGAGTCTGGATGCAACTCAAGTTGATGATAGCCAGATTTTAGATCAATTTTTGAAAACACCTTTGCACCATTCAGATCTGTGAGAATGTCATCAATAGTAGGCGTGATGTGCCTTTCTCTTTGAATAGCTAGATTGGCATGCCGCATATCCACACAAAGCCGTATTTTACCAGGCTGTTTTGGTTTAGGCGCAACAACGATTGGTGAGACCCAGGGAGTTGGGCCTTCAACCCGTTCAATAACATCAGATGCCTCCAGGTCTTGCAATTCTTGCTCCACAAGTTTGCGGACATGAAAGGGAATGCGCCTGTGAGGTTGGATGGAGGGCTGTATCGACTGATCAAAATGTAACTTTATCTGAACATCTTTTAGCTTACCAAGGCCTTTAAAGAGACTGGGGTACCTCTGCATAATATGTGGGACTGAAGAACCTGTAATGCTGTTGACCAGGTTCACCAGGCCTAGAGACACTGCGCTGCTGCAGCTGAGAAGCGTATCTGCAGAGCACTCCACTACGTAAAAAGTGTCCGTGATGGATTTCCCCTCAGCTGTGAGTTCTGACTGAAATTTGCCACACAGGGGCAACGCAGCTGTGGAACCATAAGGGAAAATCTGTAGGCTGGTATTTTGTAGAGCAGGTCTGTTCAGGAGTTGATTATAGATTGTATGACTGATGACGTTGACTGACGCCCCTGTGTCCACCAGGGCTTCCACTGGATTGCCGTTTATGAGGATGACTCGTTTTGGATTGTTAATCATGTGCACAGCCCGAGATCCTTCCTCAGTCACTGAGAATAAGTAAGTGCTTTGAGCCTCATCATTAAGCTGCAATGCTTGGACCTTCTGTGACCTGGGCTGTACTGTGGGACGAGCAGATTGCTGCAGTGTAGATCTGCACACTTTTGCAAAATGGTTTCGTTTTCCACAATTATGGCAGGTTGTACCCTTTGCTGGACAAACATTCTGGTGAGGATACGACCCACCGCAGTTGTAACAAGTGGCCGCCTGTACTTGTGGTTTCTGTGTAAGCTTTGCTATAGAAGATGGTGCTTCTGCCTCACTGCCCTCTATGAGTTTTGCCTGTTTCTCTGCAGTATCATTTATACGTGCTGTCTCTAATAGTTTTGCAAGGGTCATAGTAGGGTCTCTGAGTGCTTGTCTTCTTAACTTTGAAGAAACACATCCTTGTAATATCTGCATTTGGATTTCTTTGTCTACGTCTGTAAACTCACAGTAAGCTGCAAGGTGCCGTAGCCTGACATGATATTCATCAATGCTTTCTGTGGCTGATTGCTTTGATTGTCTAAACTTGAAGATTTCAAATGCTGCATTTCTGTGTGGGGAGAAGTGTTTGCTCAATGCTGCTTTGGTGAGCTCATAGTCCTTGTCCTCCCCTGTGTTAGGCAGAGTAGTGAAGATATCATAGACTTGCTCCCCTGCATAGTGTAATAACATGGCTTTCCTTCTTGTATCATCGGCTATGTTCATGGCTTGCAGAAATATCTCAAAGCGCTTCAGCCATTTATCCCAACATGCTGCTAGGTTTGCTTGGGACTGATGCACATCAAAAGCTGGGAATGCAGGTAGACAAGCCATGGTGAGCACTGATGGTCTTGTGGCACTGAAATACCTTTAGTTGATGAATGAACGCTTCCTCGTCGCCAATTGTAGTGTTGTAGTGCAGATGACGATAGATCCAGAAGCACACACAGATATGCTGAACTGCTCAGTCGAGCGGCCATACTTTTCTGAATCTCTTCCCTTTCCCAGCTCCCCCTTCTCCTGCCACAGCTCCTCCTCTATCTTACATCACTGTTACTAGGCAGAACACAAACAGGGGAGACACAAGCAAAGTACAGAAGATATAACAACATTACAGATGTGAATGTCATCATCTGGGTCACACAGCCTAAGAATAAGAAGTTAAAGTGCATAACCTTAAAGTGTGAGCGCCCCCTTGGAATGTTCGGGGGCGAGAGATTGGCGGTAACCCAGAGTCACTCGTGGGCTGGAGATCTCCTTCAGATCCTGGCCCTTCTTACACTATATTTCCTGCTCCCTGGACACATATTTCGGTTCCCAGGACAGACAGATAAAGGTCTCGTATTTGTTATCAGTTGTTCTCCCGAGTGTTGGGCTTTTATCCTGCAGATTTATCTCTTGAAATAAACAAACAGATAATTAAGGCTCGTTATGTTTTGATTAGATTTTTTTGTAGAATCTTTCTATTCTTTACTTTGGATCTACTTCAATGGTTCTCCCCGTGATGTTACATCACTGTGTGGAAATCTCTTTTACTTGGAATAAGATCAGAGCACCAAGAAAACAGGTATCTCCAGAGCAGTGCGAAGAGGGAAGAAGAAGCTCGTCACTTGGCAAGACGTCTCAGCTCCTTCTATACCTCTCTACAGAGGAGTCAGTAGTATGTTTAGACCTCTCACATATATGTGTAGGGTTAGTGACGTAACTTGAAGTTCATGGGCCCCGATACAAAAGCCTCAACGGGGCCCCAATTATTGCAAATTTTTAATAACATTAGTCTTTTTCTATAGGCCAAAGGGAAATGTGGGGCCCCCTAGACTTCAGAAGCTGGGTGCGATCGCAACACCTGCACTTATTGTAGGTACGCCCCTGTGTGGTATAATGCATTTGTTTTCTGCATAACATTCTTCGCTTTGGGCCAAGGTTAGTGAGGCTTCATTGGCTTGTAAAAGTCATAGAGGCACCATGTTTTTTTAGTTTCATCTTTTTAAGGTTCGAGGTAAGCTCACAAGTTGAGTTCACAATTTCACATGTTAATCCAGAGGAAGGCAATAACCCCATGGGGCAGACACTAATTGTCCAATATTAGGGGAAAATGTCTTCCAGATTTCACTCCTGGTAATCAATCAGAATACCCTTGATGAACGTCCCATCACAGAATCTAGTCCCCGAAACAGGTATATTATGTCTTTGATGAAGAAAGGCATCCAGGCCCTCCTTGTACTTTTGTAGCTTATCCCACCAAAGGCAAGAATTTTGTTGTTCTCCCTCTATGTCACGAGTCTGTAGGAGATTCGTGTCAGCTCTAGATCTGCTGGATGATAAATGTAGTTCATTTCTTTTGTGCCAGCAAGGGTTAATATCAGTTTTCCTTGCTGCCAGCTCCAGTTTTCCTCAGCTTGCAACCAGGTTGGTGACTATTCGCACTTCACTTTATATGGTCACATGTTACCAGTGATAGACGTTGATTTCCTATCCTGTCCTTGGTGGAGTAAGGAGATGCCTTGCAGTTTGCTGGAGTGCTTTGGAGCGTTGTTGGTTGTAGCTCCGGATGTTAAGCTACAGCTTGCTAGTTCGTATCCTTTTTGTCAAAACCCTGTCCCCTGTTTGTGTTCCTGTCCTTGTGCCAGAATACATCAGAGGTGGTATCTAGCAAGCCCATCGTCCTTGACACTAGACGGGCACAGGTGTGGGTGTGGCGCCCCGCCAAGCAGGCGTCACAGAGGGGTACTGCACCCGTAAAAGAGATGCAGATACTCCAGCTGCAGGTGAACCCTAGGATGGTGGGTGGTACCCTATCCCAACACTCCCACACTAGTTTACACAGTGGGAGGTTACCCGGGAGGGAATAAAAACACCTCTAGGGGGAGCAAGGAGGTCTTTGCCTCTACGTTTTGGGCCTTTTAGGTCCTTGCTGCTAGGTCTCTCGGTTGAGGGACCAGGGAGAGATGGAAGAGGAAGAGAGGGTCTAAGGAGAAAGGAGCTTTTCAGGAGAGCAGCCAGTTTGGGAAGAGGGGCCGTCGTCAGGTTCTCCCAGACAAGCATACCGGGCACTTATGGCATTTATGCTACAGTTTTAATAAAATGCACATTATCTTTTGTACTTGGGCCTGACTCCTGGGTTTTTTATATGAAGTATATGTTTTTGTGGAGGGCCTTTTTTACTATTGAGAAAGGGGTCTTTTCTGAAGCATACAGGGCACCGGAGCAGACTGCCGTAGCTACAAGCACGTCAGAGAATCCGGATTCCCATGGAGTCTTCAATTCTCCCGGGCACCAGAGCAGACTGAAAGAGGGTACCAGGCACCGCCAAAGGAATGAGCAGCTAGCCAGCAGAGGGTCACCCGACGGCAACGAAGATGAGAGAGGAAAGGAGGTCAGGCTAATTCCAAGTCACCAGGCTTCACACCAAAAACTGGAAAGCAGGAAGGAACAGACGGGGTTAGAGAAAGAAGACACACCAAGGGTTCCACTATACCACTTGAAATCCACCTGCAGCCACCCGATAAGTTACCTGTCCTCATAACATCAAGAGTGCTGAACTGTAACTTTGTATAAATGCAAGTGAACAGTAAAGTACCCGGAGGAAAAGTAACTTTGTCTCTGCCTGTGTTCCTTTGAATGAACTTTTTCCCTATACAGGAACGCTGCCCGGAGGTCCAGCCCTGCCTGTAGAGGACTTTACTAACTTGCCGCATTACCATCTACCTCCAGCGGACTGTGGTCGCGCTGGTGACACATCACCAGAAACTACTGGTGGCGTCACGACATCTTGTATATAGCATTCCCTGTAAATATTCCCTTTTCAAAGAAGTCCCCCAGGACACGGGATTAGGCGCAGCCACCACTCCCCGTGACACCGTTAACCCCTTGAAGCCTGATACCCGAGTACCCCACAGCCTGGGGCTCAACATGGGGACAGACAGGGACTAGGCACATGACGGTGGTGGGGGAAAGACCCATGTAGGGAGTTAAGGAAGCTCAGGATAAGACACAGGCGAGTGCAGATGTACCATCCTTCTGTCCCTACCATCAGGACCTTTCCTTCCTTTTACCATGCCCCTGTAGTACCTTAGCATTATCCAAAAATATTGAAATTCTACAAGGCCTTCAAAATATACAGCCCTGTGGTACTCCACTGTTAACTATGACTCAACTCAAGTGTGTTACATTAATATCCACCCTCTGTTTCCTACCAATGAGTCACTTGTTAATCAAATTACAAAAAGTTACCCTAGTTCCAGTATTCTCATTGTATGTATCACTGTTGTATGTGGCATTGTACTTTCCCTCCTCACATAACTCTAAAGAGTTTCATTCAGATTGGACTAAAGTATCTCATACAAGTTAAAAAAAATTCCACCGAACCAACTGATATTAATGGGTTTGGATTAGAGTCCAATGTGTATGCTGCCACTGACATATGATTGTCAGGGGAGTAAAGGATCTGGCATGTCCAATTTTAGACTGTGGATCCTTTTGTTCTTGAGAGATAAGCCGATGACAGCAATCTGTATATCGGGTGAGAGCTGCCTGAGATAGGGGGTCTAAAAGGGAATCCAATAGTAGGTCAACCTTCATAATGCTGGCTTCACACTACATTTTTGTTCCTGTCTGTGAGATCCTGTTTTTCTAGGACCCCATGAATAGGAACGGACAGGTCTGGATCATAAACTGCGTTTGCCATTTCTGTCAGTCTGGAGGGATCAGACTGACAGAGCTGGGATGAGCCGAGCCTGCAATACTTTCACTTTAGGAGTCTATGAACATACACTCCTAAGGGGAAATAAACAAAAGCAGTGGGAATTCAAAATAAAAAAAAAAATAAATGCTCACCTGTCTCGGGATCCGAGGCGCCAACATCTGATGCAGCACGGATACTGCAAGGACCTTGATCAGCTGATCAACAGCCGGTAGCTGTCACGTGACACATCAGCTGATCGCTACTGGCCAATTAGGTTTTAAGGTCTTTGCAGCATCAGACGTCTTCCTGGGACAGTCACCGGAGAGGTAAGTATTTGATTCTTTTATTTTTAACCATTTCTTGACTTAATTTCACTTTAGCATTGTATGTAGTATACCCTGCTAAAGTTAAATTACACACATATACCACGGGTACAGAGCAGTTCTCTTGTTCTGAGCATGCTCTGTACCCTGGAACCGATCGGGGAAATTATTGTGTTTTTTCCCGAATTGCTCCATAGGCCCCCATTTTAAGTGTCTTGGACTGGACTGGATTCGTTTCTGTTCGGTTTTGTCACCGGAGCCCAAAAACGGTGCAGACTCCGATTTTGGGACCGGGGAAAAAACAGGACAGAAATGAATCTGGGACTAAATACACAAAACCAGATGGCCAAATATGACCAATCCGGCACCATAGGGATGTATGGGGGGCAAAAACAATCCTGTTCTGTTCTTTTCATAAACTAACAGAACAGGATGGTAAAAAACGTGGTGTGAAGCCGGTCTAAGCCCTCTAAGTGGGCTTGCAGGGTTTTGAAAGTTGAATAAAATTTTAGTATCAATCACAGTGATAACCGTAAAGTATAATCAAACCAATTATTGAAACAAACAATATACTTATTTATAAAAATAGAATTTTTATTTTACCTAATATAAAGTCATACATCAAATACAAAACACAACACACCAAGTACATTATAACATACACATACCATAGATGAACCACCTGTTGGTATAATATGCTCCATTTTCTCATGTGTTGAGCATATTCTAAAAACTCATAGGGAAAGATTTCAGCCTCTAATCAAGTCAGATCTACCAATGGTCTTTCAAATAGATAAAATTCCAATAACCCCCAATATAGAAAATGATAATGATAGGAACCAATCAATATGAATAAACTAGATGATTTATCGAAGATATATTTGGTTATAAAACACTACCAGTCATATTTTCCCAAATATTTTATATTGTTTTGCCTGTACATGTGTGTTTATTATTTAATTTTTTAAGCACTGTACTCTTTTTATACATTTAATAAAACATTTACTAAATTTCTCTCTTGTTGGTCTAAACAGGTGTCAACTACTTGTAGCTTGGGACCACATGTGGCTCTCGGGCACGTCATCTGTGGCTTGTGGCTGTCTTCCAGAGTAGTGCATTAGCACCAGGCCTAGCAGCTATGAAGAGCCGGTCTCCAGATGGTGACTTTGTAAGAAGCCAACACATAGAAGAGGAGATCTGGATAGGGGTAAGGTAGGGACCCCTGGATCTTGGTATACTGCCTCAGTGTGATTTCTGGGAAAAGCTTTGGCTGTCATTATACTGATAATGGGGGCTCTGGGTGTGAGTGGGGAAGGGGGGAGAAGTATTTCTCAGAGCTGAATTTGGCTCTCAAATTTGGAAAGGTTGGGGACCTCTGCTCTAAACACACAAACTCTGGCTAGAAATAGATTACTTTGGTTGAGTAACCCTGGGTATGCCAGAGTGCAAGAAAAGTACCAAGATGCTTGGAAAAACTGGTGGTGTGTATGCTACTGTGTGACCCAAAGAAGGCATCTTGGTGGTTCACCAAAATGGTGAGTAGTGCCAAAATGTGTGGTGTGGTTGTGTATTAGCTCATTGTTAGTCAACTGCGATAGATGAGCGGATGAGTGAGTGTGGTAAGCGGACTCCCCCTTTACAGTCCACCCGAGACACGTGTGTTGTGAGCAAGTGGTGGCAGCCTTAATGGTGTTCTGACAATTGGCATTTCATACGTTACTCTTAATGATGGATGTGCAGAGTAAGAAATACCTAATTCATGAAAGACACATACCACTTAATGGATTTGGTGCATCTAATGAGTGCAATGTTCCTTACCACGACCACCCCCCCCCACCCCCGTGCTCCTCACCTGAAATGGAAGATTAGACCAAGACTGGTGTGAAAAATCTGTTTAACACCAGAAACCTGATGAAACCCTTTGATAAGTCTGGTACTTAGTATTTGAGTTCGCTCATATCTCTATATGGACCATCTAGGTGAGAGAAAAGATTGCACACTTACTGGCATGACTTACGGAATACCAAACAGATTTCACTCATTCAACTTTTCTGGATGAAAATCAGAGGAATTTATTACTGGATGTGCAGATGTGATCACTGAAGAAAGATATCAGTAATACTAATTAGTTCAGTATTTTTGAGCTGAGGTATTACGGTACTTTTAAAATATAACTTTTATTAAATTGCTTAAAACAAAGGGAAACGATATGTCCCAACCTGTACAGACAAATAATTGACACACAGGGGGCATCAATAACTTTGTTCTTCTCCTAACTTGCCCTGCCTGGCAATGGAGTTTTATACACGTAAAACCCCTCTTGTCAGTGTCCCCGTACCACTGAGCACAAGGGATAGACCCGGACTCTGAGGATTAACCCCATACTTTTTGATTCCTTGGTACATTGTTACACAGGGGGATTTTGCAAGTGTGTTGTATGATTGACCCTTTTTCAGACACCAAATAAGGATCAGTAGAGTCAGTCGTCGTGGTACGGGGACACCAACTCTGTTGCCAGGCAGGGCAAGTTAGGGAAAGAACAGAGTTATTGATTCCCCCCTTTTCCCCTTCTTGTGTGTCAATTGTTCTTCTGTATAGGTTGGGACATATCATTTCCCTTTGTTTTAAACAATTTAATAAAATTTATATTTTAGAAGTAATACCTCAGCTCAAAAATAACAAAATATGCCGATGTGAGCGGACTCTTTGAAGACTCGGGTGCCAACCTTACTAAGTCTCGGTCAAAAAATTGAACATTTTGATATTTTCGTGGTGGGATGTTAAGAATTGGAGATATTAAAATGATTGTGTTCTCCATAAACGAGTCTTCTGGCAGCCGCTTATCTCTTCAAGAACTAAAGGATAGACCATAGGAAACACGACATGCCAGCTCCTTCTCTCCCAACATGGGGAAGAATTAGGAGGTCTTCACTCCATGCATTTAAGACTGTTAGCTACTTGTCTCAAATGTCTCATTGTTGACGTTGTACTATATATGGAACATGTGAACAGTATGTTCTTATTTTGCAATTTTTGAATCTGTGCGGGGATTTGAGGGGGGTGGGTTGGTGGGACGAAGGGGGATTGTTGAGGTGTTTTATCTGTTGTTAACAGAAAACTACCTAATAAAAGGTATCTGATTTAAAAAAAAGACTGTTGGCGAATACTGAAGATTTTGGCATGTTTGGCTGATGTTGGTCCAAAATGCAGATTCTCCAATGTAAAAAGTTATTAAAACTACAAATCAAAGGAAATATCTCATAACAGACAAAAAAATTAAATTGACATTCTGAAGAGAGTGGTTCAAAGAATGATAGACATATACTAAAATCATACTTAGACCTTTGGGAGTTACATCAATATAGACATACGCTGTGATCGCAGTTAGAGAGGCAACGTATGAGAGCAGGAGGTCACAGCACACGTCTCTCCATTAGACACTCCACAATCATTGGGGATCCGGGGTTTACTGTCAGGGCTTATGAGGTTGACAAGTTTATGAGAAATACTTTTCTCCAGCCTAGATATTAATATCCTTGTCTTCAGCTACATAATAAAGAAAACGTTCTTGGTCATCACTGCTTTATGTTGGTTGGTGAAGTACAGTAAGCCAGTGAAGATTACTTTTGATGCCTTTTGGGTATTTCCAATTATGTGATTTTTAATATAATATACTTTATTCCTATCTTCAAAAACTCTGCTCCAGACAGTGGATAGAAGCAGAACTATGAACCTTCAGCTGGACATTGTTGGAAAGTCTCTGGTGGACGTTCCCTGTTAGCAAGCAGAATCTGTACAGCAACCACTGATAGGAAATAGGCAACACTAGTCTGAGTCTTGACTTCTGTAGGAGCGCTATCTTGACTTGCTCTTAACTTATCAAAAATCATTGTATAAGAGGAGGAAAAGGTGAACTATGATAATATATTGTAAACTGTGGATCCTGTTGTATAGGAGGAGAAGGTGAGCTGTGACATGGCTTATTGTGAATTGTGCATCCTGTGTTATCTACTATATATAGAGGTGTTATTTTTGAGCCCCAGGCCCTGGGGTACTCGGGTATCAGGCTCGGTGGGTGCTTTAGTGGGGATGTCATGGGTGGCAGCACCTGAGCCCATGGCCTTGGTGACACTTCAATAAGGGGTGTATGTACAGGGGATAAGAGTTTGTCATGTGACACCACCTGTAGTACCTGGTGATGGGTCACCAGCACCGCTGCAGTCCTCCGGAGGTCGATGGTAATGCGGCTGAGATGGCAAAGCTCCCTACAGGTGGAGCTGGTCCTCCGGGGCAGCATTCCTGTAAGTAAACAGGTATATGAAAATAATGACACAAAGGCAAAGTCACTTTCTCCCGGGTAGTTTACTGTAAACGTTCAGTAGCAAATACAGAGTCCACAGTTCAGCAACAGTTGTTACAGTAACAGGTAGCTCTACAGGTGGCTGCAAGTGGATGCCAGGTGGTATGGTGGGACCCGTGGTAAACCTCAGTTGACGAACCCGTGTCCTTTCGTCCCCGCCTAGGATGAGTCTATACCCAATGGCTCAGTGTAGGTAAGCTTGGGGCTCCCCTCCCTCATGGTGAGGAAGCGGGCAGACCGCTCCATCTGGCAGGGTGCCGCAGCCGATGAACAGACCGCAGCAGCCGGTTGACGACTTTCAGAGCTGGACTCTGGCCGTTTCCTCGGGACCGTCGTTCCCGTGGTGGACTGGGGAATTCCCTGGAGTATGGTCGCTCCATGCTGGGGTTCCCCCTTTCTCTCTAGGTCCCAGACTCCGCTCGTCAGGCGCCTTCTCTCAGGATCCCCTCAGGATCCTCTCACTCCTTTCCTCCGGATCAGCATAGAGCTGTCCGGGTTAACCTTCCGCCTCGCTCCACACTCTTTTCCAATTGTCCCGACTCCTCTCCTCCTCAGACTAGTCGCTCTTTGTTCCCCCTAGAGGTGAAAATATCTCCCTCCTGGGTAACCTCCCACCGCTCAGCTAATGTGGGAGTACTGGGAATGGGTCCCACCCACCAATCTAGGGTCCATTTGCAGCTGGGGCAATTACACCTCTTTTATGGGTGCAATACCCCTCTGTGACACCTGACTATGTGGGGCGCCACATTATCAGTCATTGTACAGGAGGAGAAGGTGAGCTGTGACATGGCGCATTGTGAATTTTGGATCCTGTGTTATCTACTGTATATAGAGGTGTTATCAGTCATTGTACAGGAGGAGGAGGTGAGCTGTGATATCACCTATTGTGAATGGTGGATCCTGTATTATCTACTGTATGTAGAGATGTTATCAGTCATTGTACAGGAGGAGAAGGTAAGCTGTGATATCACCTATTGTGAATGGTGGATCCTGTGTTATCTACTGTATATAGAGGTGTTATCAGTCATTGTACAGGAGGAGGAGGTGAGCTGTGACATCACCTATTGTGAATGATGGATCCTGTGTTATCTACTGTATATAGAGGTGTTATCAGTCATTGTACAGGAAAAAGAGGTGAGCTGTGACATCACCTATTGTGAATGGTGGATCCTGTGTTATCTACTGTATATAGAGGTGTTATCAGTCATTGTACAGGAGGAGGTGAGCTGTGACATCACCTATTGTGAATGGTGGATCCTGTGTTATCTACTGTATATAGAGGTGTTATCAGACATTGTACAGGAGGTGAGCTGTGATATCACCTATTGTGAATGGTGGATCCTGTGTTATCTACTGTATGTAGAGATGTTATCAGTCATTGTACAGGAGGAGGAGGTGAGCTGTGATATCACCTATTGTGAATGATGGATCCTGTGTTATCTACTGAATATAGAGGTGTTATCAGTCATTGTACAGGAGGAGGAGGTGAGCTGTGATATCACCTATTGTGAATAGTGGATCCTGTATTATCTACTGTATGTAGAGATGTTATCAGTCATTGTACAGGAGGAGAAGGTAAGCTGTGATATCACCTATTGTGAATGGTGGATCCTGTGTTATCTACTGTATATAGAGGTGTTATCAGTCATTGTACAGGAGGAGAAGGTAAGCTGTGATATCACCTATTGTGAATGGTGGATCCTGTGTTATCTACTGTATATAGAAGTGTTATCAGTCATTGTACAGGAAAAAGAGGTGAGCTGTGACATCACCTATTGTGAATGGTGGGTCCTGTGTTATCTACTGTATATAGAGGTGTTATCAGTCATTGTACAGGAGGAGGTGAGCTGTGATATCATCTATTGTGAATGGTGGATCCTGTGTTATCTACTGTATATAGAGGTGTTATCAGACATTGTACAGGAGGTGAGCTGTGATATCACCTATTGTGAATGGTGGATCCTGTGTTATCTACTGTATATAGAGGTGTTATCAGTCATTGTACAGGAAGAAGAGGTGAGCTGTGACATCACCTATTGTGAATGGTGGATCCTGTGTTATCTACTGTATATAGAGGTGTTATCAGTAATTCTACAGGAGGAGGAGGTGAGCTGTGATATCACCTATTGTGAACGGTAGATCCTGTGTTATCTACTGTATATAGAGGTGTTATCAATCATTGCACAGGAGGAGGAGGTGAGCTGTGATATCACCTACTTTTAATGCTATTATCTACCAAAAATAGAGATGTTAGCTTATATTCTTCATACAGTCTGTAATGAGAATGAGATAGGAATCTGGCACTCTCAAATAATGCTCAAACAAAAATTAGTCCAATGATGCTCTTATTTATTTGTGTAAACAGACATCCAACAAGTGAAAAATCATATGATATTTTGGCTATTATTCTGCATAGCCTTCTTCAAATAATCACTAGGTGAAATAACAAAAAGTACAGTATTATAATGGTTGTACATGTATGGGCATATTTGGCCAAACAAAACATATCATGTTACAATCCCATGTATATACATAGTATCAAATAGATAAAGAAACAATAAATGAAGAGCAAAATTAAGCTAATCAGCAACGCTCTATAGTTTAGCAAGGGAATAATAACTTTAACAGTCAAGAAATTAGATATGAAACCCATAGTGTAGTATTCTACTACCAACTATGGGGAACGCACAAATCATATATTTGCAGAAACATTTTAAACCGCATAGAAGTAAATGAAGCCCAAGTGCAATGGCTAAAGGAGACAAGATAGAATCCGTCGAAGCCACTATGGGACGCCCTGGTAAGATTTGTATGAATTTTAGGCAATGTGTAAAGGCCCGCAATCCTTTCACTTCTGTCCTTTTCACACTGCCCATACTTCATAAAATACTTACTGAGCCACTAGGGCGTCCCATAATGGCTTCAACGGATTCTATCCTGTCTCCTTTAGCCATTGTTCTTAAAAAAAAACTATCCCCCTGATCCCGTTGATTCCATCTCACATAAAGGATACTTCTCATTTCCTCCAGATCATACAAGGATTGAATAATGTTCCCTCTGACAGTATCCTCGTTGCAATGGACATTAATAGTCTATACACAAGCATTGATCACTCACAGGATATACAGGCAGTCAATTGGATCCTTACCAATTTCACAACATTCAGTACACTGAAAAAATAATTTTGCATTGACTTATTAACAATTGTCCCGATGAACAATTTTTCCTATTTTGGGATCAGTTTTTCGTTCAGCGCAGGGGACTGCTATGGGTTCCAATTTAGCGCCCCCCTACGCTATTATTATCAAGGTGTATTTTCAACACAACTTTGTTGATACTAATCCCTTGATTGTTGCTAATGCGATTGTTGGAAAAGATACATCAATGATGTCTTTATATTGAGGAAAGGATCCATGGAAGACCTCAATACATTGTTAATGAACTCAATACTCACATTCCAGGCCTAACATTCACAATGCACCACAATAGTGGACAGATCAATTTTCTGGATGCATTAGTTCAACTACGAGATGACCACTAAGTTTGTTAACAGAGGTTATCATTTGAGTCTTGCTAAATTACGGGCACCGCACAATATGAATAAAAGAGTGGCTCCTCGGGTAGCTTTTGTTAGCTCCTACCACCATTTCCAAACATTGATAAAGAAAGTAGTGAAGGAACATTGGCCTATTCTCACAAAATCCTATCCCTCCATTGTAGAATTCAAAAGCCAACCTCTTTTTTGCTACAAGAGAGCCCCAAACTTGAGAGACAAGCTGGTAAAGGCTCACATTCGTTCCTCTAAACCAATCTCCACAGAGATTTTTGGCTACACCAAACAGGGCAAATTTCCCTGTCTTGGTTGTATGCAATGTTCGCATATGGTTATGTGCAACACCTTTACACATCCGAGAACTGGCCGCTCCTTCCCTATTCATGACTATTTTACATGTAATTTGTCATTTGTTGTTTTTCTCACTAAGTGCCCTTGTGGTCTTGGGTATGTTGGGGAGAGTACCCAGCATGTCTGAGACTACATTAACAAGCATAAATCCAGCATAAACTGTAATAATACTTACTTACCCATCCCACATCATTTTATCAACATGGGCCAGAGCATTTCCCAACTCAACTTCCAGGTCATTGACCACGTTCCCTTGGCTCGTAAAGGTTGAAAGAAAGAGAGGCATATTGGATACACCTACTCCAGACCCTGGAAGCTTGTGGCCTCAACAGGAAATATGAAGTACTTTATTAATTCTGTACTGTGTGTACTGTATCTAACAGAATGTTGGCCTTCCCATGATGATTGCGTCTCCTTAAAGCATGTTTTCTTTTCTTGTTCCTGATGATTTGACCATAGGGTATATACTGTGTCATTGCCTTTATATATGATGTATAATGAAACTTATTATATGTGCAGTGTGCCACATAATGTTCTTATTGAGAGAAATTAATTTACAACAGGTCCATTAATCTTCATGGTGCTGATCCTTTTCTTATTTCTTACAGATTTACTGATTCTTCAATGATCTCTGTGACGAAATGGACTCCTTCAATGTAGGACATATGATGATTTCTTATGTAACCCAGACAGATTATATATAGGCTTGTTAACTTGTAATGGCCAAGGGGAATTTCCTACAGTATTTTCATAGATTACTGTTGTTTAGCATGGTAATGTAATTATCTAACTTGTTTGTCACTGAAGGCCAGAGAACTTAATTATGCTAATCGTCCATTGTCTATTACCCTGTGAATGTTGATTCTATGTACATGGCTCCAGCCACTATTGTTTAAGTGTCATTGAATGTCTAATACTAACATTCCATTGTATCACTGCTAGTTGCTATATCAATCAGCATTTGGATTGAGATAGTACTAAAATATGTTAAATGAGGATTGGAGTTCAGCCAATGAAAAGACTGTGTTATTGCACCAATCGTGACGTTCCCAATATCCTGCAATGAGGGCTGAAGGTATATAAGGAGATGTGTTCATTAACCAGAGAGAGTTAGATTCTGTCTAGTGGCCTCAGTCTAGGGATTTCGGTCCCGGCTAGAGGTCCACTGGATTGAAGATGAGAGATTGAAGATTGGAGACAGGCAGCTAATCTAGGGTCTTCGGGTCCGGTTAGCGAGCCATAACCCCAGGCCTAGGCATTTCGGTGCTGACCAAGGGGACCAGAACACGGACTATAGAACCACAAGGACTTCAGCATCGGATTGTCGGATTCAGCTGTGATGACAAAGACTGCACCCTGGTGAGCCAGCGGAAGGGTGAGACTCTGTTGCCTGTTACATTGTTGTGTTGTGCTTGGTTATGCGTTATATGCTCTTCACTGTTTGGGGATCCAATAAAGCCTTGATATTGTGATTCCCTCACCCTGTGTTGTCTGAGTAGTGTTCCGCCCACGGTTAAGGAGCTCGAGCGTTCAGTTGGGGATGAGCCCTGGTCCACATTGTCTTTGTAAAGGCAGCTGGGCCAGCGGACGAGAGCACCCACTGACCCCCGGGTCTCCACAATCTCCTCTATGAAAACGATCTCCATTGTGATCCGCACCGCCCCCTCCAGCTTCTGAGTCACTTCACGTCATAAGAGCCGGCTACTTACTGTGCATGTGTGAGTTGGCGTCCCAGCGCGATACTCACATTTATCATTATTAGAGTCTCACCATGTGACGGCACCTCATGAATCGTGTTTCACACGGATCTTTAGTGCAAGGTATTACTACAAATATATGATTTGTGCGTCTCCCCCATAGTTGATAGTAGGATACTATACTATGGTTTTCGTATCTAATTTCTTGAAACTGCTGCACATTTACTTGTAGAACAGAAAGTACAAGTCTTGTATCAGACTTTGTGTAAAATGTAAAAATTACAATATTTCTAATTTAATTAATTTAGTGTCTGCTAGTGGTAGTAATATATTTAAATAAGGGTTGTATTTACTGCAGATACCGTGTTTCCCCGAAAATAAGACACTGTCTTATATTAATTTTTGCTCCGAAAGGTGCACCATGTCCTATTTTCGGGGGGTGTCTTATATTAGCCAAAAAAAAAAATTGACAGAAAAGCAGCCTCCCATCCCAGCACCATATCCCACTGCAGCAGCCTCCCATCCCAGTACTGTATCCCACTGCAGCAGCCTCCCATCTCAGTACCATATCCCACCCACCCTTACACACACACACCACCCACCCACACACCACACCACACACACACACACACACCACACACTTTCACTTTCTTACCGTACTTCTTCCTTTTCACTTTCTTTCCTCTGTGGTGCTGCTTTGGTGGTGCATAGTGCAGGAGCCCTGGGCCAATCAGAGCACAGGAGCCCTGGACCAATCAGAGCGCAGGAGCCCTGGGCCAATCACAGCACAGGAGCCCTGGGCCAATCACAGCCCAGGAACAATCAGAGGCTACTGACGTCAGCTGGCCCATGATTCCTGCGCTGTGATTAGCTCAGGGCTCATGGGCAGAGACCGGCACAGAGCTCCAGAGCAGAAGAGCGGTACAGAGTGGCGGGCACTGGACAGCGGGGAGCGAGACACAGATGCATGCCTTATATTAGGAGGTAGGGCGCACCTCCAAGCATGCCTCACTTTCGGGGGGCGCCCTATTTTCGGGGAAACAGGGTACCTGTAACCTGTACCCCTGATATTTGCGTCTGTTTTGAATTTATTGTGACTTTTTGCAACCTTTACTGCTCTTTCTGTGCTATCATCCGCACTTTTGCAACACGCAATAAATAGTATAATGTCCATACTGGGTCATCCTTCTCTGTGTGTTGCATACATGGCCTTCCTTTTACAACACCTCCATTTCTTGCTCCACAATTTTGACACAATGTCACACAATTTAAACCACTAAACAACAACAAAGTCAAAGTGTATATGGGCTGCACATACAAAAATAATAATTTGTGGGGCTGCGTTCTTTGCAGGACAAACTGGCATTTTTAGTGATATCATATTTTTTTTACATACATACTTTTTAATCACTTTTTTAAACATTTTTGGTGTGTTTATGTTTTTGAAATGGAGTTCATCATATGGGTCATGGTATTGTTTTATAGCTTGGGTCACTATGAATGTGATGATAAAAAACATGCATTTTATTTGTTTACTTTAGTTTATGTGTAAAAGAGCATTTTTAGTGGCAAAATATTTTTTAATGCTTTATTTTGAATTTTCTTTTTAATTTTAATCTGTTCCCCCAATTGGCTACATACAGTGATATTATCTTACAATTAGCACCATATAGGAATTCTGGCCAACATCTTGTAGTAATGTCCCCATCCTGGTTCCCATATTATAATAATGTTCCCATCCTGGTCCCTTTCCTGTAGTAATGTCATACCATGGTCCCCATTTTTTAGTCATGTCCCCCATCCTGGTCCCCATCTTTGTAGTAATTCCCCAACCTAATCCTCAACTTGTAGTAATGCCCCATCCTAGTTCTCATCTTGTAGTAATGTCTCCATCCATGTCCTCATATTGGAATAATGTCCCCATACTGGTCCCCATCTTATAATGTCCCCATTTTCTTGTAGTAATCCCCCTTCTTGTAGTAATGTCCCCATTCTGGTCCCCATCTTGTAGTAATATCCCTATTGTGGTCCCCATCTTATAGTAATGTCCCAATTCTGGTTCCCATCTTGTAGTAAAGTCGTCGTACTTGTTCCCATCTTGTAGTAATATCCGCATCCTGGTCCTCTTCTTGTAATAATGTCACCATCGTGTACTGATGACACATCCTGGTCCCATTCTTGTATTAATGTCCCCACCCTGTGGTAATGTCCCCATCTGATTCCCCGTATTGTAGGAATGTGACTATTCTCATCCTCATTCTGTAGTAATGTCTACATCTTGGTCCTCATCCTTCAGTAATGTCCCCACTCTGGTCCTAATTTTACGATAATGTTCCACCTTGAACCCCATCCTTCTTGTCACCTGTCCTCCATTCCCTCAGCATTATTTTTACACATGTGACCTGCTGACACGATATACCTTATGACTAGCGCAGCGCGGTCCAGGACAGTCACTGGCCAATCAGAGGCCAGCAGATGAAATCGGCTTGCTGGTGCGGTGATGTCAGCTGCTGCTTGATTGCGCAAGGGCTGGCATTGATATTGTGGTGCAGAGAGCTTGTCTCTGTGTGGTAATACATCTCAATGGAATGGGAGTCTAAGGAAGCACATTTGACTGAAATAAAGTGTTGACGTCAACCAGGCCGCAACCTTCAAGTAGTGTACAGTGCCTGCAGGCTGCATGAAGTAGCCTCAGGGCGGCATGTGGCCTGTGGGCCAAGTGTTTGAGACCCCTGATTTAAACCTTTTGCCTACTCTAATTAGGTTTACAAAGACAAAAACTAAAGCAATGGATAGAGCAAGAGCAGTCTTAGATTATTTCATAGTTTTATATTTTTTAAGGTAAAATGTAGACTTTAAGACCATCTAGTTCAACCCATAACCTAACATGTTGATCCAGAGGAAGGCAAAAAAAATACATGTGGCAAACACAAACACTAAGCTCCACATTGGGGAAAAAAAATTCTTCCGGACTCCACATATGGCAATCGGACTAGTTCCCTGGATCAACGCCCTATCAAGGAATTTAATATATATAACTGTACCCGCTCTAGTTCAGCTATGTCTTTCTTATACACCGGAGACCAGAATTGTACACAGTATTCTAAGTGTGGTCGCACTAGTGACTTGTATAGAGGTAAAATTATGTTCTCCTCATGAGCATCTATGCCTCTTTTAAAGCATCCCATTATTTTATTTGCCTTTGCAGCAGCTGCCTGACACTGGCCACTAAATGTGAGTTTGTTATCTACCCATACACCTAGGTCTCTCTTAGTGACAGTTTTGCCCAGTGCTTTACAATTAAGCACATAATTATACATTTTATTTCCTCTGCCCAAGTGCATGACCTTACATTTATGTGCATTAAAGTTCAAGTGCCATTTCTCAGCCCAAACGTCTACTTTACATAAATCTTACTGTAATATAAAATTGTCCTCCTCTGTATTTATTACACTGCAGTGTTTAGTGTAATTTGCAAATACTGAGATTCTACTCTGTATGCCCCCTACAAGGTCATTAAAAAATGTTAAAAAGAAACTGGCCCAATACTGATCCCTGTGGTACGCCACTGTTAACTGTGACTCAGTGTGTTCCATTAATAACCACCCTTTATTTCCTATCACTGAGCGAGTCCTTAACCCACTTACACATATTTTCTCCTTTCCTCATTTTTCTCATTTTATGTATCAACCTTTTGTGTGGCACTGTATCAAAAGTTTTTGAAAAGTCCATATACACCACGTCCACTGCATTTCCTTGGTCCAGTCTGGAACTTACTTCTTCACAGAAGCTTATCAGATTAGTTTGACAGGAACGGTCCCTCATAAACCTATGTTGATACTGGGTCATGGGGTTAGCCTTCTTCAGATGCTCTAGTATGGCATCTCTTAGAAAACATTCAAGGAATTTACCCACAGTAGAGGTTAAGTTTACTGGCCTATAATTTTCAAAATCAGTTTTTGTCCCCTTTTTTAATATTGGCACCACATTTGCTACATGCCAGACCAGTGGTTCCCTTTATCTATTTATATAACTAATACCTTTTTAATTACTGACCTCTATTACTATCCATTCCCCCCCACAATATATACAGACTGTGTACATATTCTCTAAGTAGTTCTCGCCTTCCAATTTTGCACATTGTACAATGTTTCTAAATGATTACTTAAGATAAATAAAAATATATTTGTTTTAATTAAATACTCTTGTGGTTTTTCTTGTTGTAATATAATAATCTGGCCTAACTATTTGAATTATACATACCGTAGTATATGACATATCTATTTGTTGTTGTATTGCTTCTCTAATAAGGTGCAAAAAAAAAGAAAATGTCTTAAACATGGTGCACAGTAGAATTCTGACATATTTTGTTTAGTAAATCTGTCCAAAATTGTATTAGAAAAGTGTAGAACACTTTAGTTAGGCTAGGGTCAGACTTGCAGATTTTACATGCGTTTTTGAGACTTGCGTTTTGTGAAAATGCATGCAAAGACGCATCCATAGACCCCTATGCAAAAAATGCATGCCCCAATAGCAAAAACGCATGTCTGAATGTACCATGCATTTTTGGGATGCATTTTTGGCTCAGCACCAAAAAATACTGCAAGCAGTGTTTTTTGGTGCTTTTTCTAAAACGCATGCGTTTTTTTTAACATGGGGCCCTATGGGAAACGCATGCGTTTTTATATGGCACTAAATGGTACCATGCATTTCCACATGTTTTTGCATGCGTTTTTTAAGGGTGCCCCACACCTAACAGCAAAAATGCAGCCCCAAAAACGCATGCTGCCTAAAACATGCAAAAAAATGCATGCCAAGTGTGACAATAGCCTTATACAGTGTTTGAAGGTGTTCTTCAAGAATAGAAAAAAAATAACTAAAATGTCATTATAACCAAATTACTATATTCCCTTAATTAACAAATCACACTCATTTTAGATTGGGCGGTAATTACTATAGACTTAAAATAGCTTCTTCATTATTGTGACAGAAACCATTCCTAGAACAGGTGCTTGTGAGAATGTGAAGTGTGAAGTTCCGCACAATCCCTTAAAGTGAAAGTAGATGTGCTTAATGAATATTCCGATTTAATACTGAAGATACCAGTGATTCAGAGGTTTGAAGAGGCTGCACACACTGTTGTGCAACCAGTCTGATCTAATACCAGAGATACCATAAGTCCTGATCTAAGAAGAGGCTGCTCACATTGCTATTCACCCTGTGTTTGGCTAAGGTCAGACTTTCGTCTGTCCCTAGCCTGCAGGATCCTTTCAAAACCTAGAATTTCCCAGGCTCGGCGCATAGCGTTACCAGCATGTAATGCTATGTGCCGCCTGTGTATTGATCCCTATATCAACGAGAAGCTAAGCACCACCGGCAGCTCCACTTACAATTCCCGGATATGCGCTTTTGCAGAACACACAGGAAACGCGGTTTGCACCTGAGGAAGATAGTGGTGGCTATCCAAACGCGTTGAGGCGTTACAGAGCAAACTGACTTAATTAAAATTTACAAACCTTATTCATTAAGTCTCTGGTCCCCTTGCTCCAGCACTCCTTAACACCACACACTTTATTTTTCCTGTGATCTGCATTTCGCCCTTCGGCGAGAGCGGTGTGGAGCTGCTCTTGGCATAATCTATTAGACGCCCACAGCAGTCATGCGGGCCCGGTCACCTGACCACCTCCGGAACATTTCCTCAGAGAGGTCTTCTTAAGCTGCGTCTCTGCCAGCACCCTCACCTGGAAGCGTAAACCTCAGTTATGCGCGGGCATCGGAAACAACTCACCCAGGTGAGTGGCTAACACAATCACATTGTTAAAGCCCTCCTGAAGACTACGGGTCCTCACTATTGGTGCACCATTTTTCTCTCTTTTTTGTTCTATGGCAGCTTAGCTACAGGCAGCCAGGACCAGCAAAGAGGAGCGCAGCAGGGAGGCCTCAGAACTCACCGGGTGAGGAGATCTCCAATTTGCTTCCAGGCCACCCAGATTCACAACACCACCTGTGGACAGTTGACTCACCGTGGCCGGGACTCCGGTTTAGACAGGCGATGCTTCCTTCCTCCTTGTCACGGGTGGACCGCGCCTGCCGGTAGTGGGGCCCGGTGTAGTGCAGATCAAAAGTGTTGAAGACGTCTTGTAGGAACAGATTAAAGGGGTTTTTAATTTATTCGTGATGCCACCTATGAGTAGTTTGGTAAGGACTACCGACGCTGCGGAACCTCCGGGGGATGGATAGCAGCAAGATGGAACGCTCCCCACAGGCTGAGCGGTGATCCCCGGAGGCTGGAGCTGCTTAAGATGTTGTGCGGCAGCTGCGGTTACCTTGTAAGGCGGACGGACAGTTCATAAGGAAGCACGGACACAGAAAGTCTCTGCAACGGGTCTTTACTGTAACCAGCAGGCAGTACATGGTATACAGATTACAGGTAGTGGACCGGGTGGACTCAGCAGTGATGGTGTCCCTTAGAAATCCGCAGTGTTCCTCCATTCTAACTAAGTGGTTGCCAGTGTCGCCCAGGAATACCAGGTCGGGTACGGGGAGGCTGCTTCAATGCCCTATCCATGATGTACGTTCTGGATGTTTTGGGGAGCCTTGGATCCCTCAGTGGGTACACCGCTGGTTAGACGACTGGAAGTTGGCTGGTGGTGGGGTGCTCCTGGAAAGCTTCTCCTCCACGCTTCTGGTTCGCGTGGCAGAGGTGAACTGCTGCCAGCTTCGGTACCAGTGAACCGGCTGTGAGTTGTGGGCACGGGAGTCTTTTGGGAACCCGTGTGAATGATGCCCAATCCCGGTTGGTAAGGCCTCAGGTGCTGACACCCGACCGGTGACGGCCCGGGGGCTGCACGGGGTGCGGAGCCCCCGCTCCTCTCCAAGTTCAAGTCCTCAGACCTTGTTCTAGCCTCTATTCTAGACTATTGTGTTGTGTTCTCCTACACACTACTCTAGCACTCCGCCCACCAGGACCTATGATTGGCCCTCTGTTCTAGGTGATGCATGCAGGGTTGGATTTCTAAATTAACCAGGTCACTGCTGTGTCAGAGAATATTGCGGCTGCATTTATGGCTGCAATACCCTCTTGTGACGCACTCGTTGCGGGGCGCCACACAGTATCTTGGTCTGAACCTGTGACTCCCCCCGTGGGGGCCATGGGAAACTCGGAGCCAGGTCGGGAAACATTGCAGATATCCGATCCCAAGGCTGGTCCATCGAAGTGACCCCGACATCCCCTTGGCTACCTAGACAATCTCCTAGTTGAAATAGAGAACGCCAAGAGAGCTATCGGCTGCCCTCATCTGCAGTGGGAATACCGACGGCATGCTCGGACCTGGCCTGGAGGCCCATCACTGGTGAAACCCCACGTGACAGCTGCAGCCACCCCAATCATTCCCCATCACCCGCCGCGGGATCCCCTGGCAAAGACATCTGCGGGTGACCTGTGTGAGCCCAGCAACCTACCGCTCAGGAACACAGAGGCCTAGGGAACAGGCCAGAGCTGTGGCCTGGAGTTGCAGCCTTCCCGAGCCATCGAAGCCCCGCCCCTGCCGGAGACTGCAATGAGAGCTGCCAGCGGATGCGGTGTGCATCGGACACCGCAGGGAGACAAGAGGAGGGAGGGTGGTTGTGATCTGCCGCTCACCTGGGAAGAGGCCGCGGTCTAAAGTCCCGGCCGCTGAAGCTCTGCCTCTTGCCGACATCCACCTTAAGCCTAGCTGCCGCCGCAAGATACTGGGAGAAAGCGGGGAGTTAGGAAGGTACCCGGGTTTACAGTCTCCTGATTCCATCAGCAGAGGCCAGGCATATGGGCCAAAGCCCTGGCCTATAGTTATGACTCCCCCCGAAGATTCTGAGGCTCTGCCCCCAGACAGAGCTTAACATAATATATTTGCAGCAGCAGCTTCCTTCAGTATTAACTGAGCTCCAGAAAGGAAGCTATGTAATTCATCCAGCAGCTGCCACTGATGACACATAGCCATGAACTGCATCTCATTCCAGGCTGCATCTCGTCCCTGACTGCATCTCATCCCAGGTTGCATCTCATCTCTGGCTGCATCTTATCCCTGGCTGCATCTCATCCCTTGTTACATCTTGTCCCTTGCTGCATATTGTCCCTGGCTGCATCTCATCCCTGGCTACATCTCATCCCTGGCTGCATCTCATCCCAGGCTGCATCTCATCCCTGGATGCATCTCATCCCTGGCTGCATCTCATCCATGGCTGCATCTCACCTTCTGCTGTATCTCATCTTGATGTGTGGCATCCTTAGCTACTGCTCACAATGTTTCCTCTTCTTTTCACCTGCACTCCTATACTAATTCACTTCCCACTAACCCCACTAATCCCTCCACCCAGTAATGTAGTTGTCTTTTCTCCCTCCATACTTCCCATTCATCTCACCTCCTCCTCTGAACTGTTTCTTCACATGCAATCCTTTGTCTCCAGACACGCATGTCCACCAGGTAACCTCTCCAGCTCCCACCTTCTAACCCTCTCATTGCTTCTCCTACTTGCTGGTGACATATCCCTGAATCCAGATCCCCCCACCACATCTCCTCAGTCACTCTAACCGATACCCACTCCCCAACACAAACTCTCGCAACCCCCATAACCTTATACCCATTCACCCAGCACCCCCTCTCCTAGTCCCCCTACCTGGTGCACTATGGAATGCTTGCTCGGTATGCAACACACTCCCATTCACCCATGACCTCTTCACCAACAACAAACTCATTCCTTGGCATCACCAAAATCTGGCTCACCCCCTCTGACACAGCCTCCCCTGCTGCACTCTCCTACGGCAGACTCACTCTTTCCCACATACACCGCCCTACCAACAAGCACGGCGGTGACGTCGGCTTGCTCTTGTCCGACAACTGCTCCTTCACCCTAATTACATTGCCGCCATCTTCCTCCCTCCCCTTCTTCAAAGTGCACTCTATCCACATCTTCTCACCCTGCAACCTTCAGCTGGCTGTCATCTACCACCCCCAGGATCTACCCCCACCATTCTCAACCACTTCACCACTTGGCATCTCCACTTCCTTTCTTCTGACATCCCCACTATCATCATGGACGCCTTCAACATCCCCATTGATACCCCCACCCTGCTGCCTCTAGACTCCTATCACTGGCCACCTCCTTTGGGCCTTTGTTCCCTCACTGACCTCTCAAACTCACCCCTCCCCCTATCCGACCACAACCTGCTGACTTTCTCCTCCTTCTCCCCTCTTATTACGCTCCCCACTACCCAAAAACTCACTCACCTCCACAGAAACCTTAAACTTATTGATTTCCACTCATTCTCTAAGTCCCTTCTCCATCTCGCAGACTTAGCTTCCTCACATGACGCTGACGCTGCTGCTACCCTCTACAACACCACAATCATTACAACCCTTGATCAGGTCGCCCCCCTCACATACAATAAAACCCAGACACACAGGCAACCCTGGCTCACCGCCCTCACTAAAGAACTGCGTCGAGCGTCCAGGACGGCCAACCAGAGATGGAAGAAATCCCATTCCGTGGAGCACTTCGCCACGTACAAACGGTCCCTCACCAACTTCAAGACTGCACTCACCACCGCAAAACAAGTCTACTTCTCATCCCTAATAACCACCCTGTCCCACAATCCTAAACAACTATTCAAAACTTTTAACTCTCTACCCTGTACCACTGCATCTCCTCCCTCTCCCCTCATCCGTGCCAATGACTTTGCCTCTTTCTTCCAATGAAAGATCGACAAAATCAGAGAAAGCTTTGACCCACTGTCCCCTCGGCCCTTCCCCACTACCACCCAGCCCTCTTTGTCCAAAGGAAGCTTTTCCACCATGACAGAAGGTCAACTCTCCTCCCTTCTGTCGCGATCACACCTCACCACGCCCTCCACCCACTCCCCTCCCACCTCATCCCGAACCTTGCTACAGTCCTCATCCCTTTCCTAACCCATCTATTCTATTTATCACTCACTACCGGTGTCTTCTGCTCATCCTTCAAACATGTCTTGATCACACCCATCCTCAAAAAACCCTCCCTCGACCCATAATCTGTTTCTAACTATTGCCCCATATCTCTTCTCCCCTTCGCATCTAAACTACTAGAACAACACGTCCATCTTGGACTATTCTCCCACCTCTCCTCCTGCTCCCTCTTTGGCCGCTTACAATCCGGCTTCCGATCTCATCACTATACCATAACATCCCTAACCAAAGTCACTAACGACCTACTGACCGCCAAGACCAAGCGACACTACTCCGTCTTCCTCCTCCTTGACCTTTCTGCTGCCTTCGACACCATCAACCATTCCCTCCTACTGCAGATTCACTGGCTCTCCAGTTCTCAAAGGTCCTGGTTCAAAACCCTAACCATGACATATTAAGCCATCCACATCATGTCCCCTCTATACATCTCTAACATGGTATCCCGACACCTACCCTCACACAACCTGCGATCCTCTCAAGAGCTCTTCCTCTTATCCCCTCGTATCTCCTCCTCACACTGTAATGCATGCCCTCCACACCTTTCGAGTGGGCTGTCCTCTTAATTGTCTGCCGCCAAATTGATGCTTTGTCTAAGTGTTTGCACGCCACCGTAAGAACCACACTGACACCAATGTCAAAGTAGAGCTTAATGACAAAGACCTTTATTAAGGGAGGAGTTAACAGTTATATACGACTCCTTAAAGGGATATTAAAAGGGGTGCTAGTAGGGTTGATTGCATCATATTATGCTGAATCTACATTTTATTCTGAAAAACATTCAATTCATATTCTGTGTGTTAGTTAGCCTTGAATTGTACATTCAGTCCGAAGTCATTCTGATAAGGAGCTTCTACACTGCTACATCTATCTCAAAAGATTATATAAAATCTGAGACAGAGGAATTCTAGAGGAAAGTGCAAGAATTCATATAAACATGCTTTTGGAAGGTTTCTGAATGGCTTCAATAAACTTATATAAATTATTAACTATTTATTGCCATAACAACACAACCGCATACAAGCTTTCTGTGCATCTGTTATACTCTTCAACTCTCTCCCACAGTACATCAGACATTCACTTACCCTAGGAACCTTCAAAAGAAACCTGAAGACTCACCTCTTCCGGCAAGCCTACACCTCCACTGCACCATCTCACGATCGGCACTATCCTCTCTTACTGTATCCCACCGTAACTCGTAGACTGTGAGCCCTCGCGGACAGGGTCTTCTCCCCTCCTGTACCACTTGAACAACTTGTACAACTTGATTGTGGCTCAAGTGGTTAGCACTGCAGCCTTTGCAGTGCTGGGGTCCTGAAGTCCTGGGTTCAATTCCTACCAAGGACAACATCTGCAAGGAGTTTGTATGTTCTACCTGTGTTTTGCGTGGGTTTCCTCTGGGCACTCCGGTTTCCTCCCACATTGTAAAAGACGTACTGACAGGATGTTTAGATTGTGAGCTCCAAGAGAGACAGCATTACTGATGTATGTAAAGTGCTATGGAATCAATAGCACTATATAAATGAATAAATATTATTATTGTGCATATATACTATACTTGTCTTCGTCCTTCCCTTTCCATATGTAAAGCGCCATGGAATCCAATGGCGCTATATAAATATATAATAATAATAATGCAGGGAGTGCTAAAAAAAGAAGTGTCTGCTCACACTGCTTTCCACTGTGTGTTTCTCCTTTAATACTGAAGATACCATGGATATTGGATAAAGAAACTGTTTAAATTGCTGTCCACCCTGTCTATCTGATGTAAAGCTGCAGATACTTGTGTTGCTGAGGCAAAAAGAGGCTGCTATCCACTATGTCTAGCTGAACTTATACTGGAGATACTTTGAATACTGAGGTAAGACGATACAGCTGATACTGCTGTTCAACCTGTGTTTTTTTTTTAATACTGGAGATACCAGCAGTGATAAGATAAGAAGACACTGCTCACACTGCGACCGCAGTGATCTGAAATGAGCTTGATAGTACATAATACAGGTTTTCTCCAGGATATAGGAGAGAGCTTCCTACTGCAGATGCTAACAGGCACTTGTCCTATTGACATAACAAGATGGTGGTCATTTTTAATTTAAAGTAGCTACCTTGCTACACTAAATGGTAATTAGAGAAATTCAGGAATTTATTTAAAAACTAGACAGGGGCCCAATTCTACCGCATTGTGTAATTCTAGAACATGTATGATATATTAGTTGAACTAAGTTGTTATTGATTTCGTTTCTGAAATCTAATATATAAAGCTGAATGTGTGTATGTATGTGTGTATGTATGTATGTGTGTGTGTATATCCGGGATTGGCATCTACACCGTCGCAACTACAGCCACAAAATTTTGCACAGTCACACGTCTGGACCCCGGGAGCGTCATAGGCTATGTTGTGAGGCGAAATTTTAACCCCGCGCGTTCCAATTCACCAAACAATTTTGCCCCTATCTACATAATGGGGAAAAGGTGAGTTACCAGTTGACAGTTGTGAATGAGAGGGGCTTAATGATAGCGCCAAAGACTAACAGCACATACCAGCATATAGTCACTAAGGTGGGGCCCCAACATGAGATATTCACCACACACGGGGACATGTATACACACCACACGCACACAAAGGGTAACAGCAAGTGTATAGTCGCTAAGGTGCAGCCCCAACATTGGATACTCACCACGCACCCGAACAAACACACACACACCACAAAGAGACACACACAACACAGAGACACACACACCCAAAGGGACACACACACACCCTATAGCGACACATGCACTCACCCCACAGGGACACACACACCACAAAGAGACACACACAACACAGACACACACACCACACAGACCCCCCCGCAAGGATACACACACATAGCCACCCTATAGGGACACATGCACTCACCCCACAAGGACACACACACACACACACACACACCACAAAGAGACACACACCACACAGACCCCTTCCACAGGGACACACACACATACACACCCTATAGGGACACATGCACTCACCGCACAGGGACACATACACACACCGCAAAGAGACACACACAACACAGAGACACACACACCCCACACAGACACCCCCCCACAGGGACATACACACATACACACCCTATAGGGACACATGCACTCACCCCACAGGGACACACACACCACAAAGAGACACACACAACACAGATACACACAAACCACACAGACCCCCCCCGCAGGGACACACACATACACACCCTATAGGGACACATGCACTCACCCCACAGGGACACACACACCAGAAAGAGACGGACACAACAGAGACACACACCACACAGACCCCCCCCCACAGGGACACACACGCATACACCCCTATAGGGAGACATGCACTCACCCCACAGGGGCACACACATACACACACCCCAGGGACACACACACACACAGACAGACACAGATGTGCACAAATCACCTCGCACAACTTGCCTCATACGTGTGCTATCTTTAATTTCCAAACATAAACATCTGATTAAAAACAGCCAATGTGCAACACATGTGCCATATAGGGAATTAAGGCAGATGTCAGTCACATGAGCTGTCTATTATGTGTATGTGTGAGGTAACATATACTGCCCGGCTGGGGGGAGGGTTTACTATTGGCTGGAGATTTATCAGGCTGCCTATAGCAATCAATCACAGCTCAGCTTCTATTTTCTTACAGGTCACTAATATGACATATTCAAATTATATTTTGTTATAGCTAACATCAGTTATTTATTAACCCGGGCGTAGCCGGGTACTACAGCTAGTTAATTATAAAATAGGTGCTTTTAAAAATTTAAGAATTGTATAACATGCAAACAACAAAGTAAGTATGTATATGTTAAAGATCTCATGATAGATATAAATATAGATAAGAATACTGCTATTCATGGTGGAGCAACGAAAATAAACACATAATATAATGATAATGTCTGGATTCTGTATATTCGACATGACTATACTGGTGGTGGGATGCTGCGTCCTGTGACACTCTGATAGATCTGTAATCCGTAGATTCATCATTATGGCAGTGCTTGAGTGATGCTGCATCCTGTGTGTCTGATAGATCTGTACTCTGTAGATTCAATCATTACAGCGGTGCCTGAGTGATGCTGCATCCTGTGACAGTCTCAATGATTGGGATTGCGGATATTGGTTGTCACAGTGTTGGCGATGTAATGATGCATCCTATAGCAGTGTTGTAGATCTAGAAATGGAAAATCTTCTTCACATCACTTGTGTTGTGGTACTGGATTATTTGTCAACCTCCCTAGACATTGATGTTGGACAACGCCAGCGTGACATGCTCGCTGTGATGCTGCATCTTGTGACCGTCTTATTGATCTTGGCACCGGAGTTTTGTCTTGTTGGTGCTGTTGCTGCAAAATGGCATCCTGTGACAATCTAATAGGTCTGGACTGGGGGGAGTCCTGTGCAATATGCATGTCCTTCTTTGCAGTGTCTTCGTCAAGGCGATGCTCTGTTCAGTAGTTTCTTTTGCGTCCGAGCCCAGCCGTTTGTTTTCTGGCTCAGCCCTAAAGTGTTGTTGCCAGAACCTGTCCCCTCTTGCAACCTAGTTCCTCCAGCAAAAACCTCAGGGTGATTTCTGGAATGGGGACCTTCTGGCCAGGGTTCCGTGGCGACCTACCCACCGGTTCCACTCCTTCCCTGGCACTAGCCTCCCCTAGAACTCCATTGTGCTAGGTGTTTCATTCAGCCTCACTTCTCGCTCCAACTGAATTACCCCACTAAACTGAATCCTCCTCTTCCTCTCTGTTTTTCTACTGTCTAACCCCCCCCCCATGCCTATTCCCTCCTCCTGCCAGGAGATGGGGCTCCTCGTATGAGGTCACTTCACCACCCTTCTATCTCCTGGACAGGAATCAGGATGGGTGTTGGGTGCAGGTGTGTGTGTCTCGGGTTCGTGTCCCCTCCTCACCTGGAGTGGGATACCACACCTATGGCTTAGATGCAGTACCTGTGGAAACCAGATCGCAGGGGCATCACATATGTAGTTTCTTAAATCGTATTTTTATTTATTATTCAACCATGTAATCTCAGCTTTTCATCTTCCTCAGTCTTTTCTGATGTTTTTCTTCATGGTGCTGTAGACAATCAATGATTTTTGTTATGTCTTTTTTAATGAGTCTTTCAGTTTTCCTCTCTCTTGACCTTTCAATATTTCCGTCTCTTTCCTTATGACTGATTACACCTAATGTGGATACTCTTCATAGCACACAACCACCGTGGATGCTCATTTTACCTAGCAGAGTGCTGTATTGTATCTTAATATCATATTCTTTCTGTTGTAATATGTAACACTCCGTCCCCAATACAATCCGACCTCAAGTTCTCAAATTTTGAAGAGTTTAAAGAAAAGTGAGTTTCTTCTCTATTTCTATCACATGGATGCAGTGAATGTTCTCTGAAGCTTACACCTACCCAAAGATATTTTTATAATCTTGACCCACTTTTTCTCTTCTGCTGCTATGAAACTCAATGATATCATCAGTCTGCTTCACCATGTTAATAATTTAGTGCTAAATATTTTCCTCATTTGATATCTATTAGTAGGTTCTGAATATGGTCATTACTTTTCATGATAGAATTTTTTATTAGTTTTAAGTTAATATATTTTTATTATTATTTTTTTTTATCATTTTTATTTGCACTTGTACTTAAAAAAGAAATCTTGCCATTTTCACTCTGCCCACTGAGCCTCATTATAGACTGACACTTCTTGTTCCTTGAAGTTTAGATGTAGATTGTAGATTGTAAGCTCTTTTGAGCAGGGTCACCTTCATTTCTTGCTTTATTTATTGTATTTTTTTTTTTCCACATTGATTCTATGCCTATTGTTTTGTATCCAATTATTGTACTTTATTTGTTCTCTACTGTAATTACTTACTGTATTTTCTGTACTCTAACCCTATATTGTAAAGCGCTGCGGAATATGTTGGCACTATATAAATAAAGCTTTATTATTATTATTATTATTATTATTATTATCGTCCAGCAGTCATCTAGATTGCTAAATTGCAATGAAAGGTAGCATGGTGGCTCAAGTGGTTAGCACTGTATACGGTGGCTCAGTGGTTAGCACTGTATAGTGGCTCAGTGGTTAGCACTGTACGGTGGCTCAGTGGTTAGCACTGTACGGTGGCTCAGTGGTTAGCACTGTACGGTGGCTCAGTGGTTAGCACTGTACAGTGGCTCAGTGGTTAGCACTGTATATGGTAGCTCAGTGGTTAGCACTGTACAGTGGCTCAGTGGTTAGCAGTGTATATGGTGGCTCAAGTGGTTAGCACTGTATATGGTGCCTCAGTGGTTAGCACTGTATATGGTGGCTCAGTGGTTAGCACTGTATACGGTGGCTCAGTGGTTAGCACTGTATACGGTGGCTCAGTGGTTAGCACTGTATATGGTGGCTCAGTGGTTAGCACTGTATATGGTGGCTTAGTGGTTAGCACTGTGTATGGTGGCTCAGTGGTTAGCACTGTATATGGTGGCTCAAGTGGTTAGCACTATATATGGTGGCTCAGTGGTTAGCACTGTATATGGTGGCTCAAGTGGTTAGCACTATATATGGTGGCTCAGTGGTTAGCACTGTATATGGTGGCTCAGTGGTTAGCTCTGTATATGGTGGCTCAGTGGTTAGCACTATATATGGTGGCTCAAGTGGTTAGCACTATATATGGTGGCTCAGTGGTTAGCACTATATATGGTGGCTCAGTGGTTAGCACTGTATATGGTGGCTCAAGTGGTTAGCACTATATATGGTGGCTCAGTGGTTAGCACTGTATATGGTGGCTCAAGTGGTTAGCACTATATATGGTGGCTCAGTGGTTAGCACTGTATATGGTGGCTCAGTGGTTAGCACTGTATATGGTGGCTCAAGTGGTTAGCACTATATATGGTGGCTCAGTGGTTAGCACTGTATATGGTGGCTCAGTGGTTAGCACTGTATACAGTGGCTCAAGTGGTAAGCACTGCAGCCTTTGCAGCACTGAGGTCCTGGGTTCAATTCCCACCAAGGACACTAAGGACAACATCTGCAAGGAGTTTGTATGCTCTCCCTGTCTTTGCGTGGGTTTCCTCTGGGCACTCTGGTTTACTCCCACATTGCAAAGATATATTGATAGGATATTTAGATTGTGAGCCTCAATAGGGACAGTATTACTGATGTATGTACAGTGCAATGGAATTAATAGTGCTATATAAATGAATAAGTATTATCATTATCACTTGACACGCCTCTCCAGCACCTTAGGATACTCAGAATTGTGCTCACTGGAGTCACAGGGGTTGAGACCCGGCTTCGTGACCCTGGTAAAAGTTTGGTGAGGGTGGATCTCTCCAAATGGCGTAACGTCGGGCCCTGGTGCGAAAGTTTCAACGGGGCCCCCAATTATTGCAAATCTTTAATAGTATTAGTCTTTTTCTATAGGCCAAAGGGACTTTTGGGGCCCCCTAGGCTCCAGGGCCCGGGAGCGATCGCAACCCCTGCACTTATTGTAGTTACGCCCCTGGATTTCTGTCTTAGGGAAAGTCATGTGGCATGGAGGGTTCATTTGGACAGGGTTGACCTGACTTGGGGATACTCTTTAATTTTACATGACGCCACCTGCAGGTTGCGGCTATAGATGGCTGCCGCTGCACGACAGTTCTTCTGGGGACCGATGGTAGGGAGGCAGCAGTGTTGTCAAGCCCTCCATGGGTAAGGCTGACCCCCAGGGTAGCAGAACGTACCTGAGTGAGTGGGTAGTTGTGTTTCTGGTGCTCACGACACATCAAGAAAGTTCACAGACACAGCGGGTTGCAGTCTTCAGTTCTTTTACTCACAGTCTCGGTGCAACAACCCGCTGAGCACTGGGTTTTCAAAGGCAGGGGTCTAGCTACTCCTGGCTAGGAGGATGACACGAAACCAGCACCACTTCTCTTTACTTTCTCTGCCGTCTCATACAGCACTTGCCTCACCCGTCCTGCCTTTCACGTTGCCACACAGAGCTCTGAGCCAGTGACTGTGGGCTTTTCTTAGGGGTTGACATGGAGTATCTCCCTTTAGCCCTATGGTTGCCACCTTTTCAGCAGATGTGTGCGGTTGTCGACTGTGTCACCATGTAAGTACCACAGTCTCCGGGTTGCTAGCTGAGCCTTGTCTGTCTTCTCCATTAGTCTTGGGTTTCCCAGTGCCCCTTTCTTTGGCCTAGTCCCTCCACTACCTTGCGTTTGACAATGGATACGAACCCCACGGGTGGATTGTTCACTGAACATGTCTCTGGGACCCTCTCTTCCTCCTGGAGCCACCTGTTTCTCTTTCTTTGTTTCTCAGTCTGGACTCAGGACGAGCTCCCACTTGCTCCAGTCCTCTGAACACTTCTGTCAAGTTTTCCTTCTGTGACAGGCTTTCTTTCTCTAGCTCCCTCCAACTCACTCTTGCTGTTTTACTCTCCCTTGCTGTTTAACGGTCTTTCTTCTTCTGCTATTCAACTGTCTCTCCTGCTTTCTAGATCTTTTCCATTCTATTTATACCATCTGTCATGTGTCCCACGTCATCTAAGTGTGTGCTTCCTAACTTCACTCCTTCCAGGTGTTCCCTCTAAATACTTCCTCTCTACCCATTCCCACTGCAATGGTTCCTCTTCCAGACAGGATCAGGGACGGTGCTCTCCCGTTTGAACAATCTCGCCCTAACCCGGGCCTGGACCTAGTGTAGTGTGCATGGCATGGGTCTGTGCCCCTCTTACCCGAGAGTGAGATGCTACACCCTAACAGGGGTGCAGTACCTCTGTAGTGACTGGATCTACAGGGGCGCCACATATAGATAACATAGGATCACAGCATGAGTGATGAGCAGAGTATACAGTCTCTCCTCTCTGCACAAGTTGCCTATGACATCTCCCATAGAAGTAAATTGTGAATCTTTAGACTGCGGGTATCACGAAAGTGGTAAAGCGGATGAGAAAATGGAAGCAGGATGGTAATAACAGGCAAGGTTAACTGGGTAACTGATCTGACCCTATAGACTGGGGTCTCTAGTCTGACCCTGTACCCAGAGATATCACTGATGGTGAGGAGGTCTGGGTCACCACCCTTGCCCTCTGCTCCTTAACCAGCCCTGTGCTAACTTCCCCTCACCTACCCACGAACGAGGACAGCAGCAGCAAGTTCCTCAAGATAGGACTCTTCAAGGGTAACAATAGCAGGAAAGCTTCAGCAGACAAAAAAAACATCTTACTGCACACACTGTCAGAGCAGAGTGAAACTCTATCTGCGACAAATAGTGGAAGGAAGTGGAACTACTTAAAGGCAGAGTGAGTGAAGAACAGTATGCTCTGAACACACACCTCCACTTCCACCTGCAGAGCTGCACAGCAATACAGCTGTATCTGCAGATTAACACTGAATGTGTCAAAGGAATTTAACTCAAATTTGAACCATAGCAGCAACACACATGAACTGTAAAGCAGTCAACGCATGACAGCATGCTCCTATGGCTTTCATGACTGTAAAGTGAATCTCAGAATCTGGATAATTATTGTGGCTGTTCCTCTGTTCTTTGATAATTTTGCAGTCTACACAGGTCGCCATTTACCTGATTAAACGGCGAAATGCCCATTTGCTGGGTGAAATGATCTTTTGGTCTGCACAAAACATCATTGTTCTCGGCAGTGTATCATCCTTGAGTAAGTGGGGGATGTGGTGCCCGCGAACAATTGCAGCCTATGTAGAGTGAATGATCCAATACTGATTATTCAGTGGACATCTAAAGCAGGGTCAGCCTGTGTGAGCAAGCTACTAGACAACTGCCAAACATCAAGCATATTGCCGCTCGGCAGATGTTTCACAATTCACATAGTAAAGTGTAACAGACTCTTAGTAAGTCGTTTTCTGGGACACCAATGAAAGTGAGTTAGGGCTAGGCAGATACTAAGTTATATGTGATTTATCTCATAAGGCATAGACCCTGGAACCAGTGATGAGTTTCTGCTAGAGATAGCAAACTTTACTCGAATATATTCACCAATTTAAAATCCGGACCAAATTTGGCAATGTTCGTTTGGCCCCTCAAATGCGAACATTTTGCTGAAAAGTAGGAAATTCAGGTTTTGTTCGGTAATTGTTTGGACTGTGTGTAGCTTAACGTAGGACAGAGGCCTTAGTGCAAATGCACTAACTCTTCTGTTCTGTTATGCTACACACAGACAGACACAGATCATCTTACATGTCTCCCGCTGCTTGCTTGCTTTGTGGTCCGTTCTACCATAATTCCACTCCCTTCCGATCCCGCGGCCATTAACCTTTCTGCATATTCACTACACTGACTGGGCAACAACCTATCATAGACGCCCATGCTCGGTGACAGCATATGTGAATGGCTGTTGTAATTAGACTGCATTTTTACAATAGATGGTGTCTGCGCTTGGTTGTCATACACATTAGTGTATGGCAACCAACCTGACATCATAGGGTGTAAAATAAATAAATAATGGGAAAAAATGTGTAGGGCTCTGCTGTATGTTTCAGTCTCAGCACAGATAAAGCGGACAGTTATGAGCTGCCACCTTCAGCTGTCTATTTTTATCTTGGCTGGCCAAAAAAATGTGTAGGGCTCCGCCCTATTTTTAATTGCCAGCCAAGTTTAAAACTAGGCAGCTGAAGGTGATCAAAGGTGACCAGATCAGCTGACGTGATTGCTATGGTGACCAGATCAGCTGACCACACTGGAGTAATGAGCGCAGTCAGCTGATCTGGTCCCCATAGCATTCACGTCAGCTGATCTGGTCACCTGACTTGGTTACTATGGTGACCAGATCAGCGATCTCGTTAGCGATTTCGTTATGACATGGTGGGGATTTCGGAGACTTGGCTGGACGAGAGCCATGACTGGGCTGTTAATTTACAGGGCTATTGTCTGTTCAGAAATGACCGTAGAAATAGGCGAGGAGGAGGTGTATGTTTATATGTAAAATCATCCTTAAAACCCATCCTGCGTGATAATATAGGTGAATCTAATGGAAATGTAGAGTCCCTGTGGGTGGAGATAAGGGGAGGGGGAAAAAATAATAAATTACTGATAGGGGTTTGTTATAAGTCCCCAACAATAATGGAAGTGGAGGAGAATATCCTCATAAAGCAAATAGATGAAGCAGCGACTCAGGGAGAAGTCATTATTATGGGGGACTTCAACTACCCTGAAATACATTGGGGATCAGAAACCTGCAGTTCCAGCAAAGGTAATAAGTTTTTGAAAACTATGAGAGACAATTACCTTTCACAACTGGTTCAGGACCCAACAAGAAGGGGGCACTGCTGGACCTAACATTAACCAACAGGCAGGACCGCATATCAAATATACGGGTGGGAGGTCACTTGGGTAATAGTGATCATAACTTAATAAGCTTTCAAGTATCCTTTACTAAGACGTGTAGTAGAGGGGCTACAAGGACACTAAACTTCAGGAAGGCAAATTTCCAACGGTTGAGAGATGATCTTAGTGCAATAAACTGGGACGATGTCCTGAGACATAAAAGTACACAACACAAATGGGAGATGTTTATTAGCATCCTTAATAGGACCTGTGCACAATATATACCCTATGGGAATAAGCATGCTAGAAATAGGAGGAAACCACTATGGCTAAATAAAGCGGTAAGAAGTGCAATATGTGACAAAAAGAAAGCATTTAGGGAATTAAAGCAAGTAGGTAGTGATGAAGCATTAAATAAATACAGAAAATTAAATAACATTTGTAAAAAGCAAATCAAGGCAGCAAAGATTGAGACAGAGAGACTCATTGCCAGAGAAAGTAAAAAGAATCTCAAAAATTTTTTAACTACATAAATAGTAAGAAACTAAAAAATGATGGTGTTGGCCCCTTTAAAAATAGTCTGGGTGAAATGGTGGATGAGGATGAGGAAAAAGCCAATATGCTAAATGACTTTTTTTCAACAGTATTTACACAAGAAAATCCCATGACAGACAATATGATCAGTGATAACAAAAAGTCTCAATTAAATGTCACCTGCTTAACCCAAGAGGAAGTACGGCATCGTCTAAAAATCACTAAAATTGACAAATCCCCGGGCCCGGATGGGATACACCCAGAGTGCTGCAGGAATTAAGTACTGTCATAGATAGACCATTATTTTTAATATTTAAAGATTCCATAATAACAGGGTCTGTACCACAGGACTGGCGTATAGCAAATGTGGTGCCAATATTCAAAAAGGGGACAAAAACTGAACTTGGAAATTATAGGCCAGTAAGCTTAACCTCTACTGTGGGTAAAATCCTCGAGGGTTTTCTAAGAGATGCTATACTGGAGTATCTGAAGAAAAATAACCTCATGACCCATTATCAACATGGTTTTACGAGGGACCCGTTCCTGTCAAACTAATCTGATAAGCTTCTATGAAGAAGTAAGTTCTGGACTGGACCAAGGAAATGCAGTGGATGTGGTGTATATGGACTTTTCAAAAGCTTTTGATACGGTGCCACACAAAAGGTTGATACATAAAATGAGGGCAATGGGGATAGGGGAAAATATGTGTAAGTGGGTTAAGAACTGGCTTAGTGATAGGAAACAAAGGGTGGTTATTAATGGAACACACTCAGAATGGGTCACAGTTAACAGTGGGGTACCACAGGGGTCAGTGTTGGGCCCGCTTCTATTTAATATATTTATTAATGACCTTGTAGGGGGCATACAGAGTAGAATCTCAATATTTGCAGATGACACTAAACTCTGCAGGGTAATCAATACAGAGGAGGACAATTTTATATTACAGGAGGATTTATGTAAACTAGAAGCTTTGCTGCTAAATGGCAAATGCGCTTTAATGGGGATAAATGTAAAGTTATGCACTTGGGCAGAGGAAACAAAAGGTATAATTATGTGCTTAATTGTAAAACACTGGGCAAAACTGTCACTGAAAAAGACCTGGGTGTATGGGTAGATGACAAACTCACATTTAGTGGCCAGTGTCAGGCAGCTGCTGCAAAGGCAAATAAAACAATGGGATGCATTAAAAGAGGCATAGATGCTCATGAGGAGAACATAATTTTACCTCTATACAAGTCACTAGTGCGACCACACTTAGAATACTGTGTACAATTCTGGTCTCCGGTGTATAAGAAAGACATAGCTGAACTAGAGCGGGTCCGTCCAGAGAAGAGCGACAAAAGTCATTAGAGGACTAAGGGGTCTGCAATACCAAGACAGGTTATTAAACTTGGGGTTATTTAGCTTGGAAAAACGAAGGCTTAGGGGTGATCTTATAATAATGTATAAATATATGAGGCGACAGTACAGAGACCTTTCTAATGATCTCTTTACTCTTAGGCCTGAGACTGGGACAAGGGGGCATTCTCTACGTCTGGAGGAAAGAAGGTTTAATCATAATCACAGACGCGGATTCTTTACTGTAAGAGCAGTGAGACTATGGAACTCTCTGCCACATGATGTTGTAATGAGTGAGTCACTACTAACATTTAAGAAGGGCCTGGATGCCTTTCTTGAAAACTATAATATTATCAGTTATACATACTAGATTCTTTGATTGGGCGTTGATCCAGGGAACTAGTCTGATTGCCGTATCTGGAGTCAGGAAGGAATTTTTTCCCCCAATGTGGAGCTTAGTGTTGCCACATGGGTTTTTTTTGCCTTCCTCTGGATCAACATGTTAGGCTATGGGTTGAACTAGATGGACTTAAAGTCTTCCTTCAACCTTAAAAACTATGTTACTATGTTACTATGTGTGACAGGGCCTTAACATTGGCATAGATAGTACTGCATCCTTGTCTCTTCTTGTGAATAATATAGGTATAGATAGTACTATGTCCCTGTCTCTCCTTGTGACTAATGTAGATAGTACTGCATCCTTGTGAAAAATGTAAGCATAGATATTACTGCATCCCTGCTCCTTCTTGGAACTAATGTAGGTATGTATAGAACTACACCTTTGTTTCTCCTTATGACTAGGGATGAGCGAGTAGAATCGTTACTATTCGGTACTCACCGAACAGTAACGATATTCGGGCTACTCTCCGAGTTTCTTGTGATTACTCGGGAGTAGTGAGTAGTCCATTCACTTTCACAGTGTATCTATATACTCTGCGAAACTGCAATAAAAGTGAATAAAAGTTGTTAAAAAATAAAAAAATATCATATTCACCTATCTGATGGCTGTATCGGGGACCCGCAAAGAAATCATCTGATCAACAAGAAGGACTTTTCCCTCTGATAGCCAATCAGATGGCTGGTAGCGATCTGGCCAATCAGATGGCCAGACATCACAAACCACCTGATCGCTACCAGCCACCTGATTGGCCAGGTTGCCAAGTCTTGAACGTGCATCAATGACCCAGCAATCTGGCCAATCAGGTGGCTGGTAGGGATCATGTGGTTTGTGACGTTAGGCCATCTGATTGGCCACATCGCTACCAGCCATCTGATTGGCTGTCAGACTCACAGGTCCTGCTTGTACATCAGATGTCTTTTTTTCCGGTTCCGGTGCAGGCGTCGGATGGGTGAGTATGATTTTTTTTATCTTTTAACAACGTTTATTCACTTTTAGTGCACTTTCGCAGTGTACTGTATATGTAGATACACTGCGAAAGTACTCGCCCGGCCCATTCATTAACATTGGACTCGCTATACTCGCAACGAGTACCGAGTATCGGCACCTACTCGTTGCAAGTATAGCGAGTCCGATTAGTTCTGTACTAGCTCATCCCTACTTACAGTGTTGGCCAAAAGTATTGACACTCCTGCAATTCTGTCAGATAATACTCAGTTTCTTCCTGAAAATGATTGAAATCACAAATTCTTTGGTATTATTATCTTCATTTAATTTGTCTTCAATGAAAAAACACAAAAAGAATTGTCCTAAAGCCAAATTGGATCTAATTCCACACCAAACATAAAAAAGGGGGTGGACAAAAGTATTGACACTGTTAGAAAAATCATGTGATGCTTCTCTAATTTGTGTAATTAACAGCACCAGTAACTTACCTGTGGCACCTAACAGGTGTTGGCAATAACTAAATCACACTTGCAGCCAGTTGACATGGATTAAAGTTGACTCAACCTCTGTCCTGTGTCCTTGTGTGCACCACATTGAGCTTGGAGAAAAGAAAGAAGACCAAAGAACTCTCTGAGGACTTGAGAAACCAAATTGTGAGGAAGCATGAGCAATCTCAAGGCTACAAGTCCATCTCCAAAGACCTGAATGTTCCTGTGTCTACCGTGCGCAGTGTCATCAAGAAGTTTAAAGCCCATGGCACTGTGGCTAACCTCCCTAGATGTGGACAGAAAAGAAAAATTGACGAGAGATTTCAACGTAAGATTGTGCGGATGGTGATAAAGAACCTCGACTAACATCCAAACAAGTTCAAGCTGCCCTGCAGTCCGAGGGTACAACAGTGTCAACCCGTACTATCCGTCGGCGTCTGAATGAAAAGGGACTGTATGATAGGATACCCAGGAAGACCCCACTTCTTACCCCGAGACATAAAAAAAGCCAGGCTGGAGTTTGCCAAAACTTACCTGAGAAAGCCTACAACGTTTTGGAAGAATGTTCTCTCTTTTTGGGCAAAGGCATCAACATAGAGTTTACAGGAGAAAAAAAGAGGCATTCAAAGAAAAAAACACGGTCCCTACAGTCAAACATGGCGGAGGTTCCCTGATGTTTTGGGGTTGCTTTGCTGCGTCTGGCACTGGACTGCTTGACCGTGTGCATGGCATTATGAAGTCTGAAGATTACCAACTAATTTTGCAGCATAATGTAGGGCCCAGTGTGAGAAAGCTGGGTCTCACTCAGAGGTCATGGGTCTTCCAGCAGGACAATGACCCAAAACACACTTCAAAAAGCACTAGAAAATGGTTTGAGAGAAAGCACTGGAGACTTCTAAGGTGGCCAGCAATGAGTCCAGACCTGAATCCCATAGAACACCTGTGGAGAGATCTAAAAATGGCAGTTTGGAGAAGGCACCCTTCAAATATCAGGGACCTGGAGCAGTTTGCCAAAGAAGAATGGTCTAAAATTCCAGCAGAGCATTGTAAGAAACTCATTGATGGCTACCGGAAGCGGTTGATCACAGTTATTTTGGCTAAAGGTTGTGGAACCAAGTATTGGGACCCGCTTTACACACACCAACTTCTGTGACCAACTTCTGAACAGATCTCTGGTTGCAGTGAAATCATGGACACATTGTTACATTTGTACACAGCCACAAAATGGAGCAATGTGTCCATGATTTCACTGCAACCAGAGATCTGTTCAGAAGTTGGTCACAGAAGTTGGTGTGTGTAAAGCGGCCCTTAGGCTGAGGGTGCCAATACTTTAGCGCTGCGGAATATGTTGGCGCTATATAAATAAAGCTTTATTATTATTATTATTATTATTGTTATTACTTGTGTCTGGCCCATTTTTGGAGTTTTGTGTGAAATGATCAATGTTTTGCTTTTTGCTTCATTCTCTTTTGTGTTTTTTCATTGAAGACAAATTAAATGAAGATAATAATACCAAAGAATTTGTGATTGCATTCATTTTCAGGAAGAAACTGAGTATTATCTGACAGAATTGCAGGGTTGTCAATACTTTTGGCCAACACTGTATGACTAATGAAGGTATACATATTATTGCGTCCATATTTCTCCTTGGGACCAACATTGGCATTGGTATTGCTGTATACCAGGTTCTCTGTGAATAATATAAGTATGGATAATACTGTTTCCCTGTTTCTCCCTGTAAATAATGAAGACACGTGGTTCTTTCTTTCTTTCTTTCTTTCTTTTCTTTCTTTCTTTCTTTTTCTTTCTTTCTTTCTTTTCTTTCTTTCTTTCTTTCTTTCTTTCTTTCCTCAGAAAATACGTTTCCAATATATAATAATTTATTAGTTTCTCACAATTTAAGTTCTCCACTTGCTGTCATTGATAAGCAATATGTCTTCCTTAGTTCTAGGACAGGATAATTTATTAAATTAAGCCTTTTGTTGAATGACAGCAAGCAGAGATCTTAAAAACTTTTCTGTCCGCTTTACACGTCGCAATATCGTTCCGATATTGCATACAATTTCACGGGAGCGCACGTTTTTGGCACTTGTCCAAGATCACATAGGAGATGTCACACAGGGAGATATCGGCAGGCAACGCAACTACGATGTAGTACGCCCCTCTTGCACACTGCGTCTGAGCAACTCAGGGAACGACCAATTAACATTGGAGTGAATAGGGGAAGTTGTGCTCCAAATAGTGGTTGCGCCGTCACACGGCACGATCCTGCCACATCGCATATACAATATCGTACGGTTGAAGGGCTTTTGCAATCTTCATGCAATATCGTAGTTAGGTTGTTTTCGCGTCGCACTGCCCATTTACACGACACAACGCACCAACGATATCAACTGCAACGGCCGTACCACGTGACTTTTTATCGATGTTGCGTTGCGATATCGCGACGTGTAAAGCGGCCCTAAGAATTGAACAAAAAGTACATTGGAATATATGGTATACCCTTTCATTACACATGAAGTGTCATTTCTTCACATTACCTCTATAATACAAGTCTAAACAATGACAATAAATGGTGCAAAATATTTTTTGCTTTACGAATAAGAGGTTCTGCAGAGCTGCGTCTTGTAATGAGCCCAGCTGTGCAGTTTACCAAACCCTTTTTGCTAAAGTATTCTCTAAAGCCATGCATTAATAATATATGCTTAAAGAGCAGAGGCCTGGTGGGGAAATCTGCCAGTAAATGGTTTCTTACTGCTCACATATAACACAGTCTCGCTAAGATTTCATAACCCGCAGAATCCTTTTATCCAGAGGACTGGATTTTCGTGTCATTGTAGTCGCTGTCCATCATTCTATGTGTAAATGGTTCACTCCAGAAATCTCTGTGATACATTAGGAGGTGTTCACCCTCCTCACACTCTGTGAGTGATGCCGCACACGGGTGACAGGACAGATTCATGTGCTTCAGTTATCCAGGAATTGGCGGCACACGTCCATGGTAAAAAGACATCAGCTTTTTTTGAAAAATCATTAAAAACAATAATGGCACCTGCATACAAACTGTCCTGGGAGAGGGAAGAGCGGGAGTACAAGCTGGGACTATGGCCGTTGGACCCGTTGAAGTGCAGCCGCGTGAAACGGCCATAGTCCCAATTGTACTCCCACTACTCCCTCTCCCAGGACGGTTTGTATGCAGGTGCCGTTATTGTTTTTTTAATGATTTTTCAAAAAAGCTGAAAGTTTTTTGATTGTGGACTTGTGCCGCCAATTCTTGAATGAGTGAAGTTTTGAAAGTTTTCCCGACCCCGGGATCTTAAGGCTCCAGCACCATTCATTGCAGGCATGAGAGTGCAGGGGCTCGTGAGCAAGGGCATAAATATAACAGGTGAAGGGGTTGCTATTGCACCCAGGCCTTGGAACCTAGGGGGCCCCAAACGTCCCTTTGGCCTATAGAAAATGACTATAGCTATTAAAGATTTGCAATAATTGAGGGCCCCATTGGATCTTTCGCATCAGGCGCCCATGAGCTTTAAGTTACGCCACTGCTTGTGAGTGGTAAATTATACCAGATTATCCAGTTATGGTGGTGCCGGTTTGATGTGAATATTTCTTTCCAGACTTTCACAGATCCATGTCCCCATGTATTTGCTTCCTGATTTGCGAGAGGAAAGATCCAGCTCTACCAGATGTCACAGATGAAAAGAGATTTACCAAAAGTGACCTAAAGACTGTGCACGTTACGTTTTTGATGCAAATTTGGATGGAGTTTTGTCACACACCGGCATGCAGATTCTTATGCCAGCAAAATCAATGAGAATTCTGAAGTTTTGCATGTTGCTTATTTTTTCCTTGCAGATTTGGTTGGAGAGAAAATAAAGAACATGTCAAGTGCGTCTGCGTTTTTCACATAAACTTCATAACAAAAAAACTCATGAAAAAAACACATCTTTGCCGCAGCGTTTTTCCTGCAGGAGTTGAAGATTTGGTGCACACATTTCTGCAACCAAATCTGCAACAAGAGAAAGTAGCCTTATTGTGGAAATAAGCAATAAAAACCTGAGAGCTTGTAGTCTCCCTCCCCCAAGCACTGGAGGGGGGTCCAAAGTAGAGATAAGCAAACCAGAATGGGACCTGGTCAGGGCTGGGTTCGGGGGATTCCTGTCGTCAAACTCCGGGAGCCTGGATTGCCGGGATCAGGTACGCAGGGTGGTCAGGCCAGTGCATGTTGCTTCCTCTGAGTACTCATCTCACACTGGCCTTAAAAGCAGAGTAATCCTCCATAATTTTTTATTTAAAAATAAAAAACAAAATCCCCGCCCTCCCACTCCCGGAAGTGTTACATTTAAGGCTGACTGTATGAGGGCGAAGAGTTACTTAGCCAATCATTAACTAGGGATGACGTATGGGGTGGATGTTCAAATTCCAAACATGCAGCTCCCTGTCATGATGGTTTCCTGTGCCTTGAAGACTAGTGACAAGTTTGGGCTCAGAGTCTCTTTGCCTGGGGAGACTCTGGATATTAAACATAGTTAATTTCTTTTGTCACACTGTGGGTTAATGGTTAATTTTAATTTTGCTCCTAGCAGCTCCTTGGTAGTTTTGTTTAGAATAGCTACTCTGTGATCACTCCCATCTCCTTCAAATAGTCACATGACCCATCAGCCATTGCTGGTGATAGAATTTCATTGTATTCAAGTCACCTGGATGGTAGGAGCTATTACTGGTGCTAAGCCGTCTGCTGCCTAAGCGTTTGCCTGCAGCTGTGAAGTTGGAGTACATCCTTTGGAGTTTTCCCATGTCTGTCTTTCCTCCTCTTCATTTAGTATGTACCTGAGAGGACCTTGCAATCTGGCCAATCAGGTGGCCGCTAGCGATCACGTGATTATGACGTGGCGGCATCTGAGTGGCCAGATATCTCCCAGCAATCTGATTGGCTGGGAGAGTGAAAGGTCCTTTTCCATGCATAGATGTCCATCGGCTGGTCCCGGTGCAGCCGTCGGTTAAGGTGAGTATCCGATTTTTTTATTTTGTAACCACTTTTCTTCTCTTTTACAGGACGTTTGCAGTGTATCTATTGATACACTGCAAAGGTATTTGGCACTTGGTACTCCCGAGTAATCCTAATTTACTCGGCGAGTAGCGAGTACCCGAATACCGCTACTATTCGGCGAGCAGCCGAATAGTAGCGAGTAGACTCGCTCATCCCTAATGTACATCCATTTTTCTGTTCACTGTGGGTGAATATTATCCAAAAAAAAGGATGACATTAACACCTGCTATTCTGACTTTTCCATGCAGTGCAAGTCTCTTAGTGCCTTAATGGGAATTAGTAAGCTCAATTTAGCCCCCTATCCTATCACTACCTGTCCCTGCGCCTTCCTAGCCAGGGCCGGCATTAGGGGGGGCAGACTGGGCACTTGCCCAGGGCCCCCCCCCCCCCTCTGAAGGGCCCCCCAGCAAGGTCCTACACTAATAATGTTGCTGCAGATTTATCGGCTCTTTCCCGCTCTCCTTCCCTGAGAGCAGTGCGCACTGAATATCACCACCATCTGCGGCCTCCTGCCACTCACTCTGCGTGCTGACCAACACACTGCTGTTCCGATCAGCTGTTACCACAGTATCACTGCTCTGCACTGTTCCAGTCTTCAGTATTGCAGGAGGATGATGCTGCAGCTCAGCCTTACACTGATTGGTTAAACTACAGCCAATCAGCATTAGTTTTGACTTTACTCGGTCCCTTGGATTAGTAGCACAGCTCAGGCAGGGAGCTGTGCTGTGATTGGTGGAGCGACAGTGAGCTGTGCTGTGATTGGTGGAGCCCCTGCCTCCTCTCTTCATTCACTGGCGCTATGACGAACAGAGGGAATCCACTTCTCCTTCCTGCATCACTCTCTGGGCCAAAGTAAATTACATCGGCTCCTCTGTTATTATTGTTCTTCAGAATGCGGGCCCCCAGTGTCTGCAGGGTCAGTGGGGGTGACACAGTATTGGAGTGGGCCCTCAGAAAGGAGAGAGTGAGGGCCCCCTGTACACAAATAAAAGGTTTGAGTAAGGAAGCAGCATTCCCTCGGCTGCTCCACAGAGCCAGATACAGTAAAAGCTGCTGGAGCACTGTACTGTAGCTTTATATTAGTACTCTATACACTGCTATCCCTGGAGGGTGGGTGGGGGAGGGGTACCAGCACTGCTACATCACCCTGAGCACAGGCACTGGGGGGAAAATGTGAAGGCGGAACATGCTGCCTACTGAGTGCTGAGCTAAGGTGTGCAGAGCTGCCTGATAATGAGAAGAAATCTAGTACACAATGCAAACACCTCTCTGCTGTGCACACACCATGTACACCTAATTTTCCAACAGATAGGAAATAACAATATGCATAATATGAGCATAGCAGAGCTCTGTGTGTGTGTACTATCTAGCTACGAATCTATCATCATCTATCTATAATCATCTATTGCTCTATCTATCTCTAATCTATGTATGTATCATTTTTCGGCTCTCCTGTGTGGTGAAGTATATAGGGTAGCTGTCAGCTCTCCTGTGTGGTGTAGTATATAGAGGATCTGTTGGCTCTCCTGTCTGGTGTAGTATATAGGGGAGCTGTCAGCTCTCCTGTGTGGTGTACTATATAGAGGAGCTGTCAGCTCTCCTGTGTGGTGTAGTATATAGAGGATCTGTTGGCTTTCCTGTGTGGTGTACTATATAGAGGAGCTGTCATCTCTCCTGTGCGGTGTAGTATATAGAGGATCTGTCAGCTCTCCTGTGTGGTGTACTATATAGAGGAGCTGTCGTCTCTCCTGTGTGGTGTAGTATATAGAGGATCTGTTGTCTCTCCTGTGTGGAGTAGTATATAGAGGATCTGTTGTCTCTCCTGTGCGGTGTAGTATATAGAGGATCGGTCATATCTCCTGTGTGGTGTAGTATATAGAGGAGCTGTCGTCTCTCCTGTGCAGTGTAGTATATACAGGATCGGTCATCTCTCCTGTGCGGTGTAGTATATATACGATCTGTCAGCTCTCCTGTGCGGTGTACTATATAGAGGATCTGTCAGCTCTTCTGTGCGGTGTACTATATAGAGGATCTGTCAGCTCTCCTGTGCGGTGTAGTATATAGAGTAGCTGTCGTCTCTCCTGTGTGGTGTAGTATATAGAGGAGCTGTCATCTCTCCTGTGTGGTGTAGTATATAGAGTAGCTGTCGTCTCTCCTGTGTGGTGTAGTATATAGAGGAGCTGTCGTCTCTCCTGTGCGGTGTAGTATATAGAGTAGCTGTCGTCTCTCCTGTGTGGTGTAGTATATAGAGGAGCTGTCGGCTCTCCTGTGTGGTGTAGTATATAGAGGAGCTGTCGTCTCTCCTGTGTGGTGTAGTATATAGAGTAGCTGTCGTCTCTCCTGTGTGGTGTAGTATATAGAGGAGCTGTCAGCTCTCCTGTGCGGTGTAGTATATAGAGTAGCTGTCGTCTCTCCTGTGTGGTGTAGTATATAGAGGAGCTGTCGGCTCTCCTGTGCGGTGTACTATATAGAGGATCTGTCAGCTCTCCTGTGTGGTGTAGTATATAGAGGATCTGTCAGCTCTTCTGTGTGGGGCAGTATATGTCTTCTGATGATGATTCTCCTGATGCCAGTGAAATCACATTGACTGAGCAGCTCCTTCTTTTCCACTCTGCTCTGTCAGGGGAGCATAACTGCTGATGTCATTCAGATTGACAGACAGCTCCTTGATACCTAACTGTGGGGATCTGGCTGTCAATCAGCAAGACTTTTCGGCAGTGACACTGTTCAGATGCTGCAGATTCATGAAGAGTTGTATATCTCTTCATAAGCCAGGGAGATCTGACCTCAGCATGCCAACTCATCAAAATTGGCGTGAAAAACGCTAATTTTTCATAAATTGGGCCCATTTTGTATGACCGTATACTACAAAAAAATATTTGCACATTTTGCTGTACAATTGGTGTTCTTCTATTATTATCATATTGAAGATATAGCATCATGGTCGTCCCCATGAATGATTGTCTCTGGTGGGCCCAAGGTTCTTCAGTCTAGCGCTGTATAAATATATATTAGTTGTGTGTAGAATATAGTGTATACTGATGTGTATATACTGATGTGTAGTACTGGTTTGTACTACATAGTTTATACTGGTGTGTCATATATAGTCAGCACAGGAGGTGAGTATAGAGTCTTATTTTTAACTGTGGGAAACAAGTGGTATAAGAAGGGCTTGTTCTAATAGTGGAAATTTCCTTTAATAAATGAAGCTGCTGGAGTAATATTCACCCACTTCATTAATTAGGAAATGTACAAGCCTCTGTGAGCATCCAACACAAATGTGCACACATACACACGTATATACACAGAACATACACATTATATAGAATATGGTATATATGCTGTGCGCCTATTAATGAAGTGGGTGAAAATTACTCCAGCAGGTTCATTAATTAAGAATGGCCATGCACAGCGTGTCTTAATAAATCAGGACCATTGTTCTCGGCAGGCATCGACCACAGGCGTAGGTGCTAGCAGAAAAAACATTATACTTACAATTGTGAACCGCCGCGACACTACTATGTTCAGGAATAAAGTGAATAATGAGTAGCACCAACAAGACAAGGATCTGTGAATATGTTTCAATTGTGTGCTGCAGAAACTGCCCTTTGCTATATATATAAAATCGGAGAACTTAGTCTCATTAGTAGCTACTAGGGATTAAGCTTGGCATCCACATCAAGGAGTCTCCATTGCCAAGTCCTATCACTATGCCTAATGAAAATGGTATGAGGTGGATGGATTTATATGTCCTAGGTGTGATTAAAAACGACGTATAGGTGTGAACTAGGATCTAGCAATGGTGTCCTATGTGTGGTTACCAAACTAAAGAAAATGTAGAATATGGGAAAAAATTATTATAAAGTGGGCGCTCAGTCAAAATAAGCAATATATAAGAAGAGTTAAGACTGGCATCGACCACAGGCGTAGGTGCTAGCAGAAAAAACATTATACTTACAATTGTGAACCGCCGCGACACTACTATGTTCAGGAATAAAGTGAATAATGAGTAGCACCAACAAGACAAGGATCTGTGAATATGTTTCAATTGTGTGCTGCAGAAACTGCCCTTTGCTATATATATAAAATCGGAGAACTTAGTCTCATTAGTAGCTACTAGGGATTAAGCTTGGCATCCACATCAAGGAGTCTCCATTGCCAAGTCCTATCACTATGCCTAATGAAAATGGTATGAGGTGGATGGATTTATATGTCCTAGGTGTGATTAAAAACGACGTATAGGTGTGAACTAGGATCTAGCAATGGTGTCCTATGTGTGGTTACCAAACTAAAGAAAATGTAGAATATGGGAAAAAATTATTATAAAGTGGGCGCTCAGTCAAAATAAGCAATATATAAGAAGAGTTAAGACTGGCATCGACCACAGGCGTAGGTGCTAGCAGAAAAAACATTATACTTACAATTGTGAACCGCCGCGACACTACTATGTTCAGGAATAAAGTGAATAATGAGTAGCACCAACAAGACAAGGATCTGTGAATATGTTTCAATTGTGTGCTGCAGAAACTGCCCTTTGCTATATATATAAAATCGGAGAACTTAGTCTCATTAGTAGCTACTAGGGATTAAGCTTGGCATCCACATCAAGGAGTCTCCATTGCCAAGTCCTATCACTATGCCTAATGAAAATGGTATGAGGTGGATGGATTTATATGTCCTAGGTGTGATTAAAAACGACGTATAAATCCATCCACCTCATACCATTTTCATTAGGCATAGTGATAGGACTTGGCAATGGAGACTCCTTGATGTGGATGCCAAGCTTAATCCCTAGTAGCTACTAATGAGACTAAGTTCTCCGATTTTATATATATAGCAAAGGGCAGTTTCTGCAGCACACAATTGAAACATATTCACAGATCCTTGTCTTGTTGGTGCTACTCATTATTCACTTTATTCCTGAACATAGTAGTGTCGCGGCGGTTCACAATTGTAAGTACATTGTTCTCGGCAGCACATCCCCTGGTGTAAACAGGAGAAGTGCTGCTGATAACACGATCTGTATGGGGACACAACGCTCATTTAAAGGTCTGAAATCGGTTTCAGTAAATACAACTCAAATGCTTTTGTTTGATGGTGCAATTTGTTAGCAGATGGGGCCCCACTTTTAACTTGTGCCCAGGGCCCAACTTTGTCTAAAACCAGCCCTGTTCCTAGCACATCCCTAACCATCCCTCTCTGAGCTAAAACTGCACTTTAAAGCTTGTACAAAATGATTTAATAACTTACATTCAGTCTACATCCGTAGACTGAAATGGGCAGTCTCCGGGTCTCCATTCTCCCTCTTCGCTGGGCGTCATCATTCCATCTCCTGTGTTGAAATTTCCGCCTCCTCTTCATTGTATGACGTCCTCCTCATTGTATGACGCGCACCCGGATGTGAGTTCTGATCCGATGCATTATGGGGGCTCATCAGGTGTACGCTCCGGCGCATTCGCAGTGTACATATTGAAGCTGCCCGTACAACCTGATAAGCCCCCACAATGCACCAGACCAGAACTGACATCCGGCCGGCACATGAGACTACATAGAGGAGGCGGGAATTTCAAAACAGGAGGAACAGGAGAGGGAATGATGACGCCCAACGGGGCGTAATAAGAGCCAGCAAGGGGGGAAAGAATGAAGACCTTGAGACCGCCTATTCCAGTCTACGAGTGTAGACTGAATGTAAGTTATTAAATAATTTTATACAAGTTTTATAGTGCAGTTTTAGCTCAGAGAGGGATGGTTAGGAATGAGTTAGCAAGGTGCAGGGACAGTAGTGAAAGGATAGGGGGTAAATCGAGCTGACAGGTTCCCTGTAAGGCACTAAGAGATTTGAACTGCATGGGAGAGTCAGAATAGCAGTTGGTAATCTCATCCTTTTGTTTGGAAAAGACTCATCCACAGTGAACAGAAAAATGGATGTACATACAGACGCATTGCAAAGCTGATAAAATCAAGCTAACAGGTTCCCTTTAATTATCAATCCCTTAGATAACTGTATTGACTGTAGTACTCACATGCAATACTTTCTCAGATAATTCAAGTCAGTATGGTCAAATTCGAACTAAAAGTCGAGGAGAAATAGAGATGAATTTTATTGATATCTTGTAATATAGTACAATGTAGCAGGTAGAAAGAGTGATCCAGTAAGAGCAGCACAATATGTGGATCCAAAGATGGATTGTTTGAATTCTACAGCATACAGTACATACACTTAAAAGCAAGCATCAGGATGCTGTTCTCAGACTCATTCTAACATCTCAGGCCTTCAGATTCTCTATGGAAGGATCTTGATGTTTGTTCATGAAATTAATATAGAAAATTATTCACAAGAGGAAAGAGATGGACTGGGACCAGTGACCGAACTTGAAGCTCATGGGCCCTGATGCAAAAGCTCCAACAGGGCCCCAACAACTGCAAATGTTCATTAGCATTAGTCTATTTCCATAGGCCAAAGGGACATTTGGGACCCCTTAGACCCCAGAGCCTGAGTGTGATTGCAAACCCCTGCACCTATAGTAGTTAGGCCTGTTCTGACTTCTTCAACATGTGGTGCTGTGGATATCTATCATACAGCTTAATTCTTGTTCACTTCCCCAAAAAACAGGCTGTAGGATTTCTGGAGTCTATATTTATTGAGGTGATGAGGTGAACTTGATAGTGGTAAAAACAGAATCTTATGACAAGAGGATAAAGGTTTTAGAAGAAGGAACAGGAGTCAGGATAAGTCTGATCCCTCAGAAGTTCAGGAACATGTCTGCCGTCTCCTTCATTCAGAGATGCAGGGGGGCGGTCCCGTCTAAATGACTCATCTTAAAGGGGACAGTCTCTTGTAACTATAAGAACTCTGCTAGATCATGTGTAACACATCTAAACAACATAAATGGGTAACTAGTGACATCTATGGGTCGTAACTGGTATAAAACTTTGAATGTTTATTTTTCTGCTCAGAATGGGCAGAACACTCCCCGCTTGACATCAACGGATGCCACTATTAGATTCTTGTGGGGAAAACAGCAACACAGATTCAGTTACTGATCTGAGGGACAGTTTGTTCTCCTCAAGCTTGCACACTTTGAGTTTGAATTTGTGCACTTTCTCATACTTGCTTGGGAAGGTGTGGGTGACAAGGTTAAGTAGCCACTCCTTTTGATGCGACTGTATGTCTTTCGTGGATATGACATTGTTGTCTGGGAGGTCTTTCTGCCACTTTGTCCTTGTTTGTATGGTGGAGAGGTACCATTTTCTCTATCTGTCCCAGAGAATGTTGGAAACACTTTGTATTTGCTTCCTATGCTGTTTGTAGAGGTCTCTCTCACTGACTTCTGTCGATGGCTCACTTGGAAGGCAGGTTTTATGCATAGGTAACATGACAGAGGTGAGAACTGTCGGGTTTCCAGAACCATTTGAAAGTGCTGTCTTGTAAGGCTGAGCTACCTGGATTAGACAAGCGATGGCTTGGTCGAGTGACTTCCAGGTTGAGAACTGCTGAACTGATGAAATTTGAGGTGATAATTTGAAATCACGGTATGCATAGCAGACAGGTGAGGACAAAGCTCTTCATCGGCATCTGTATCCGCTAGTTTGAATGCATCAGGCTTGCTGATGTGGGGTGTCGAAGGGTACAAGGAGGCCGGGCCTGTAAACCATGTAATATCCTTAAGATGACTTGGTGCAAAGGATCTGGTTGCATGGTCTGCAGGGTTGTGGTGAGTAGACACGTAGTGCCACTGATTAGGGCAGGTGGATCTTCTTATCCTCAGCACCCAATTGCTGAAGTAGACGTAGAAGCGTGGTGTCTCATTGCAGATATATCCCAGTACCACCTTGCTATCAGTGTAGAATACAGCATCTGTGATCTCCAGATTCATCCCGTCTGAGATAAGTTCAGCCAACTTCACTGCAAGGACAGCAACACAGAGTTCCAAGCTGGGTATCATGTGTTTGCGGAGCAGAGCCAGTTTTCCCGGCTCATAACAAACCCAATATGGCTCTGTTCGTTCACGTCTGTGGTTTTGAGGAACTCTACTGCTGCAATTGCTTTGACTAATACATGACAGAAGATACAACGCCTTTGTGTTTTGACTTCTGTGGATGGCACGGGAGCATAAGGTCCTTTCACACGAAGGTCGGTCAAGGCTTTGAGAGACTTCCTCCACTCGGGCCACAGGTCTGCTTTTTCTGCTGGAAGTGGATCGTCCCAATCAGATGTCTCTTAGGTGAAGTCCCTTAGCATCATTTTGCCTTGGGTGGTTACTAGAGATACAAACCCCAAAGGGTCGTACAAGCTATTCACAAAAGAAGGAACTCCTCTGCGCATGAAGGGTTTCTCATCTTTGCTGGTCTGAAAGGTGAAGGCATCGGTCTTCAAATCCCAAAGCAATTCAAGGCTCCGCTGCATGGGAAGGGAGTCAATGCTTAGGTCTAGGTCTTTTAGATCGCTGGAATAGTCTTCAGAGGGAAAGGCTTCTGTGGTACCCCTGCAGGGGATTGCCACAGGATCCATCGGTGCAAGGAGGGATTTACACCTTGGTACACACAGTACACACCACCTTCAACCCCAGACCTGAAGGGGGAGCACTACTGGCTGTCTTAAGCCAGATCCCCTTTAAAAGATCTAGGCCTGAGGGGAGGAGTCAGTTAGTTAGTTCCAGTCAGAGGTGAGAGCAGGTGTGAGGAGCTGGCGCTAGGAACGATCCAGGCCCAGGACCAGGGAACACTGACCCGGCTGTGCTGTACCCTTGGGAGAGGGTTGGAGGCCAGTGGAGAAATAGGAGAATTAAAGGAGGGAACAAATCTGGTTTCCCTGTAGCTCACCCGGACACCGGAGTCCGTCACTGCACAGCATCCAGTGCAGCAGTAAAAGCCCAGAAGGACCAGGAGGACCAAATTCCCCAGAGATAATTAGAAAGAGACACTCTAAACTGACCAAACATAGGACCAGGGGCCAAAGGAGGAATTGGGACCCCTCAGAAGGACCTCATTGTCAGTTATAGAGCAAGGCCTTGAGAAGGAGCGGCGAGTTCAGTCACAGGCAGAACTTACCTCCAAACCACCATACACAGTGACAGAGGAGGCCTCACAACTCTCCAAGGTGAAAGTCCCAAATTGCACCGGGACCAGAGAAGTAACCTGGACTGTACCTGTTACCTGTCATCAGTAAAAGGTACCAAAACAACGACTACTGTGTGTGTGTGCCTGCTTAACGGCCGCTACCCACAGCATTGACCACAGAGACGCTACTACGACTCTCCTTATCCATCCCCGCTGCCCTGAAGTAAAGCTCCACCTGTGGGGAGCTGTACTACACTGAGCTGCACCTCCATCACCTCAGCAGCCGGCTGCAGCGCTGGTATACATGTTACCAGGTACCACAGGTGGCGTCACGTAACCAATCCCTTTCACCACCATCATCCCCCACCATCCCTGCCATTGAGGGTCCAGGGCAGGGGACCGGGGACCGACCAGCTGTGATCCCCCATCCAAGTCTCCATCAGCCCCGGTACCCGAGTACCCCCTACCCTGTAGACCGCCTCAATTCCATCAATTCTCTGCTGTTGGAGGCGATTTTATGTCACCTCCGGTTAGGCAGAGCGAGCATTTCTTGACCCCTCTTCAGGAGGCTGATTGCAACTTCATTTGTCGGTGTGGACTTCAAGCAGTCGTCAACATAGAAGTCCTTTTCTATAAAGAATCAGACAACTGACTCTTCTTCGCACTCTTTGGTGGAGTTTCGGAGGCCGAAGATAGCGACTGCCGGGGAAGGACTGTTCCCAAAGATATGTACCCTCATCCGGTACTCTGTGATGTCTTTAACGGGGTCATTGTAACGGTAC